>JBBMOE010000011.1:9748486-9968673 GCA_037975065.1 Chaetodon trifasciatus
CCTCCGCCAGAATGGCAGAGACTCCCCACCCCCCCTTCCCCAGAGCCCCCCCCCCCCCCCCCCCCATCCAGCCGTGCCCTTCTCCAGAGATAAAACCAGGATAAATAGTCTGTCGTGAGTGATGGCCTCACCCTGGGAGCCAATTAGACGGGCTCAGCAATTAAAGGAGTCTGTTCATTTAGCTGTTCAAGGCCTGGCATCATCCCCCATTCATTGGTGGACTGAGTACTCTGCCGCTGCAGGGAACATTGCCCTTTCATGTACGTCAGACATGCTGGAGGTTACATACATACATCAAGCCATTTGAGGCATGATCTGTGAGTGGAGCTCTTTGAGGGCATAACTGAAGCACCATCAGATCACACTGTATCTACTGAATGTTTCAACAACTTAGTGTCTACTTTTAGCTACCTTATGACAGCGAAGTTCACTCTCTGATTTCAAGCTTAAGGGCTACTCTGCATGCAAAAGTCCAGTTTTTCCATGCTAACACACTCTGACTCTCTCTGACTCTCTGACTCTCTGACTGTGCATGATTTGGAACTCCTGTGGCGTCTGAGCCTTTTTCTAGCCCTATAATGAGCTTTCTTCATAGAGCCTGACTTACTCTAATCTGTAAGCTCCATTTAAACACAGGAACCCCATATATGCAGCTGTATAATGCATACACTCACAGACACCCACACAGGTTGGCAACAGAGAGGCAGCAAGATGATGTTGTTCACCTATGACAAAATGTGTGTGAGGCCCTTCTTATGTATTCATGAAACTGTTTGTACCACCAATTGTAAGAGGCACACGATATTACTCCTTCTGCCTCGCCAAGCAGAAAAATTAGATGTGCATGTGTGCATTCAAAAATTAATATCTGTTGGTTTTTAAGTCGAGGAGAGCGGTGTTGCCTAGCACAAGAAAAAAAGATACAACATAACAAAGAGACATAAATGAATTTGTGTAAGGGCATACAAGAACATTAATTTCAAGAGAGAACAGTCCACAGTAAATTGAGACAGCAAGGAAAGAAGTTTATTTTAGTAGTTGGAAGCTAAATTGCTGCATTTTGGCCACTACTGCTGTGGTGTTCCTTTAATAACATCTACAGCAACACATTGCAAGAGAAGTGAGCAGCTAGGATCTTATTAAGAGAGCTGCTCTCAGAGCCTCTAAGGTCAAAGCAAATAACTATCTCTGCCTGATGGAGGTTTTCCTCCAAGCCAAAGCCTGCATCATAAGGCGATAAGCCTGAGTTCTATAAGGCTGAAAATTGGAGTGGAAGCATCTCAGGGAGAATGACCCATTTTATACATTGTCACTGGGGGGCTCCCAAGGCAGTATAGTAGGTCCACGCTAGACAATACAGCTTCAAATACTGCTGTGACAGGGAGTCTTAGAGAAGATGAGCAATCAGGAGGAGTAACAATGGCTGATTGAACTGATCTACTTACACTGTGGGCGAGGTGAAAAGAGCAGCTTCAAAGAAAGAAAGGTGTAGTTCTCTGTCTGTCTGCTCGGTCCAGTATTTGTTATCTAACCAGAAAATCTATGATTGTAGAGAACATCAATTGAAATCCTCTCCAGTTGAGGGTTAAACTATTTCACTGTGGCACCTGGTACATTGTTTTAAATCTGCCCCTGAAATAGAAATGTGGGGGCGTTCGGGTTTGCCTCCCCGTCTTCCCAGCACCATTCAATCTTACTAACTACATTGGCATCACTTTGCCTCTGTACTCTTTGCAGCGAGATTGATGGCTGCAGAGTTTCATAGTACAGCAGCACCTGGGGACAACTTGTGAAAAAGGCTCTTCAGAAATAAAATGCATAGACATCGCTGTGCACACACACACAAAAGTACACACATGCACACACAAACACACACCTACACGCCTTACATGTAGGCACGTAGGCACGTCCTCATCAAATCGATGACTATCAGCATAAGGATCGTCTCTGGGCCACAACTATTCATTTTGCAGCATCGTGAGTTAATGGGGGGATCTGTGGGTGCTCGGAGCTGTCTAATTACTCCAATCAAGTCCTTTAATCGTGGTGATTTCTCATGGCTGGGGTGGAGGGGAGCCCCCCGCCCTGATCGATATGCCCTATCTCTCTTTGCCCAAATCAGTGGGACTTTGCATTCTGTCGGCAGTGGACCTGCGCTGAAAGGCTTTCATTGGGCTCCGCTTGGCTAACTCTGACACACAAATCACACATAAAGCACAGAGCATAAAGCATCAGTGACCGGTCCAATGAGCCCCTCCTCAGCATTGTGTGAGGATAGAACAGATGGTGTGTTAGGCAGAAAGCAGGTACTTTACAGCTGCAAGAAGTGCTAATTAAATGTGCGGAGGACAGACCTGTTGTTCCAGTGTGCTCATCCTAACAGCTTCTGACAGACATCCAATATGTGGTCATTTACACAGATCGATTCAGAGCTCACTGTGGATTTTGGTCTAACTTCTCTTAAATGCAACTCATAAGGTCTCCTGAACTCAGGAAAGAAAGAATCTTTAGTCTCAAAATATTGGCTTCTTTCTTTAGACGTCTTTGGTCCATAGTTTCATTTTATCTGTGGGTGAACCGGCCCACCGTTCGCCAGGTTCCTGCAGGCATTCAAGGGCTGTGGGGGATTCTCTCAGGCCATACTTGCAAACCCCACACTCTGCTTTTACTCAGCACCACTGCTGGGCATACACTCTCTGTCTTTGGTTTGTAAGCTAGACCGATCAAAAAGAACCCGACTTTGCTGGACTTCATGCTGCGAAGCTGTGCAAAGCCTCAGAATCGAGCAATTCAATGAGAGGACAGAGAGAAGGGAGACGGAGAAGCAGAAAGAGGAGATTCTGCAGGTCATATGTCAAAAGAGGCTTTAGCTTCACAAGTTCTGACCCTTGTTTTCTTGCTTTAGCTGGAGTGTCAACAGAAATAGCTGCAGGCACGAACATACTTCCCATCATCAGCACAATGCGAAGAAGAAAGCCCTACAGCCATGGTTTCTGTTTGGCCAGAATGCATTCACTTCCACAGCCAGTATCTTTTCTGAGCCTTCTCATCCTTTTACCTATTGTACACCCTTCATCGATCCACAACAGACAGCTGAGAGCACGCCGGGACCACTGTAGAGTTGTCGGGCAGCAGCTAACGTATGGTGATGACTCCTGCGCCGTGCATGGAAAGCCATGAATATAAAGTGTGTGTTTGTGGCCTCCATTGTGCTGAGTTGACAGCCGCTGGGCTGAGAGATTGCTGTACAGCGGGACCCGATGGTGCTGTCACACCAGCTGGCTTCTCCTCTGTTGGGCCATCTTCCAGCTATTTCAGCTCTCCATCACACTTCTCCTAATCTCATTCTCCGCACCGTCAATGCACTGATAGCACCCTGCCCAGAATACATGGTATCGGCTGCTGTATTTAATCTGACAAAAGCAAACACACTTCATACTAATGCTATTTCCACGCTGAAATGAGCCACTGGTTAATTTACAATCCAGTTTATAGAGCTGGTCCTGTCATGAAGGAAGGAGAGGGAAAGAGAATCTGCAAAGTAAGACTCCATGTTTCAGGACTGAGTGATGGACAGTTCCCTTGTACTTCTACATTTTGCCAGTGGAGCTCACATGTCAGACGTTATCGCCTGCAAAGCAGGTAAATAAACTGCATTGCCAGAAGCATGTATCATCATGTAGTTTACTCTATTTTTGGTCTGCAGCTGTTTTTTGTGTGCATCAGGTCCCTTGGTTCCAATTAAGAGAAAGGGGTTTGTAATGTAGTATAATATGGAAGATCACATTGCCTTGGAGTCAGTGAGTCAGTGAGTCAACTTCAGCCCTATTCTTTTGGCCTATATTTCTTTACATTTTTCCAAATTAGCATCACTAAAAGTATGCTGAATTGGCAATTTCCTGTCTGCAATGTACCTGTGGATGTACAGACAACTATCACTGGATTACTTTGATACTGAAGATAACAAAGACGTGATGGTCCTCAAGCATGTTCTGAAGTTGTCACTAGTGTATTTTGTCTCTGATTTTTAAGTGGAGTTTTGAACACATGTTACTTGGGCAATGATGAGACAGTACGCTAAACATGAGGCTATAGCCAGCAGCTGGTTAGGTTAGCATGGCATAAAGACTGACAGCAGGGGGAAAAGCTAGCATTCTCAAACAAGTATATTGTTTTTAAAAAAAGCAAGAGACACAGATATTCAGCCAAGCTAGCTGATTCCAGTCTTTATGCTAAGGCAAGCTAACCATCTATTGGCTGTAGCTTCATGTTTAATTTACAGACATGAATGTGGTGTCATTATTGTCATCTAACTCTTGGCAAGAAAACAAAAAGCAAGTCTGCCCCTTTAAGAAAGACGAAGAGAGACTGTTGGCAAGTTTCAGCATTGTGACAGACAGACAGTTACTCAGAACTTTGGTTATTGCAAATAGAGCTCTCATTTCAGATTTTATCTCTTACCAAGTAGCAAACATCATATATGGTATGTTGAGACTGAAAGAGTTCTTCATTTGTTTTTTTACTAGTAGTTTACTGTGAATAAAGGCCATTTTTAGATAATTAGTGAATGTCTATCTGAACACTCCCGTGTATTATTAAAGGCTGAGGCTTCCAGTCAGTCGAACTCGCTGATGTCTGGCTCCTGGCCACATTTTCACAGCTTTATTAATTCTCTCCCTGTCCCCTCCCTCCTCCATCCTCTTCTCTCCCTTCATGTCTCTCTGCCTCTGTAGCTCATTACATTCCATTACCACAGCCAGAGAAGAATGTGGAGATGGTGTGAATACACCAGGAGATCAGCTCGGTGTGCAGTGTACTGTCAGGTTCAGGGACATGCATTATCCTTTGAGAATGTGTAGAATCGGACAGGACAGAAGTAATTCATTCTGTCTGTCGTGCTTGTTCATACAGGCTGGTTGGGTTATTTCTGTGTCCCTGGCAGAGCTGTCAGTGAATACAGTGGCAGGCCGGTGGACAGAGGCTGGTACTGTAGCCCAAAGCTGTATGCATGAAATATTTTAAGAGTGTTTGAGTCATTCACTATCGACTGCACCAAATGAGATCACAATGAAATGAAAGTACAATGATCATTTGACAAATTGACGCTCTTCTGTTGCACCCACTGACAGACACAATATACCTGAAATGGAAAAAGACAGATTTTCTCAATTAGAAAATATGACTACAAATCATGCAATGTGACACAGACAGTCATTTATTTCATGTGGCACTGCAATGGTCTGCAGTATTCTGTCTGTCAGCTTATTGAAAGCTCCTCACGCCATCCCACAGTTACTCTCAACTCAATGAGTTACGGCGTTCTGCTTGCAGAATAAAATGTGACAGGCAGTCCGGGCCTGAAGAAGAAACCCGCCGGGGTCAGGAGAGGTTGACAGTGAGTCATCAGAATATACATCATTCGGCTGAGTGTCATTTTCATTTAGCGCACAGTCAGAAGACAGTCTTTGCCATTGTTCGGACCCTGTGCAATAGCAGGGGACTACATGGTTCCTACACTGGCATCTGGCAGTTATGACAGATGACAATTAACTCTGCCAGTGCCCCTACTGCATTCAGTGCTGTGACTAAAAGCTGTTACATACCTGCTCACTTCTTAACTGAGACGTTAATACTGCAGATTACTGATGAACGTGTGTGTGTCGGCTCCTGCTAACTGTTGTTCTCCTTATGTCTATCCTCAGGTACACAGAAGAAGAGATTCGACAGAAAGTGAGCACATTCAGGCAAATGCTGATGGACAAAGAGGGCGTTATCACCAGAGAGGGTTCACACACACAACCAGTGTAAGTTACTATGCATCAGCTCAGATACCTATGATGTGTGCATTAGGGGTGCAACACACAGCTGTATCTGTATCTTTTTATACTATTTCTCATTTCAAAAATAATGTATATTGAAATTTTGGACTGTAATTATCAGTGAAGTAATGTGTTCATCACTTTAATGTCTTAAAGGTGGGACTAATTTTAATGACTTTATATACAGCTGGGTGGCTTGTGGGTTTCCTGCTAAGACTCAATAGCTTTATCTTATCTTACTTCTTGTGAGAAATGCATTGGGCCATATTCCACAAAAAAACTGAAGGTTGGGATAGAAAGGAAGGAGACACGGATGAGAATATAGTTTGTTTGAAGTGTCAGTGAAAGTGCAGAGCTTCATGCACTTCATGAAGTACAAATAACACCTGCAGCAAGCATATTTTCAGCTAATTCATTAGAGAACCCAAAGAGTTTTGCATCATTAACGGTGGATTAATTACGAAAATTAATAGAAATGCTTTAAAGTAAAAGAATCCAATAAACCTAGACAGCAGTAAATATTAAATGCCAGCAGAAATTGATTTCAGAGGTTATGAGAACTGGCCTGCCTGTGTAATAATGTCTTCAGGCAGTCAGTTCCAAAGAATATGGACCGTAATTGCGAAAGTGCAATAAATTTTAATTTAAATCCTTGACTTTTGACTGATAATGCCGCTCTCTGAGTACACAGGGAACGGCTGAACCCCGGTGCTCTGAAAATAATCAGCGGCATTTTAAAGCCTATTCTAAACTCTGCTGGAAGCCAATGAGGCAAAGATTGGCATGATAATTGTCAATTTGTTTAGTGTTCAGCCTCGCTCTAGCTTTGAGCACGAGGTGGGAGGGTGAGCATCTCATCTGAGGCGTGCATAGATGGAATTAAAGCAATCAGAATAAATGATTGCCGTGTCTTCGTCCAGATCACAGAGAGACATGCACACTCACAAAGGCCAAAGCATGAGAAACAGCAGCAGCAGGATGTAGGCGTGACGGCCCTCCTGAGTCAGTCCATCATACCATGTGTGTGAATGATTGAGAGAGGCAGTGTGGTGGTGGTGGCGTGACCCGCTGTCTGTGAACTAATGACGCTGATGCTTCCTGTCTCACTGACTAGACTAATGATTCTCCCTCCTCTGCACCTCAGCTGTCTGACATTGGACCAGCAATGAGGAGGAAGGCGGGGGGGGGAGTTATAGAGGATCGTTGAGTGCAGTAGGGTGAATACAGCAAATGTCTGTGGTCCACAGAAAGTAAACTATGAAAATATAGAAAGCTTTGTTTGTCTTGTTTTTCATATTAGTTCAATCTCAAGTGCACTTCTGAGTTGGGTCAATTTGGGATGTCAGAGCTTGCCTCAAATTCTGCAGCTTTCCCTCCCCAGAAAGGCCTTGATGTGGAAAATTGAAGATGGTTGTAATTTGCAGGGTTGTTATCCCCTGACTCCCCCTCACACTCAACACTCGCCCAGGCCCTTACACACACACACACACACACACACACACACACACACACACACACACACAACCAAAGACATTTGTCTGAAGTATACTTCGTCCCTCTGTCCAACAGTGTGCCATTACATGTGAAGTGCCTAAATCTGAAGCCTGTCTCAGTCGATGCCATGGGTTAGCTCTGCAGCAAAACTGTGCCATATGCCCTGACTGACTGACTCTCCTGATGCTCACTGCCATCAGCCATAAGCAAATCAACAGTTCCCTCATGAAAAGGTCAGGGACCCTCACATCAGTTCACGTGCTATACAGCCAGCAGTATGCAAGTATGTTCAAGTCATCTCACATTAATGGAGAGGCTTTGTCACGGCCCTCTGTGTCTATCAAACTAGTTTCCTGGTTTGTTTTTGGGCCGTTGGTCCTTTTTAGGCATGCTAGTGGCATAGCTCTATGGATGACAGTGTCAGTCGGTCCACCGCTTTGGTCCAGACTGAAATGTCTCAATGACTGTTAGATTAATTACCATGAAATTTGGTACAGATGTCCATGCTCCCCAGAGGATCAATTTTAATGACATTGTTGATCCACTTACATTTCCTGTAGCACCACCAGCAAATTTTCATGTTTCTAGAGTCTGAAGCCTAATGACTTTGGAGATGCCCTGACTTTTCCTGTAGCACCACCCTAATGGTTCAGAGTGAAATGTCTCCACGGCTATCACATGGTTGGCCTTGATGTTGTGTACACGCATTCATGTCCCCTTCAGGCTGAACTGTAATAACTTTGGTGATCTTCAGACTTTTTTCTAGCACCACCAATTTGATTTTCTTTTCACATTCACAACTGATTTCATTCCTGTCAGCCACACCTGAACTTTGAGTGTGATGCTAGGTAGCAAATGTTAGCCATGTTGCTTTGTTGCATGTTCCTGACATGTTAAACTAAGATGGTGAAGGTGGCAACATTACAGCTACCAAACATCAGCATACTTATCAGCATTGTTTCTGAGAGCATGTTAGCATACTGATATGAGTGTTCAGCTCAGAGCACCACTGTGCCTCAACACAGTCTCACAGATCTGCTTGCATGTAGACTTGAAGTCTTGTTTAAAGCTGCAGTAGGTGAAGATGAAGAAGAGAGCAGACTTAGCCTGAAAATTTGAACCAACACTCCCCCTCCCTCTCCGCTGCACTCATGCCCCACCTCCAAGCCCCTCCTCCCCACGGCATCTGTGTAGCTGCCGTGACAACTAGTAACGTTAGCCTTAGCATCGGAAAAATGCTAACTGTGCCCAGCCGCTACATCACAGTCGCTAACATACCGTACGCGCTGCGGAGTGTTACTGTAACGATCACCATATTAGCTTTCTGGTTATTTGTTGTCTTATTTGTTGCCGTATCTGCTGTTGTTGGCAGCGGCGGTATGGGCAGTTTCTCCTTTGTGGGCGGCTGTTGCTCCACCATAGCTTTCACTAGCCTGCTGACGCCGCTCACAGAGCTGTTTGACTGAGCGGCAGCCTGCAGCATGAGCGGAGGGAGGGGGCGGTTCGCAGCGTGTGTGAGTAGTGATTGACAGATGTCAGATGCTCCTCTGGATTGGTTGTTTTGTGTCAGGCGCGGTGGATTCTTGCAAATCACAGTAGGAGCAGTAGGTGGGACCAGTGGAGCCGGTTTTTTTTCACAGATTACATGTTTCATGTACTACTGTCTGGGCAGAGGGACAGTTTTAGCAAATATGACAAAAAATTACATTTATGCAAGTTACCTACTGCAACTTTAATTTGTCCTCTTCTGAAATGAAATATTTCAACTGAAATTTGAAAGGTATTGCAAATGTGTGTGACATCGACAGTCTAAGAGGAAACTAGAGAGCAAATATAATAAATGAAAGTAAGATGAACTCCAGTGTGATGTTTCTAAGAAGTAGTTAAATGGTAATATAAATGCGATATAAACCAGTTTGAAAGAAAGAACCACAGATTTTACTCATCTCTGTGAGCTTTGTGGATCCTCCTGTATGCCTATCACCTTATTCTGTGACCCATAACAGTTAATCTCATTGAAATGAAGGTTCAAAGTGATGCTTCACAACTTGCAGCATAAAGAGATATTTGTAAATATAAGATAATGATATGAGGCTCGGGCGGCAGCAGGTAGTGCGCGTGCCTCACAGCAAGAAGGTTGCCGGTTCGATCCCCGGGTCAAGTGGGGGCCTTTCTGTGTGAAGTTTGCATGTTCTTCCCGTGCATGCGTGGGTTCTCTCCAGGCACTCCGGCTTCCTCCCACAGACCAAAAACATGCTCGTTAGGTTAATTGGTGACTCTAAATTGTCCCTAGGTGTGAATGTGAGTGAATGCTTGTGTGTGTGTTGCCCTGCAGTCGGCTGGCGACCGGCTCAGGGTGTACCCCGCCTCTCGCCCGTTGACAGCTGGGATAGGCTCCAGCCCCCCCCAACCCCGAAAGGGATAATCAGGGGTATAGAAGATGAATGAATGAATGATATGAGGCTCCATCATAACCTCAAATGCACACCTTCAGCATGTTTGAGTTGGCTCAGCTGGAGCTGGAGGTTGTATTCAGATGCTATCTTTTCCACAGGGGCTATTACTATTGACAGGCTGGGCCCCTCAGCTGTAGCTTAATACTCACACACTAGCAATAAACAGCCAGCAGTGAGCATGGATGTGCTAGCTCATAACTCTGTTTACCGATGTCCCACATTGATTTCCTGCAGAATGGATGGGAACACAGAAGGAGAGAAGGAATGCAGTGTGTAAAGCTTCTCTGAGTGATTCAGGCTGATGCTCAGAGAGTCTGATCAGAGCAGGATCAGTGGGGAAGCAAACCCTGGGCTTAACATAGCCACTCAATATCTGAAATGCCTGAGGCAGCCAGTTGTTCATTAGAAATAACAGAAATGTATTTCATTTCAATAAAAGTGGACCTACTATTCGACTGTGGTGCAGATATCTAATCAGAGTGCATCCGGAAGATCAAGGTTTTTCCCGATGATCACAGAATTGATCAGCTCAGCTTAAACCTCCAGCCCAGTCAATCCTTCATCTTAATATTACCACATAAAGCAGGTGCTAGCTTTGTGCCCACCCTCATACTGAGGAGCAATCAATCCGACCTCCACCTACCCACCTCCTCCCAAAATAACAAACTATAACTCTCTGTAGCAATAGAAATATATCCTTACCTTCAGTGGCCAAGTGGCTGTCTGAGAGGGGATATGAATGAGCTGCACTACTTTGTGCTGTGGCCCTGAGGAGGGCCTTGGCCGTAGTCCATCACTGCCAGGTCCCAGGGACAGTGGCTGAGTTAGGAAGTCTCTTGCCTCACCAGGGCACCATTAAGCACAGGGACAGTCACTCATCTCTCTAACAGGGACACTGTGTTGATCACACCCAAGCTGGACAGATGTCTCTGGCATATTGGAGCATGGCTTCAATTAAGAGATGAGAGACAAGATGGGGAATTAGTTGATTTATCACTAGTGACTAAGTATGGGGACCACTAGATAGTTTCAGTTTTTGGTAATTGTTCTTTTTGGCAGTGTGATTCATTCCTGCACCTACGGGGACATTAGTGTTAAGAAGAGGGCTCGAAGACTGGCAGCTAAAGTGAAACATGTTGTTTTTAAAAAGCCGAACTGAGATTTTAAATGTCATTTCAACAAGTGTTGTAAATATAAAGGTCTCATTTTCCAAGTGATTTTGGTTTTAGTGGTCTTGGTGCTTAACTATAGAAAATAACTAAGTACAGATAGTCATGATGTCACATCCGGGGCAAGCCTCAGTTCTACTAGCTTCTGTAGCTCTGTCGAGTCTCTCATTCAGCATTTCTTTCATTTGTTTTCTAAAAAAATGTTACTGGACAAGACAAATCAGCATCTGCTACAGCACTTTGTATTAAAACTGAAAACTTAATGATTGGAACAAAGCTGTTGTTAACTTGTTATCTCTGCTGTCAGCATTTGCCTCACTGCCCCTTTTTTTGTACCCTGTGTAGTGACTGCAGGTTTTCAAGTTAGGCTACAGCCACAATCCTCACCCACGAGTGTGTGTGTGTGTGTGTGTGTGTGTGTGTGTGTGTGTGTGTGTGTGTGTGTGTGTCTTCTCAGCTCAATATTAAAAATGAGATGTTTTCTCTTGTTGCAGTGATAAAATGTGTTAGTAGCTGAAACAGTGACTGTATTCACAGAGACTTTGTTAGGCTCTCACTCTGTCACCACTACACTGCTCACAGGTCTTCACTTCTTCCCCCATTTCTTTTGTTTTTTGAGACTGCTGTTTTTGTTGCTCAGGTTTGAATTAACATGATTTTTGTAATGCAGGTTTATTCATTAGAGTGAGCGCTGCAGTGTGTGTGTTGGGCTCCAGCACTTTTCTGTGTATGTGTACAGAATGAGCTGTCATTGTGAAGTTAGGTTGTTTTGCTGATACTTGGCCTCCCTGCTGTGCCCAGTGGTGCTCAGCCAATTAAGGACTCTGTTGCCTCATCTCTTCCTAACTAACCATCAGGCCTGCGCCCTGTGCAAATCCACTAGACACTCTCCTTCCAGACATTTTACACCCCTTACTTTGTCTTTTTTCCCTCTTGATCAGATGTAAAATGTGCTCTTACAGTGTACCCCATGTGTGTTTGATCTCCTAACTAGAGATGCACACTCCTTTGCTTTGTCATCTTCTTTCCATGTGTCTCTTCACCCTCCTCGTCTCATTACTCCTGCCTGTTTTCATCTCTCTCCCATTAATTGAGGCTGCATGGTTAGTCATCGAGGTTATGTCTCTGTCATCATCACTCTAATCCAAGTAACCTCGCCATATATTTCAATATACTACATCTCTGTTTAAAAAGTACCAGAAAGCCCAGCGCATCGCCTGCTGGGTTTGTAACAATACTGGAATGTGACAAGGTCAGAGAGATAGGACTGCATAAGGGAAAAATAGTCAGTGTGGTGTGTTTTTTATTTCTTGCTTTAGTCCACATGGAGCCTGCAAGGTCAGATCTGGTGGAAAAGAGGAGGCCACATAAGAGGGAAGGGGGTAGTGGGGCAGGGAGGATTAGGGAGGAGGCTGCTGCCATCTGTCTGTATATACAATACAGTATGTGTGAGAAACCAGTGGGAAGATATGAATCCCACAAGCTGAGCTGTAAGAGTGAGAGAGATGATGATATTCTCACTGCTGGGGTGAGAGAAGATTACTAATGTCAGTCTAGAACTACAGTCACAAAAAAGTTGAGTGTGAATTTGACATTTTCATTGTTTTTGAACCCAAGTTAGGTGCCAGGTGGATGTACACGTTAGGTACGTTCTGTGAAATTTTTTAGCTAGCAGTGTGGCTTAAGGGATGGCAAGATCTGTCCACCACTTTGATCCAGACTGACATTTATGGTCCCCAGAGGATCAATCCCACTGCTTTTGGCGATCCCTCGAGTTTTCCTCTGGCACCAGCAGCAGGTTGAAATGTGTGGTTTTGAGTGATGTATCTTGACAGCGTTTGAATGGATTGCTGTGAAATTTGGTGCAGACATTCATGTCAGAATGAATTATAAGAAAAATGGTGATCCCTTCACTTTTTTATCTCGCACCATCATCTGATCAAATGTTTAGCTTGTTCAGTACTTTGGTTTATGACCAAATACCTGCTAAACTAATGACATACCATCAGCCTCAGCTGTATTTTGTGTTTAGTGCTCGTTAGCAATTTTAGCATTAGAACTAGACCAAAAAATCGCCCATAAATGACCAAAACATTGTAGCGCAGGAATGCCAAACTACATTTGTGATCATTTAGAAACAGTGTCTCCATTATGTAGTTTATCCACCACAGAGCACTGACAAGTATCATGCTAACACCCTAAACTGAAATGGTGAAATTATACCTGTTAAACATGCACATTAATGGTCGCGGACTCCTGTGTTTTTAGGGTCAACCACCTGCACTATCAGCCTGATGAGTATGGAGAGGACCCTGAATTGGTTGGTTATGAAGATGGAGACTATGACCATGACTACCACAGCGACAACAGGTAAAGCACATGTTCATACACACACATGCACTGTATGATGGTGAAGTGTTGACCAGCTCTTACCCCTCAAGTGGTGAATTAAATCAACCACCTATTATCTCCTTCACATGGCCTCTGGGTGTTTCCTTTGATAATATCCATAAACATAAAATTGATCACAGGCTCTTCAAACGCTCCAGCAACACTCCCACCAGCCAGGAGCAGCAAACACCCGTTATTACTTCTGTTTGAAAGCCGTAATGTAGATGGTCATTTAGATTGTACTTTCTTTGTGTGTCACTTAGGAGAAAAGATTAAGTGTAATTTCCTCAAAGCGATTTCTTGTTTCCATTGTAAGATATATTCAAGAATGTTGTGTGTTATTGCAGAATGAATCGGGGAAATGAGCAAATGGGCACTTATTGGCTTTTTGTCGCCACAGCAGCAAACAAGTACAATCAGAAATGTATTCTTTCCGAACATTGTTATGATAACAATCACTTGCAATTATTTCTGCTCGCTCTTGATTTCGCTCTCCCTCTTGTTCTCTCTTCCTGTGGCCAATTCAGAGTGAAGAGGAAATCGAGCAGTTCTCCATCCCCTCGTCCAAAGAAAAGGAAGAAGAAGAAATCTGGCCGCCGAAGGAGTCGGTAAGTAGAAACAGCTTCCATGATGAAGTGGTTCAATTTTTCTTTTTAGCCGCGTTGACAGAATAATTACACTGTGGTTTTGTGAAATGGGATTCCAATTATTTTGGTGTGAATATTGTGAATGAGCTATCAGATACTGCTATTGTGGAAAGGGGAAAAAATCTGTAGGGAGTCATTAGCAGAGCATAGTCTCATCTTCCACTTTCTTTTGACAAGGTCAGCAATAGAAATAGAGAGTGAAAGGCTGAGAGAGGGAGAAGCTACATTGGTGCAAAAGAGATGAAAGAATAAGAAGATAAAGGCAGAATGATAAAGCAAACTGGGGACAAAGAGGTGGTGAGAAAAATCAGC
The DNA here is from genome assembly GCA_037975065.1 of Chaetodon trifasciatus. Taxonomy (NCBI): domain Eukaryota; kingdom Metazoa; phylum Chordata; class Actinopteri; order Chaetodontiformes; family Chaetodontidae; genus Chaetodon; species Chaetodon trifasciatus. Next base: position 9,762,775 of record JBBMOE010000011.1, read on the forward strand.
TGAGCTGTTATAGGATGACACCTGTGCTAACGATGATCCCTCTGAAGTGTAATGCAAGGCAACACAATGATGAGTGAAAGGCCAGAATTTAACAGCAATCCAAGGCTCATTTTGCAGTCATGGCATGCAAATGTTTCCCTTCTCTCCATCAATAGGTTTGGCAGCTCCTCACCCACTCATAGAGAGAAGAAGAAAAAGAGTGGGAAGAAACACAAGCGAGACAGGTGAGTGTGTGCATATTGCGTGTGAGTGCCATCACAGGAAAGACACAGAGACTTTTCAAGGGTTTGTCAACAGTTGAGTCTCACAGTGATGGAGGTGAAAGAAGGACAAGAAGGGAAGAAAAAAGAAAGGAGAGGAGACAGGAAGGAAAGATGTGATTCTAGCAAGAGATGATAGAAATGAGACAGGAGAAGAAAAGGGAATTAAAGAATGTAAGGAAGAGAGACAGAATTCAAGGAAGAGAGGAACAAAGGAACTAAGGACAGGATGAAATGAAAGGGAAGAAGTGAGGGAGAAAGGCAGGAGGAAACAGAAGGGGAAGAAAGAGAATGGATGCACACAGGGAAGAATGGCAGGATTCAAGTAAGCGCAGATTGAATGGAAAAAAGACAAGATGTGCGGCAGACAGACAAGAACAAAAAGAAAAGGATGAAAGAGAATTGATGAAAGGGAGGAGGTAAGAAGTAACAAGAGATCATCAACAAATGCGCATGCCATGCCTCAGGATATAACGACAATAAGCAATTGCAGAGTGGCCTCCTCCTCCTCCTCCTCCTCCTCCTCCTCCTCCAATCTCTCTCATTCTGCGCCTGACTTGGGGGAACGGGGCTAAATGTGTTGCTCTGATAACCCAGCCTGTATGGGGGCGCACAACACAAGAAAAATGAGCCTTTCACCAAGTAGCTGAGCATCGCTGCACTGCCCCGCTCATGTTTCCCACCTCTCATCCATCCATACACATCCAAGTCCCTCTCATCCTCCCTCCTCACCCCCACACCTCCCTCCAGAACTGCTCTGCATTGCAGGTACTGTTGATATATGAATAATGTATAAATGAGGTGAGGGGGGAGCAGCACGCAGGGTTCCTCCCCAGAGAAGCCAGCCTCCCTTGATGGTAGTCTCCTTTTTAAGGTGCACATTAGGAGGGGAGGGGGAGATTGCTTTGATCCTGTCCTGCTAAAATTCATACCACTGCTTATTTTTTAATATACAACTTTAAAATAACATGCCCGTATGTCGTACATCTGCAACCCGCGTCCTTGTAGTCGAAGGTTGGCTGATGGATTTAGCTGTGACCAGAGTGTATTAGAGAAGTGAAGAATAATGAGCTTTCCCCAATAACATCTCATATACAGTAGTCCCCAGTTGATTTCCTCCAGTGGGGAAATATGGGCTGCTACTGGGGCCACAGCTCTGAGTCACATATCAGCCACATACATTACTGTGACAGCTTTATTACTCCCCTTTCAGAGAATCAACACACTTTGTGCTGGCACTCCCTCCCACTCCACTGCATGCTGTAGGTGTGTAAAACAGCGGAGGAGATGTAGGGCTCTTCAGGAAAATAGCTCTCACCGACAGGCCTGACTAATCACCATGGAAACTGCAATGAGGGTGAAAGTGATATGGAGGTTATGTGTCAGTTGAATGCTGAGGACTGGGGAATGGCCAGCCTACCCATCACAACAGTGTATTCAAATATGTGGTCGACGGCAAACTGAAGCTCAGTTTATTATTTCTGCTTCGTCGCAGGTCAAAGCATCTTCTACACCCAGAAATTTTTAAAAAATAAGCGTTACATCTTGCACCTGTAGAATACCAACTGAAAAAGCCTGCTGCGAGAGCTCCCTGGGGACGGCTCTGCACATATGGATGCATGCATATGATTGAGAATGGTTAGCAAGGAGGGAGCTCACATGCACATTCATTTGATTCCATTTAGGATTTGGCACACGAAAACACATGATCCTCCTGCTGCTCACAGTTACTTGAACATGCTAATAGTCTGTGGTGACTGGCACTGCTTTGTGTGTCAGAGTGTGATTGGGATGTTTAGAATGCTGCAGTCATATACTGCTTTTGTTATCATATGTAAAGGTACTGTATTAAGTGAGTTGTGTGTTGCTGTTAAATCAGTCTCAGCTGCAGGGGAAACATTCAGGGACTTTATGTAGTTTTAATATTCTTTGAAGGTGAAAATATCCAAAAAGGACATGAACACATGTGGCACACAGACTGATGGCAGCACAGATTAGATTTTAGGTTCAGCCTCCAGCATTATTACCTCTAATGTCCTAGAATTTATTTTTAAGAAGCAGATTTAGTAACTCCCAGAACCACCTTAAATCTGGAACATGGAGGGAGGTAAAAGCACCTTTTCTGAGTAAAAGGTAAATCTGGAAAGGCTGACGAGATCTTTCAGTAAACAGGCTTCTTAGAGGCTGCTGGTCCACAGTTGTACCATCATCTATATGAATTATTCAGTGGATGTGATGCAGTTGTCATCATTCTAACGCTTGTGGTGTTTTTATCTTCATAGATCTGCATCAGGTTCCAGGAAAAAGAGGAGATACAGGTGTGTGTGAAACCAATCCATCATAACATGGTCAGCACTGTTAAACACATTGTTTATGACAGCATGTATCAAAGCACCATGCTGCAAATGAGTTTTCCTGTGTACGGTGTGTGTAATGTTACTGTCATTCCTGCAATGCAATCCATATGGGTGAGTGGTACACTGAGTTCCCTTTTAACACTCTTTATTGTTCACAGCTTCATTATTTTACATGTGACATGTGTTTCAGATCGGGCAGCCCAAAGAACAAACACAAAGACAAGAACAAGCAGAAAAAGAGGTGAGACACAGGTTGAATCACTAACACTGTTTACATGTCAATGTTGAGCTGGCAGAAGTATCTGTATGTCTGCTTATAACAACGCGTCACATTCATTATCAGGACAATTTCATGTTCATGTAAAGTATGCAATATGTAAGAATAAGTGAAGCACAATGTGTCCTCTGCACACAGTAAAACAAATAGTGAACAATAATCTCAGTCCTCAACAGTGGCTACAATTGGAATCACGTTCAGTCCCTCATAAATTTATATTGGCATTTTACTTCCATTATCTCAGTCTCAGACTCATAGAGAATGTAAATGACTGCACAGAGTGCATCTTCTAAACATTATGTGAGTTCAACACAATTTCCTCTCCATGCATTGCACTCTGTCTTGATTAGAATATATATTGATAGTGTTTAGTTGCGGATGAACTGTTTTACATATCATGAGATAGACTACTGAGCTTGCTGTGGCATGTGTGTCCCCTTGATGTATGCGTACATACACATGGCTTTATGTGTGTATATGTATGCATGTGTGTGGTGTGTGTTCGTCCTTTGGTTGTCATCCATCAGGTCCCCCGGTGAGACCCCCAGCAGGAGTTCACAGCGTCAAGGCAGCTGCTGTAGCTCCCGTAGCGCCTCCCTGTCCTCCACTCGGAGCACCTCCAAATCTCCTGCCAGGTAGCCTCCTCAGCGCACACACACACACGCACGCACGCACAAACGTGTACACTCCACATCATGCACTGATGTTGCTCTGCTGGCTGTGGAGCAGTTGCCCGGGTGACTGTCAGTCTCTCTCTCATTTAGTCTCAGTCCTCGGGGGATAGATTAGGATACAAATGGGGCTCCTCGGTTTGTCTTATTATAACCCCCATTAAGTGGCTGTGATATCTCACTCTGCACTCATTTTGAGTGTGATGAGAAAAATATTTGTCGTTGGTAACACTGTTAGTCATTTAATGTAACAATGACCACCTTATTTTTCTTTTGAATTCACTGTGTGTTCACACTTAAAAATGATGAGCAGAGCAGACTAATGAGTGCAAAGGTTCTTTCCAGTGTGAAAATAAGGCAGTTATCAAGCAACTTACTGCTACTTACAGCAAAGAGTGAGCTCAGTCAGTCAGGATCAAACTGGATGCAGCAGAACCGGAGATATTGCATTTTTTTTATTCCACATGTCCTTCTTTATCAAAACGCGGCACCTACATTACCCACAATGCTGCTCGACTGGATAGATTTTGGTATGTTATGCTAGGAACGAGCCGTAGCCTTGAGCATCCCTTAAGCAGAGATGGGGAGCGGTCCACAGAGGTCTGGTAAGCGCTCTTCTTTCTAACTCCACACCCCCAGATTTTTCTCACTTTCAAACATGTAGTCTTCAGTCTCAACTGAGGCTGACTCCGGCGCCATCACTTGAGGACATTTATGAGACTTCACACGGCAATACATTTGAGAGCAACTCTCAGGTGATCACGCAAAACATCGCACACTGCTCTGAGCAGGAGCAGCCAATCAGAGATAAGGATTTACCTGCATCTGCACCACTAAAAAATTACACTATTCTTTTTTTAACAATTACCTCATTCCAGTAGCATTTAAAAAATGAAACAACGCCACCTATTAAACACAATATAAATAATAGGAAGTTGGTTGGAGTGGAAACATAAAAGGAAACTAACCTGAAGCAGGAAATGATTCTGACGCTGACAGACGAGGTACATCACAAATGTGGAACCACAGTGACAAGTGCAGACACTGAAGAGGAGCCGAGAGTGATTGCAAACAAAATCAGTGCAGCCTTATTCATCTTCTTTGCACCTTGGATGAATGCAAAAAAGTGGTGCAACATTCTCTCAGATATAAAGAGTCGGCTGGCACGACCCTTTTCTGAATTATACATATTGATTCAGATCCACCTTATTCATCATCGTAAATGTTATTTTGTTCAATCACTTCAGAACATGGTTCAGAAGGCGTGTTTCCACTTCTGCGGACATCTATATATCAACTCTTTACCAGCTTAAGAGCCCTCTGGAACCTTTAATTCAAGAGTAGTCAAAGAATTTTTACTTTCACGCTTTACCCAGTGTGTTGCTGTGTGGTTCTGCTCTTCCAGACTGAACTCCAAGCACAAGATAGACGGACAAAAAGTATCCAGCACCCCGCTGTCCCCGGGCCCCAACACTCCCTCAGCGTGGCACAACGGGGACCACACGCAGCGAAGCCGCAACGGCAAGGCCGGCAGACTCAACCACGCCGAGGGCGAGAAAGGGCACGATGTATGTAATCTCCTCTACTTTGTTCCCAAACCCCCACCCTCTCCCCACCCACTCCAACGGTATCTACCACAGTCTCTACAAATGAGTTTTGTCTTGCTCTTTTGTGTTGGTTGACATGAATTCTCATCTCCTTTGATATTGAAAGATTTTTTTCATTCTTTTCTCAGTTATTTCTAGGTTGTAGCCCAGTTATCGTTGATATTATTATTTTGACGTGTGAAAGACGCTCCTGTGTAAACTTTGCCGCTCCTGCTGCTTTGTTTCTGGCTCTCTTTGACTCCTCTGCCATCTTGATTTTTTTTGTTTGTCCTTGTTGTTTGCCGGTAACAGAGGGAGGGAGCAAAGACAAGTGAGCTTCTAGCGTTTCTGTTCTGCACACACACTCTCGAAGTGTCGAAGCACCAGATTAGCATACCACACCTTGAATGGAAATATGAGCCACACAATGTTTCCAAATGAATGAGCAAAAAGATGTGTCGTTTCTTGCGAGCGGGTGATCGCTGAGAGATCAGAAAAACTAAAGTTGAGCCAGGGACAGGTCGGACTACTTCAAACATTTCCTCCCCCCCAAAGGTCAATGTCCATGAAGACATATCAAAGAGAAATGTGTCTGTGATGACTGAACTGAAGTTTTACTGCAGATAAAGTCTTAATTAGCCAGTGTTGAGTCAGGAGTCATGATCAGACGGCTAATTGTGCTTTAATGTCATAACAATCTGCAATTCCTCCTTCAACTGACTAATCCAATTTGTTGATGGAAAGTCTTGATGCAAGCATGCTAAAATGAACTGTAACAAAACAGGGCTCTGATCAAGGTGCAGCTCTCCATATCAGCTGTTTGTGCGGGGCTGTATGGAAGACTGGAAATACTAAATGCTAAATAAAAACAAACCAAACAAAGACATAAACTCAGCTGCAATACAAATATATGCTCTGTATGTTTCCTTTTTACCAATTTACTGTGTCACGTAAATGAAAACTTGTGAAAAGGAGAATTACAGCTTTAGTAACTGAATTAATTGGTCTTTATTGTGATGTAAATTTTGTGCAGTGCATTTAAGTCACAGTGAAATGGAAGCAGCTGAAGCTTCTGTAATGTCACTTATTTTGTGGTTTAGCTATAAAAGGGGAAATCTGGAGCTGTAGAGAACAGTTGTCCTGTGCACACTCTTCCCTCGTCTGTTGTTAGATAAGTCGAGGAGGGTAGGGCTTGAATGAATAAATCACACCTCAACAACATTGTTTGGAAGTTTTCGCTGAAATCCGAACACACACCTCCTACAGAGATATTGCTGTGCTGGTGTCTTTCACGTTACTTCTTTGTTTGACTTGTTTTATTTAAGCATTTTATGCCAGACATTTTATATCTTCCATAGAATGAGCTGTGCCCTAAAACTGTGCTGTGCCACAACTTAATGCATATCATGTCGCACGTTGGACACTTTTTAGTACGTGTCATAAATCACATATATACTCCTCCCTACTGGTTCAATTTGGAACTCCTCCTTGTGTTTTTTGGCTCCTTTGAAAATAACCATGTCTTTTCATCTCTGATTACCTGAAAGAAACTGTGTGTGATGAGTTTTAAATCACTTCATAGCATGATGGAGACAGCCTTGCTCTGCTGCTCTGTAAGCTGATCATCAGAGCTAGAGTAGAATGACAACCGTTATGATGGAATACAACAAAAGACTTAGACCAAAGGGATGACTTGTGAAATAAACTTCCTTCTGATGAATACACATCTAAATGGGCTGCAAACACCCTGTAAACACTCACTCCAGAGTACTGATGTCTTCTGTTTTCTACCCCAGCTTGCATGTGTCTTTGAGGTCTTATCTGGTCTCTTTCTCTCTCTGTCTGCTTATTTCATTCATTACTGTTTCTTTTTTTCCTTATCAATTTAAGTGGTGTTTACCCATGAATAAATGCCAAAATCTTTCTGTCTCATTTATATAAAAAGCACTCAAATGCTTTGGAACTGGACCAAGTAGGTTAACTGGGTATGTGTAATAGTTTCTTCTTGTCAATACAGTTGTCTTTCTTCTCAAGCACATGCTCTGCTCAGTGATAGATCCTCTTCTCCTCCAGGCGTCCAATCAGCTCCTGCCAAACCAGGAGTTAAACACATGCTCCTCTTTACTGCTTTACTTTACCATGTCGATGTGCATGTTGCCCCTAGGTGGCAGTATCTCTTCTGGCCCTGACGTTTGTTTCTACTCCAGCTGCTCAGGCCAGTGGGGAATGGCAGGGAGGTCTGTTTGATCACGTACTTTTGAGCCACTCAGTTGGGACATAGAGAAAGAGGAGCATTTAATTGGCTCACTTCTTAAGCAGCATCTTTGTAGCTTAAGGTGATGTTGCAACTCTTGTTCATCTCCACCAAAAGCCATAATATTTGTTTTACCATAATCCCCCAACTGAAACCTTTGCACAGGAAGACGGTTATGTGTGACAGATCCTGGATGCAACTGAAGTTTGATTTTACTGCAGCAGTTGTGTGGGTTAGCAAATGTTCTGTATAGCAGCTCTGGTTGTCTATCTATCATCTCAGTTTGTGTTCCTGTAGTCGTCTTCTAGCCCCGTTTGGATCTTTCTCATCCACCGTGTGGGAGACGCTTCTGGATGCTTCCCATAGAGGAGCTCAGGGAAACAGCTGTGCACTGCTCCTTATCAGGGTTGGAGAAGTTAAGCAGAAGTGCATTTGGAAAGCCAACAAGTTAGTCTCTCTCCTTGAAGCCTTCTTTTAAAAATATTTCATTAAGCATAAAGTGCACCCACTGCAACTGTGGCTCTCACCAGCCGCTGTTATAGTGGCTGTTTATGGGAGACTCAGCAGACCACTATGACCTGCGATGATCACATGACCAAAGTAGACAGCTGGAGGCCTCAGTAGGCTAGTTTTTGATAGCTTTGCCTGCTGACTAGCCATGCAAGGTTAACAGTGACAACTGTCTGTGGAAAATTTAAATTAACTGTACAGTAAAAGGAAAGACACATAAGAATAGTCATCAAGCATTACCTCTTGTGAATCAGCCTCTGAAACCAGTGAAGGATCTCTTCTCTAAGTTACTTGACAATGCACAACTCTCAAATTCTTTATGTGTGGGTCTGTCACCCAGTGAAACACTTCAGACTGCTCTAATCACAGTGTCTGTCTGGAGCATATACAGTGTAAGGTCTGGACAAATATCAGATAATGAAGAGGGCACAGTTCAATGATGTTGTAATTACTGAGCGACAACCTTGTGTCAACTCATTACACTCAGTTTACATCTTCAGTCTGACATTGCGTTCACTGGAACCAATTTCTAGAATCAATCACCGACAGACCAAGTTGACACTGCCATGCCAACATGCCGGTTTTGCTGGGGTTTTAAGAGTGATGCTGAGCGAAGTAAAAACTGCAATGTCAGGTGAAGAACAGCCTCAATAATAATGTAAGGAGTAATTTACATTCTATTATAATACACCCACTGTTGTTTCTCATATAAAAACTCAGCAAATCACATGGTTAGACCCACAGCCAGTAATACTTTGCACAGCAGTAAACAAACATATTAGCTCACTACGGTGGTGCTAGCTTGTGACCTTCACCTAGCAGGTCATAACAGTCTGTCTTGTATTTACTGCTCTCCAGCCACAGGGGGCAATAATGAGTCCATCACATCTTAGTGCACCAGAATAAGTCACAGAATACGGTGCACTCCCGAACTTTCTAGGACAAGCTGATCTGCAGTGTTTTCTAATATCTTCGTTTTAATGCCTCCACACTGGTGATAGCTGTGGCTGGAGGCTCTGTTGTAAGGTAAAATTAGGTTAAGTGACATTTTCACCCTCAAAGGTCAGCTTCACTGTGACATCATAATGTACTGCAAAAACACTTTTCTGGCCATTATTCAACACCATGACTCAGGAACAGAACTGGTGACTCTAATCTTGGGTGTCCACCTTCAGACTGTGCTGATTGCACAGATCTTCTGTGCTTCTTTTCAGCAACATCCATCCCTTTTATTTAATTCCTTCAGAGTCTTCACTACATACTGTATATTATATGAGTCTGGATGGATTGGACATGGATGCCAACTGCAACTGCAACTTAACCACGGTTTTGAGAGAGAAGGCTTCAAGGATAAGGCCATCAGGCTAGTTTTGTAAATACATGTGCTTTACTTCTCCATTTCCAATAAAGAGCGCACAGGTGCTCCAATAGGAATTCTCCAGGACTGTCCCCTACACTGTGAACGAGACAGTCCCAAATGGGACTAGTCGTCCTCTTGCTCATTATTAATGGATGTCTTCAAACACAAGTACATGGACTCTTGAAAATAACTCGGACAACTCACACATTTCTTAACATGACTGTCTTTTTAAAGGGACCCAAGCCATTTTGAATGCAAGCTCCCTGTTCCCAGTTTAAACAGCAGATTTGACAAAACTCCTCAGGCCATCTCTTAGCGTACCTGTGTTCATAGTGATGAGTAAATAAAAACGATTGCCTGGAAGAAACCTGGGCTGACGTCCAAAAGTACAGAGTAGAGAAGTGCTGCCACTGAAGAAGACCCAGGCCAAAATGTGACTGGGGTCCCTTTCAAATGTGCTGACTCTCTAGTTGTCCATCTTAGCGGTGACTGCCCCTCCAACACTCTTCGACCCCTCCCCCACCCTCCCTCCTCTCCTCCTACCTGTTCATCTGTGTCATGTGTGACTCACGTCTCACTCTTGTCGTCCTGGCATTTTTCTTCCCACATATCTTTCACATCTGCCAGCTCTGCATGCCCTCCTCCTCTTCTCCCCCTCCTCCCTCTCCCATCCTTCTAGAAACTCTACTCTACATGGATGTCCACTAATATGACGATTAACTCTATCCGTTTACCTCTACCCCCCCTCCCTTTTTGATACAAATATGGCTGCATTTGTACAAGCGAAAAAGACAAAGCAAATCATGTAGTTTATAGACTCATCCTTTGTTTCTAATTTTAGTTTAATTTGAATTCCATATGGATTTTTTTTCTTTTCTCCCCTCTGTTTTCTTTTTGCTTTTTGGTTTGTTTATTTCTCCTTAGTCTCTGGACAAAATATGTAGCTTTGATACTAAAAGAGGTCATTGTCTTTTTCCCATTTCGCTGCGGAGAACATTCCTTTCTCCTTTTTTCCTTTTTTCTTTCTTTCCTTTTTTTTGTTGATATTGCATACGTGTCACTGATTGAAATGGAAGGTAGGTAATGCTTTGCCTACGCACGTGATCTTTATGCAGATGAGAATGTGACAAGCACCCTAGCCTGAGTGACGTCAATGTTTCTCTCTCTCTTTCTCTCTCTCTCTCTCTTTCTGTTATTTACCAGTGGTCTTTAACCAAATTAATCTAACTTCATCAATTATGATTTGACTCTTAAAAGATTGGATTACGTAGAGCTCTGGTTTTTCTCTTTCCTCCTTAACTTCATCCTGAAGTCCAATATCCCGCTCAATCTTCCAGGTCCATTTCTTTCTCTTCTTTTGTTTTCTTTCTGTTTTGGTAGAATGCATTCCTGTTTGTCCAGCATCTCTGTTTGTCGGTGAATTAGTACATTCGTCTTATGATTTTCACCATATTGATTTCCACGACTGTTTCTAACAACTGTCATAAACACCAGTGGTTGTGTGTTTTCTTATTATACCGCTTAGTTGTCGTCTCTCTAGTGGAGAACGGCTCTTCTTTCTGCAAGACCAGTCGGTGCTTTTGTTGTATCTTAGATTATGAAGCAGTTCAGACAGCACACGATAATGCATGCGGAAGAGCCAGCTGTATTTAGTTTCATACAGAACTACTTTTGGAGATTTAGCCTCTTTTTAACACCTGCTAACAATGAGCAGTGTATAAATGTGCATCACAGGTTCCTGTTGAATCACTTATCCAAGCTCTATTTCTGTTGAATGCTTAAAATAGAGGTTTGGGATGTATTTTAACTCGCCCTCTACCATACAGAGTTCAGAGGAAAAGGCTGGCCTCACTCTCTGTTTTTCTTACCATGAACAGATCCTTTGAAAAGACCTAAACTAACAATGTTCCAGTCTGTCAATACACGTCTGCTAATTAGCACTGAAAACAAAGTAGAGCTGAGGCTGAGGGGAATGTTAGCTTTGCAGGTATTTGGTCATAATCCAAAGTAATGGATGTATCACATTTAGAACTGATCATGGTGCTATATCCCATAAGCAGGAGGGATACATCTTCTGGGCCATGCATGTCTGTACAGAATTTAATGGCAATTCATCCAATAGTTGTTGAGATGTTACAGTCTGGACCTAAAGTGGACCAGCTGACTGGCTGGCAGAGCAGCCAGACACAGTAAGTGGTTAAATACAGTAATTTCATCACTCAAATGGGAGAAAATAGTTCAGTTTTGGATTAGCACCAGGACAATCCATGTGACTGTCTGTAACATTCCTTTCCAACAGTGGAGCTCCATGGCACAGAGGAATAAGATCATGGATTAAGTCATTGTTGGTTTTGGTCTTTTCGTGGGATTTATTGACAATAAGTAAAATACAGAATATTGCCAGCCTTATCCTTTAGGACAGAGGTTGTTTACAAAATTGCTACCTTCAAAGTAACTCAGTCCTGACTCTAAAAGTAGCTTTTCACTTTAAAATCCCAAACGGTCCGATAAACATTGTCAGCGTTCTATCAGTTAGACGCAACTTTAGTGAAGTTTGACTTACCAAATGCTTTTTTGGGGTTTGTATCAGGCAACCCCCCCAAACAAATAGCCTTAAAATGTGGTTGAACCCATGTCAGTCTCAGTAATAACCCAACACTCGCTGTTATGTAATGTAGCAACGACTCCCTAGAACTACATGAGCACAGAAGTTGGCTGCTGTGATAGCGACAGGTGTCTTGGATCAAGGAGCCCACAAACTGATTGTAACAGCAGAAGGTAAAGTAGTTAGCCTGTAAAGGTGTCAGGCAGTAAAATAACCTCTGCCCTGTGGTAGATACTACATGGAGAGAAGAACGGTAAAGAAAGTACCTTGAGCTCTCGCCAGCCAGTCGCTCTCTGATGTTTAGGAAGGTGACTGGGCCCAGAGGATTTACTCTCTGTGTGAGGGATTCCCTGCACATTGTGGTTTTCCTCTTTGCTTTTGAGTTCTTTTCCATTGATTTCCATGCATTGTCTCATGAGTCACTGGCAGGGAAGGGTTTTGTGTCTTTTTCTCTTGCATTTTGTGAATCTAATGATGCACTTATGTTGCCCCACTTTTCCCTTTTCTTCATACCTTACCTACTAAAGGAGGGAATACCACTTTATTGGTAAGTGGATGTTAACCAGAAGGGAGTTAAACAAGAGTAACCATTAAAAAAACAAAGAAAATGGGTCGCTGTTCACATCTCAGCAATTGTCTTCAGGAAAAAAATCCAGAAAGAGAAAATTGAGTAGCAGACGATTTGTTTTCTGATTCGATTGATTCAATAATTGTGATCTTTATTTTGTTCCTTCCATTTCTGTGATGTTCCGTCAAGTTGTCTTCTCTTTCTGTTTTGTTTCATTTCTTTAACCATTACTAAAAAAAAACTGAAGAAGTCCTCTTTTTATACTCTACAAAATCTGTAGCTCTGTACTTTCTGCCTCTGCTCTTAAACTTATTTGGTTCACAGTTTTGTTTGATTTCTTTTCCCTCTCTTCCTCCTTCTCCTAGTTATTTTTGTTTGTTTTTGCGATTATGATTTCTTCAACTCATTATGGTTTTGCATGCCAAGTATTGCATGCGCTGCACCATAGAGGACTATCTATAAGCCATATGGAGAAAACCTAGATCTTTTTCTTTTAGATGTTTACCTTCTTTTGGCAAGTACACCGTAGCACTCAACCACCAACCTGGAAACACTCTAATTCTCTTTTCTTTCCTTTTTCTTTTTTTCTTTTTTTTCCTTTGTTGGTCATCATTTCTCTACAGAAGCTCCATCTGCTGACTGCTAGCTCTGCAAGCCTCCAGTCCACTCTGCTGAGAGAGCACAAGCTCCACAGCGCCCCCAGCAGGAGCCAAACAGGACAGATGTTTGCAGCGGGAGAGGCTGGGGGTGTGGATGGCAGGAACGCAGCTGTAGGGAGCTCCGTGAGCCAGACGTCAGGGAGGAGAGGGAGCCAGAGAGGCCAGAATAAGAGCTCCCACTCCCCTGCTCACAGCAGCGACTCGGCCCACTCGCAGCACAACCACACTCACAGAGGGAGGAACTCTCGTCACCAGAGAAAGTAAGCACAAAGACTTCCATTTGTCTCTCCCTGTAGGGTTTCATGTAGCCTTTCATCACAGCTGGAACTCTCCACTGTAGCTGTGCCACTGAGAGAGAACCACTTGACATTTGCTGTATTGTACTCCTAATTACCTCAGGACAAAAGGTGGCCACTCTTCCAAGCGTCACCACTGCTCTAGTCGGGGTCAGGCACACCACCGGAGCACATCAGCATCTCCAGGGCGCCACTCACACACATCGGGCAGGAAGAAAGAGGAGTCCCGGAGCAAACCCAACCTCCGGCAGCGCAGCAGCTCCTGGAGCAGCGGGCGTTCGTCCTCACGCTCCGCCTCCAGAGACAGAGGCCCCAGCAAGGCCAAGTCCCCACACAACAGACAGAACAACTCCAGGTGAACGCTCGCTCTCTGGAACACTTTTCTGTCAGCTTCTTTTTTTTTTTGGTTTTATCTCAGGTGTTCTGTTGCTCTGCTGATCGATTTCTGTGTGTCATGCAGAGAGAGGGACAGCCCAAACCGTTCTGACACTGACAGCCGAGCCCGCCGCCGCTCACGCAGCTACTCACCCATTCGCAAAAGAAGAAGAGATTCACCCAGCTTCATGGAGGCTCGCAGGATCACCAGGTAACACATCTGATATCTTTAAAAGTTCATTTGGATCTTCACATGATCACAACTTACTATGTGGGCTTTCCTACAGCAGCAGACCAGAGTAATACAGGCTCCTAGGAGACAGCTCATCTTCTGAACTTTATTCTCAGCTTTGATTTGTCTGGAATTAAACATCACTTGAACATGACACACTTTAATGGTTGTAACACACTGCAGTTGAAACATGTTCCAATAATTTTACAGCACTGTGCTCATGCTGGGGCAAAAGACGTTCTTTTATAGCTTCAAATTACAACAATGACGAGCAAAAGGAATGAAATTAGGGAATTTGCTCCCACTCTAAGTCACAACTGGAAATCATGTGAACCTCATTCAGATCCGTTAAATCCTTTGTGCGAAGCTGAAATGGAAACCTGCAGGCACAAATGGACGAGGTGTTTACAAGGGTGTAGGTTTGGATGGGGCGACGCTATGAAATCGGGGATTCTCCAGCAAAACAGAAAATGCAATTTCCTGCTTTCGTTCATTTGTATCAGTAATGACAAATCATAATGAAATTTGTTTGTGTGCTTTCCATAGTGATGGTAGTGTCACAAACCAATTTTAGAAAATCGCTGCATTTTTTGTTCAATAACCCATAATCATGTTTACTTTCATTGAGAGACATGATAGATTTCCGTCTTTAGTACAAAGAGCAGCAGTGTTCTTCACTGCCTTATCTTTGATCGAGGATCAGGTCTAACCTTGGGGAATATTACTGAAACTGTAAGTTTGGCTGGAGTTGCGATCATTACTTTAAATTCTGATATGGTCACAGATTGACATGTCCACAAACAGTGGATATGTTGGTCCTGAACAGACATCTTTTCTGGCCTACTGGTGCCTAATTAAAGTTACTAAACTATGATTGGAGAGTTGCTGTTTGGAGGAGGGGTTTAGTGAAAGGTATTAATTAATTGCTTAAAGCTGCAGTAGGTAACTTGTACAAAAGTAATTTTTTGTCATATTTGCTAAAACTGTCCCTCTGCCCAGACAGCAGTACATGAAACATGTAATCTGTGAAAAAAAAAACGGCTCCACTGGTCCCACCTACTGCTCCTACTTTGCAAGAATCCGCCGCGCCCGACACAAAACAACCAATCAGAGCCAGAGGAGCGTCTGAGGGAGTGTCTGACATCTGTCAATCACTACTCACACACACTGCAAACCGCCCCCTCCCTCTGCTCATGCTGCAGGCTGCCGCTCAGTCAAACAGCTCTGTGAGCGACGTCAGGATGCTAGTGAAAGCTATGGTGGAGCAACAGCCACCCGCAAAGGAGAACTATTACTACTACTACCGCCGCTGCCAACAACAGCAGATACGGCTAAGACAACAAATAACCATGAAGCTAATATGGTGATTGTTACAGTAACAGTCCGCAGCGCGTACGGATTGTTAGCGACTGTAATGTAGCGGCTGGGCAGAGTTAGCTTGTTTCCGATGCTAAGGCTAACATTACTGGTTGTCGCGGCAGCCGCGCAGACGCCGCAGGGAGGAGGGGCTTGGAGGCAGGGCATGAGTGCAGTGGAGAGGGAGGGAGAGTGACGTGGAACTGTGTTGGTTCAAATTTTCAGGCTAAGTCTGCTCTCTTCTTGATCTTACATACTGCAGCTTTAATAATCACTTACAGGTTCCTCAGTACTGAGAGCAGATTGGTACCTTGCATCCTCTGCTGATGAAAATATGTTATGAACAGAAGTTAACATATATAAAAGTCAAATCAACCAAACCTGTTTGATAGTGAGTTATTCATCATTAGATGTTATCTTGTCCTATAGAAATGCTCTTCAAGATTGTGGCACTTGAAATGTAGTTTGTAGTTGATTATTAAAACTTGCAGAGAAAACTCTCACATGCCTGTGAAAAGTGTTTGTGTGGTGTAAAAAAATGA
The DNA here is from genome assembly GCA_037975065.1 of Chaetodon trifasciatus. Classification (NCBI taxonomy): domain Eukaryota; kingdom Metazoa; phylum Chordata; class Actinopteri; order Chaetodontiformes; family Chaetodontidae; genus Chaetodon; species Chaetodon trifasciatus. The sequence goes on from JBBMOE010000011.1 coordinate 9,778,683, forward strand.
CTCCATTCTCTACCGTCTCATACAAGTGTGAATAGACATGGGTGAAATGTGTGTACCTTGTCATCTTTCACTCCAGTCCTAAAGGTCCTGATGCCAAGACAACGGGATGCTGCTGAACTGAGCTGCTGCAGGCTAGTTACCCTGGTAACAGTTGCCGTGCAGCAGGATCCGGCTAGTCTGACTCCTGGAGCTCGGCCGAACAGCAAACCATCAGAGGTCCCCTGAGTAAACTGGCCTCCTCCTGCTTTTCTCTGTCCTCTTTCTGCTCCTTCATCTGAAATTTACATAAAGAAACTCACACCGTCTCTATAGCCACACCCCACTGAGATTATGCACTAATGTTGTAACACAGGGAGACAGAGATTAAAATGCTATCAGGGTTTATTTAAGCGGATATCCCTCTATTGCACAGGCTGTGGGTTCCCATGGCAGATAGAGAAGACAAAAGCCAAGGCTGAGTAATCTACAACGCTGCTGAAATGACAAGGTGAAACACACCCTGTAGCAGCAGAGATACCTTGATAGCATTTATCTCTTCCCACACGGTTGATTTTTCTGGGTGTCGGCCTCCACTGAGAAGAAGAGGTTCTTTTGGGAGCTAACAGCTAATTACTTTACAGGAAGCACTTCCAGGGTGGCTATTAACAAGACAATCTAATCTTAAGCTTAAACTAACATGACATGCATTTCTGCTCTGTGTGTGTGCGAATATAGTGTGTGTGTGTGTGTGTGTGTGTGTGTGTGTGTGTGTGTGTGTAGGGTGGGGTGCCTGGACTTTTTTAACCCATATAGCTGCTCTCTTTCAGATCCTGTACTGATCATGAGTCCATCACTTGTGTGACCTAACACTGATTTGCTTTCAACCAAACAAATCTTGTCTTAATACCTCATGTGTTTTTTTATAGAAATGCCTGACCATGACACTAACTCATCAGATGGTTATCTTTGTCTGGTGTGAGTGCTAACGCTCCATCCTGTCGCTCCCTCCTCTCCCCAGTGCTCGGAAACGACCGATCCCCTACTACCGGCCCAGCCCTTCTTCATCAAGCTATGACAGCAGCCCGTCGCGCTCCAGCCACAGCCGTAGCCGCAGCTACAGCAGCTACAGCCGCAGCCGAAGCCACAGCCGAAGCCACAACCGGAGCCACAGCAGAAGCCGGAGCTGGAGTCGGAGCCGCAGCCTGAGCCGGAGCTGGAGCCGCAGCAGGAGTCGCTCCCGCAGCCACCACAGTTACTACAGCCGCAGCAGCTACGACAGCCCCGGCTTCTGAGCGACAGACCACACAGGAGGGAAACGCAAACCAACAGAGGAGCAGCCCTGATACATTTACTGTGCTCCAATACACTCATCATGTTTCTTTAACGAGCCCTTGACTGCTCTACAGTCCAGGGCCCTCGACCCTAGGCCACTACCCCTCTAACACAGAGCCTGGATCAAAGAGGAGAAATGTATTTTGATAGAGCACATTACTATGAAATTGGCTGCCACTGTTCATGTCTTCACATATACAAGGTATTAAAGGAAATGGGCTGCCACATGTCAAGAATTAATTTGGTCGAGCTCAAAGAACAAATCTTGCTGTACTATGTTAGCACTTTCTTTCTCTTCTTCCACAAAGCAACCAAAAACAAATTCATTAAAAACTGTATACTGTAAATCTATATATGTATCCTAACAATAGGAGCTGCGTAGAAGACAAAAAGAGGACATCAGTGGCTTACTGTACATTTCAGAGAATCAGACTTTTTTCCCCTCATCATGTACTCATCTCCCCAAAGACTTCCATTGCATCGAGGCACAGAGATCAACTAAAGTGAGAACAAAAGAGAAGTGGTCGGATGGAACAGGAAGCAACACAAAAGGAACTTTTTTATGATAAAAAATTTTATTGTATAGGTTTGTCTGTATAGATGTAAACTCTCTTTAGTTCTGGCTTTGTAAACTATGCACTGTATATTCCATCTAGTTTGAAAAGGCTTGTTTAGCATGATGCATCAGGAGAGACTTGCTGCTCGAAGAAGAGGACCTGGCTGAAATGGAAGGTGCCAGGCTGCATCTGTTCTCCCCTCTGACATAGTTTGTCAGCCCCCTGCATACAGAGGTGAATGGATGTGGGGGGGCTATGTATAATGTTCTTTTACTCTCTTCCCTGTTTGAATTATTATGTTGATTCTGCTAATCCTGACTTTATGTGTGAGCGTGTGTGTGTGTTTGCGTGTGTGTGCGTGTACCTCTTCTGCAAGGACCAGCGAGGTATTTATTCGTGTGTACACCACTGTAGCCTGCTCCTCAGGCTGCTGTATGCTACTGTACAGGAAAACTGTCTGCAAAAAGTCTCCATGCACACTTTTGTGTCGACTACAGCTATTTATAACTCTACTGTATTTATTAGTCTATTTATTGGGTTATTTATTATTTAATTTATGTTTCATTTTGCCATGAGCTGTAAAGCAGTCATGCTTTGGAAGATGAGGTTGCTGCAAAAGTATTCCCATTTGAAAACTGTATATGTCCGTGTTTTACACAGAATGGGTTTCTTATTGTGGCAAAGGCTTACGAAGATTCACTGCTGTGTGTTTAAGATGCTCTGATTTTGGCCAGTGGAGCCGAGTCTTCGCCCACAGTCACTCCCACAACTGCCATTATGGCGCCCTTAGCCTATTGTAATGGATCATTTTAATGCAAGCCACTGTGGGTCTGTCTGCAGTGAGGAGCGAGGGATCAGCCTCAGACAGAACCAAAACATCTCCCTGTGTTTAGAGGAGAGTCCATTGTTCTACTCTTCTGTATGTTTCCAGCCACCACATGCTCTAATCCCTTGTATAACGGGCCACACCATGTTTCAGTGGTACGGTAAACAAACTGGCGGTACAATCAGGGATCACCCTAAGTCTTCCTTACCATTTGTCCAGTCTCATGTCACTCGCACAGTGTTGCATTCCCAGTGTAACCAGACTTAACCCAACCATGACACTCTGCAAACCTGTTAATTTATTTCAAGTATAGCATTGCCCCTTTGGTTCTACAAGTCATTCTTTGTAGTGTACAAGTTATTATACCTGACAATAAACAGAAACAAATGGGGAAATAATTTCACTCTCTGTGCTTCTTTTTCTTTTTAACTTAAGGTTATGACGTCATGCGGACGTTGTGCATATATTGACCTACAGATGGCGCTGATGAGAACCATCACCACACCCGATACTCATGACTGAAAACATGGAAGCCTCACAAACGTAGGTTAGAATATTCTCCAGCTCTTCTGTCTTGCAACCTCCAGTCAGACCAGGACTGAGAGGAGGATCTATTTTAGGAACTGTGAACATATCAACACCATGCACATCTGCTGTTATATACTGTAACCCTATGGGACTGTATTTATTCAATAAGAACTGCACAAAATCCACCCAAAACAAAGACGAAAGTGAACTCCAAAGCAAACCTGCATTAAAACTAAGCAGGACTTGATGGCAATATTTCACTGATTTCTGTCCTTCTGTCACTTTTTTTTAGTTTTGCTGTCAGGTTTTCTGTTTCTCCCCTCTCTCTGTAAAATTGATACAGACAGCTATAGCAGCTCAGTTATTGTGAACACTAACAGTCTAATATGGGTGAAGCAGAAAGTGCCACTGTTATTTGCCACAGTGTGCTGTCCATTTGTTGATGTATACTTACATACTAATTGTTCTAATGTGAGGTAAAGGGCTATTGTTGTGGCCACACTTCTATTGTTTTGCACAGAGAGGAAGATAAATACATTTGCAGCACTGCTGGACTTCCTGGCCAATGACTGTAGCTCTAAAACCGAGGCGGCTCCAACTGCAAACCTCACGTCTGGGGACCCTGAGACTGTGAGCCAATGGGAAGATAGTAGGATGTACAAGATGCATCACTTCCTTTAGCGTCCCCTGAAGTGAGAAGTGTAATTTCTTCCTCTGTCACAAAAGCAAATAGGCCAATACTTTTACAGTTAATAGAAAGAACTCCTTTCACAATGGGAGTTGTGTTTTGTTGTTGGAGTTGTCCAGTGTTACTAGGCAAATAAACTATCATCAGCATTTTCTAAAGATGTTTGTAACATCTGTTAAAGCACTTATATAAGCCTTTTAACAAACAAAAGCAGCTTCAAATTTAATGCTTAAATTAAAGATGAGTCAGCTAATGTCAGCTAAAGATGAACTGATAATATAAAGTGATTTTGTGTTGGTCAATGAAGTAAACGTACCGAGCGGGAAAGATTTAAGAAACACTGGAAAATGTTCTTTATATCTCACATATATATTTTAAAGGCAGTATGAGCTTAAACAGACATACTTAAGTCAAACACTGACACTGACAATGAATTGGAGGTTTATATGGTTCATTCCAGAGGATAAATTATATTACAATGACGCCCTCTTCAGGAAGGGACAGAGTAGACCGACAGAGACCCAGATCAACAGGATCCTGAACACCTTCCAGCAGTCAGTGGTGGGCAGGGCTGTGTCTGTCCTTTGGTGTGCTGGCCTGGTGGCATCAAGGCTGGTGGACACTACAGTGACAAAACATGAGCATTTTGAAATCTGCAAAATAAACTAAAAAATCCAAAGAGACTGCTAATGGAACATGATGCATTGGGTTGCACTGGGTCACAGTTGGACCCTCGTGATAGAGGATGTTGAACAATGTGAGATGTAACCACCCACATCAAAGCTGTACCTGAAAGCTGGAGCAGAGCAGCTGAAAAATGTGAAAGCAAAAGCAAAGATGTTGTTTTCAAATGGTAAATCTTGTACAGGTTTAGTGTGGGTTTCTGCTTTTGGTGTGATCTTTTGGTTTCAAATTAAGTTCCATTTATTCTCAATAAATTATTTTTTGTTTGATTCCTTTGAAGTTTTATTCATTATTCTTAAAATAAGAGAAGTAAACTATTAAAGTGAATTAAACAAAGCTCGATGGCAACTTTGAGGAGTCTGTGGGAGACTGTGAACCCTCTGAGTCATAACAGCTTGATCCAATCAGGGTGCAAAGCAGGAGCCTTTTCCAGAAGCCGATCATCTCATGACAGTGTCAGTGAGTGCTGGTAGGAGCACATCTGTGACGTACAATCAAGCCACACACCGGGACAATAACAGCCTGCCAGACTGCCAGTAGCTTTGACAAACCACTTCTTATTAGTTCCCTGTTTGTGACATTAATAATGTGAAAACGTCAGATGACACTGATCTGATAGCAGTCAGTAGCAAAGGTGAAAGTGAGCTGAATATTGAGGATTATGTGTAGACCAAATAGTTTGTCTCATCAGCTCCTGCACTGTATCCCCTTCAGTGTGGTTATTTCACAAGTGAGCAGACGATGAGTGCTGACATCTCATACCATTTTATTTTTTTAGAACTTTGATTGTGTGCTTGTCTGTGTGTGTTTCTGAGTGTGTGTGAGTACAATGCATTTGCATCCGTGTCACAAACTCACATTCCGCTGTGTATTTAATATGAGGCTGATAATAGCACGGCCCAGTCTGTCCTGCATATCACATCATGGATATACAGAGCCATGTTACAAATAGCATGTTAGTCTTCTCTAAGTCTGACTTAGTATGTACTCAGTTGACTTGCCAGCAGCCTCCCAGAATTTTCTGGGTCTTTGGATTGTCCATAGAGGAGGGGGGAGGATTAACAGAGCAGGAAAGAGGCAGGTTTAACAGAGCACTGGGCAGTTGTTACTGGGGAGGGCCTTCCTGCTGGATTCCATTCGCGTGCTACGTTTTCCACAAATAGATATTCTAGTACTTTCCATAAATATGTTGGGGGTGTGAACTGGGGGGGCTTGAGTTGGAAGGGAGGGCTCTGTTGACAGGGGTGGTGTCAGTGTGTATAAAAGCGCTCAGCTGACAGGCAGATGGGACATTGGGAAAACATTTTCAGAGAGGCCAAAGGGCTCTTCACCTGCAGCCAGCAGCTCTCTGCTACAGCAAAACTCCTCTGCCGCCTGAACACAGCAGCCATGACTGAGAGACGTATTCCCTTCACCCTGCTCCGCACCCCAAGCTGGGACCCATTCCGTGACTGGCAGCAGAACAGCCGGATCTTTGACCAGGCCTTCGGCATGCCAGCCCTGCCTGAGGACTTCGCCACATTCCCCAGCACACACTGGCCGGGGTATCTGCGGCCCTCGGTCCTGGCCCCGGACATGGCCCCCATGATGCCCCATGTCCCTGTGATGTACCCAGGCCCCGTGATGGCCCACCAGGCTCGTGCCCTGACCCGCCAGATGAGCAGCGGCATGTCAGAGATCAAGCAGACCCAGGACAACTGGAAGGTGTCCCTGGATGTCAACCACTTCTCACCTGAGGAGCTGGTGGTGAAGACCAAGGACGGTGTGGTGGAAATCACTGGTGAGCACTCATTTCTCCTTCCCTCACAGCCTGTTAGTACTGTACTGTTATCTGTCACACGCTCACTCAAGGAGTGCAGTGTTTTCATGACCTCTTCCATTAAAACCTGAGGTGTTGAAGGTGATTTCCTGTCTTTGATTGGACCACCCACTCTAACAGTTAGGTTGTGTGCTTGTATACAGGACAGACACATTGGCAGCTGGATAACAGAATGTTTCACTTGGTGTCCTTAGGTTCATCTCCTCCCTGTATATGAGAAACAGAACAATGCTGAACAAAAAGACACAAGCTGAAAAGGCAGGAAAACTTTTCGCTGGCTCGAGCACAAGGCAGATGCATTGCTGCAGAGTTACATAATACCTTGAGACAATATGCTGAGTTCCAGTCCACTGGAGGGCGGGGGTTTTGGTTGCATGCCTGCTAGATGCAAAACAACACCCAATTCAACATGTGGGAGTCGACTTTTACGGCAGCTCGCAGATGAACACAGTGCAGAAACTGTTTTATTACACAGCCGCTCTCACTCCCTGCCATGAAATGTTTTCTTTGTGCGTCCGTGCTTAGGAAGGACCAAAGCAAAATGGCAAAAACCTGAAGAAATGTGCATGGAATAGACCATATAATAGCTTAGCTCTCTGAGGCCACGAGCACCCTATTCTCTGAGTCTTTTCTCAGCCTCTCTGTCTGCCGATTCACAAAGAATCACGCTCTTAGCGTCAGATGTTTAGCCGTGACTCACCCAGTGTCTGCTTCTTTAAAAGGAATGCTGGATATTGTCCAGGTCCAGGGTTCAGGGCCTGACTATGGCTAATATCTCACTGCTGGGACACCAACATAGTCAGGAACACCAAAGTTAACAAAGCATGGGATTCAGTCCAAGAGGAATTTGCCACCTCATATTTCTCATATGTCACCAGAGAACAAGAATGATATTTTTAAAGATGATATCATCACTGTGGTGAAGAGCTTTGTGTAGACATCACAGTGCAACCTTTTGATGCAGCAGCCCTGTTCTCAGTCCTTTCTGCGAGCTAATGACCCTTCATGAGTTGAAAAAGTGCCTGCTTGGCTCAGCCACACTCACATGAGCAGTGTCGTGTTGAAAAGGGGACAGCTCCCTGAGGACAGCAGCCTTTATCAGCCCGTTGTCATAACAAACATATTGCTGTATTTAAAGCCAGAATGAAGGCCAGCTATGGCTCCAGCTACATGACTAAGAGTTGTAAAAGATAAAAATACTCTAAGCCAGAGCCTCAACGAAGTAAAGGCAAACAGTTGAACATTATTTAAATGTTGAGAATCCTCAAAATGCTGAATGGACTTCAGTTTGATTAACTTTCCTTAACAATATTTGCTTTTATGTTATAAGAAAACAGCATTATGTTTCCCTCTAAATGTATTTGCTGTTGAAACTTAGCTGTATATGAATAGAATTTCTATGCTGTCGTTCCCTCTACTCGTGCTGTGTTCCTCACACAGCTTCTTTACTCCTTATCACTTTTATCTTTATGAATATTGCAGATACGAATCATTCTTTTAGTTTTAACTCCTTATAGTGACTGTATCTTTTGGATTAGTGCCACATTTAGATAAAAGTGTGTTGTCTGTGTCCTTAGGCAAGCATGAGGAGAGGAAGGACGAGCATGGTTTCATATCCAGAACCTTCACCAGGAAATACACGTAAGTAGCTTTCAAAGTTCATAATCAAAGAATGAGTTTGTGTTTTTTTCAAGTCTCATTGATAAAAGGAAGCTACCAGTCATGTAATATGTCAAAACTCAATTGAAACTAACAGACTTCTTGTTAAAAGTGGTTTGTTGTGGCTGTTTGATGGTGGCTTTGCCCTGAATTTGCATGGAGGAAATGCATTTCTCAGGCTGGCTTCAGATTCTTGTGATTCCCTTAATGTGGCTTTACTGCCGTGAGTCTCTTTAGTTTTGGCTTGGTCCGGCCTGGCTGCTGCTGATAGCTAAATTTCATGCTCTGAAAAGCAGCAGCAGCCTCCACGTCCTCGCGCTCATCCGTCCTGTCTGAGCTTTCAGCTTCATAGGGCTCTGCTGCCATCCAGGGGCCACAGCTCACACTGAGAAGACCAAGAGAGACTCAGGCATTACTGTTTCAGTCAGAGTTACACTTGCCTGGTAGTAGTGATGCTTTGTCCAGCAAGACTGAAGCTCTTACTGGACCGGTTTCTTTGACTTCTAGCCTAACCGTGTTGCATTGATTGCTCCCTTCCAGCCTCCCTGGTACAGCTAACATTGAGAAGGTGACCTCCAGCCTGTCTCCTGAAGGGGTGCTGACCGTGGAGGCTCCTCTGAACATACCGGCCATCCAGTCCTCAGAGACCACGATACCTGTCAATGTAGACAACAAAGGTGGCGTGGTGAAGAAGTAGGAAGAAAAGCAGCGCAGTGTCACCCACACACACATACACATACATTCAAAAAGCACTTAAAAACTACAACATGCTTCTAGACAGGTGAGGAAGCAGCTCATCACTCTTCCTAAAGCAGGCTTGTTCACACGCTGGAGAGAGCAAAGCAAGGGATTGCCCTTGCTCTTGTCTCTTCCCTCAGTCTCTGGTAATGAGCCAAACCCAGCTGAGTGCACTGTGTAAACACATCTGCACCAATGCCATATGCCTGCTCATTCTGCTGTAATTACACTCTTCATCTGAATGTAGGAAATCACAGCTTAGCCCCGCTCACAGCCTTCGTTCTGCCTCTCCCTCCCTGACAGCACACACACATGCACCTTTCTCGTCTCTGTTCAGTAAATCCCCTTCATGATGCCTCCACAGACACACTAAAGAGAACAGTAAAGTGAACTGTAGTAGCAGTGGTCTTGTAGAATTAAAAAAACAAGAACACTGCCACTGTAAGAGGTCTTCCTGGACAGGAAATAGACTGGTTTTATGTGCAGTTGCCTTTTGAAACAAGATGTTCAGTCATGCATACACAGAATAAAGGCAAACAACATACTGAGTCTCTTCTGTTTTTTATGACATGTTTATTTGTGTGTTGCTGACATCTTGAAGTAGCTACTGTGACCTGTGCGTGTCTGGAAACAGGAAGATGATAACCACATGGAAATGCTAAGCTTCTTAATGTCATGGTATCATATGCTCAGCTATTCATCTGATGGTCATCCACGCAAAAGAGAGCAAGTGAAACATGTCAGGCCCCATGAGAGATGCAGGCAGAGCATGCCAATCATTAGCACTGTTGCCTTTTAGAAGTTGTAATTTGACATTTAAGAATAGTGCCCCCATCAGGCTGTCTGATCCCTACACAGTGCATAATGCACCAGGTCTCATTAAAACTGCAAAACACAGGCTACAACATGACTCCTTTAATTACAGCCTTCCCATCCACCCAGTCAGTATGACATTTACACTGCGAAGGAGTTACTATCATAATATTACATATATGCCATAAAATCATATGAAATGATTGTTTTCTAAATGAATCCTGATTAAGTGAGGTTCAGCAGACATGACTCATGCAGTGTAAAGGGCATGCAAGCTCATCCTGACACTGACATGACCCCAGATCTGTGTATCACTGGGCTGGGTCACTACGAAGTGGAGAAAAGCTGATAAGGCAGCTGATATATGAGATGGGTGTCATATGTACTGAGGAATAGGAGCATTTCTGCTGTGTATGTGCACTGAAATGTGTCACAACTCCCAAAATTGCATAATTCCATCATACAAAATGTCTCTGATGAATTATTCATGAGCAGTTAGATACATAATTGATGGAGATGTGCTCTTTACTCTTGACTGAGCAAGGTCATTTAAAATAATTGCACCAGCCATGGATGCTGGAGAGGAGAATGAAAATACTATAGTCTGCTGGAGCCAAAGGGTGTGTGCATGATGCTGTTAGTACAAACACTAATCATTTTATTACTGATTTATCTATTGATACTTTTTAGCCACATTAGCCCTCAAGGATGAATTCTAATATCTTTGATGATCCTCTATCATCAGCCAAATCTTCGATTTGTCTGATAGTCTGGTTTATATCTGAACTAAGAAGGTAAACATGGCAAACATGATACCTGCTAGGTATGTTAGCACTGTCACTGTGAGCATGTTAGCATGGCGATGTCAGCATTTAGCTCAAAACACTAATGTGCCTACGCGCAACCTCACACAGCCACTTGTGGATTATTTTAATTTAGTGTCAAAAATGATGCATCTCACATGTTACCAAAGCTCAAATGTAAAGTTAGTCATGTTACAGTGATAGGACACATAAGAGCAAGCAGGTCTGTGCAACTGAAATCCAAAGTCCCTCCAAAATTCCATCAATTTTACTTGAAGAAGTTAAACAATAATTCCATCATCCAAAATGTCATCTATCAATGATTGATTATTCTGTGAATCATACATCAGATGATATTTACATGTACAATTAACTCTTTTCATCGACTTTCCATACATTCTTTATCATAGCATATCAGCTGCAAATCATATTACACACACACACACACACACACACACACACACACACACAATGTATATATGTATGACTTTTATATGGGTATAATACACTTGTGGCTTTAGGGAAACAGTATGAATGTACAGTTTCTTACAGTCCCACTGTCCAGTACAGTATTTTGTGTGTTCACACTGGAGCTTTGCTGACGATCCACAGGAACTCTGGTTTTTATCACTGCCTCAATGCTTTAACAAGAGTTACATAACTCAAAATGGTATAAGCACAGATTCCATCCATATAGCCCCTTTCATTAGCTATTTATGTGATTTTGGAGATAAGAAACAGATATGGAGTCGTGTGAATATCTGTACTGTGGAATTCTACTGTAATGTGCCTGAACACTGTTTTCACCAGGAAATAAAAATCATCCCAAGAAGTGTTCTTTTTGTGCGTGTTATCAAAGGGGAGACAGTAAAAATGTGTCCTGCTTGGTTTTTGGGAACATCCTGCACATTTTCACATGGTTAGGCTGTGTACTAAGACACATATAGTAAGCACAAAAACACACACAGTCAGGATGTAAGTAGAGGAACTAGGCCAGGGGCAGCCACTGGACAATTACATCACCGAGCCATATCAGCTGAGGGCCCTGCTGCAATCAATACACTGCACAGCTGTATGTATGAAGTTAACGCCGCATGATTTCTTGTTCAAGCTCATCTCCCTCCAGTTAATCATCAGTCAGTGCAGGATGAAATGAAAGATGTGGCAACGCAACTGGTGACGTTGTGAGTGGCTGGTGGTTTTCATCACTTCTTTTTTCTTCCTCCCTGTCAACGTCCAGTCATTCATGTTGCGTGCCAGCCCACTAATGCACATTCTAAGTCTACTCTTGACTCCAAAGCTGCAGGGGAGATCTATTTATAGAGTGCTCTGCTATGCACTGAGCCTCCAGCATGTTGTATAGTTACACAGGGCAGATAACAGGCATGAACTGGTGCTTTTTTCCCCTATGGTCCCAGACCTGTAGTGACTAATAGGCTGCTTACCAGCCATCATCAGCTTCATCTCAGACATTTCTACAATATATGACTGTATAACGCACACAAAAAAGACATAATGTATGAGTGTGCATTGTTAGAGTTTAAAACATCAGCCAAAAGTGGTGGGTTTTTGCTGATCATATTCAATATACACTATATGCATTTACACTGTTTATATCTTGTCTCTGTCTGCCAGTCATGGGAGCCAAGCAGGCACTGCCTTCGGATGAGGCAGTACTCTCAAAACCACTTAGCATTTCAACTTTTCCTCTTCCATGAGTCACCATTTCCTTCCAGTTTAATGCAGGCCTAAATTATTCATGCCAATCCCCATCAATCCAGCAACTATCCAGTCCTTAAAGCAGGGAAGTGCCTGGCGTGAAGTGCTGTTTGCTACCAGGCTGCTTATTGGACTCTTCTCAGACCTCTGCATCCTCCCTGCTCTCAGGCTGACGGGCTGAAGTGGGCTGGCTTTCCCAAAGAGGTTCTCAAGTGATCTGGAAGTGTAGCAGGGACAAAATCATTTAATTCAACAAATGTGAAAATAAACGTATTCACTTTATTATAGTGGACATTCTCTGTATTCCCAGGCAATGTATGTTATCAGAGCAGCATTTTCACTTCAGGATAAAATGGTCATCTAAGGGCAATGCATTATTTTGTCCACTGCATGAATATTACTGTCAGTTTTCATTTTTTTTACAGTCAATCATTCTGACAGAGTACATGTGTCCTTTTTTATGAGGCCCTTTTCACAGCAGACATTTTGACTTGTGGTAGTAGTAAAAGCACAGGTGTTAATAGTGACATTACCCATGTGTCACAGTGAGTTGTGACAGTGAGTCAGCATGCATAATACCAGCACCCTGAAAATAAAACGCTTTATTCGCACCAGTATCTCTCCCAAAATGACATCTTAAATATAGCTGATGTCTCATTTTAAGGCCAAACTCTTCACTGACAGTCAAAGAGATGAATACTGTAACATTATTACAGTTTCCACAGTTTTCATGGTGTCTTCAATGGTCCACTGTGACAAAGTCAAGGCGTCGTCCTGTTTTCGGCTCATCCTATTTGGACCTATGTGAAACTTTTCTTATTCTTTTAGTCATTTTGTGACATAAAATCTGTTCAAAAGTCATAAGAGCCTAAAATATTACACTTGTAGACAGATTCATTGCAAATTTTCTAGTCTAGTCTAATTCTAATGAGCTGATGGAACATACAAACAGCATAATTTGAGAACTCTTAAGAATATTAATAAAATGAACATTAAAGCTGCATTTTGGGATTGCATCTTCTTTAATAATTACCGCTCCACTGATTTGACCCGATGCACTGTGTTTATTGATGACGCCTGCTGATATGATGTTACAACAGTATGAATATAGAGCAAAGTCCAACACCGATAAAAATGAAATGGCAGCTGGGGATCAGAGCAGGTTACACTCCATTGTTCTCAATTAGATGTATTCCACTATGGCACACGTACACCTCAAATGACACTTGATGTGCCTTAGTAAGGTTATTCACCATGAATATTAAACTTTACTGGCTGTAAAATCATTCCAGTACATATAAAGAAAACAGCAATAAATCCTGCTCTTTAGTGTGAGCCTTCATCTTTAATGTGACTTTAAACACATTTAATGTTCCAAATCTAATGACCATCAACATGCTCATTAAACATTAATGCATAATTTTTGATCATAAAACAGGAACTATACATCTTCACCAGCTCTGATATCATCAGTGTGCGTGGACTGAGGGGAGAGCAGGTGGTGTGTTTTTTTTCTCCTTAGCAACAGCTCAGGATTGGCTGGTGACAGCACCTTAGACTGTGGGTTGTCCAATCACATGTGAGGGTGCTGACTGCCTTTCAACCATTAGCATTCACCAGCTGTTCAGTAATTAGTTCTGCCTCAATGATTGAACATGCTAATTAGTCCAAGTCCTCTTGATTGACATCAATTTAAAGGGTTTCAGCACAGTCATTCCTGGTTTGATCAAATATATTCATTGTGCTCAAAGACCGTTTGCTTTGTTAATTCAGTTACTTACCTGCATAGAAATGGCTATATTTAATCTGAAAACTGACAGTGTGTTGACGGTTGTTCTTGTCCTCTTAATGTTTTATGAATAATGCAAAAGTTGATGGCTTGACTCATTAATTTATTAGACTATGTCACTCAGACGACAGCCATTATTTGTTCGAGTTTAACATCACCAATTCCATAGTAATCAAGGCCTTGAATACATTCAGATAATGAGGAAACGGTCTCAATCACTCTCAGGTGACATGAATTCAGACCAAACCTGTCCTTGCTGCATACTGTTTAATAGTGCCACATTTCAGCCATCCAGAAGTACATGAGATCTCCTCTTTGTTAGCTATACTAGCAGCATTAGCATTAGCATCATCAGTCTGCCGGTCTCCTGAACCTTTGCCTAGCTGGTCTAATCTGGTACAGATATTCATGTCCCCCTTGGATGAACTGAAACAGCTGATGTTTCCAGTAGTGCCATCATCAGGTCAAAATTTCAATCAAGCAGCAAGTGTTAGCATGCTAACACATGTTGAACATGGTTAACGTTATACCTGCTAAACATGTTAGCATATAGCACAGAGCATCACCGTACCTTACTGCAGTTTCACAGAGCTACCAGCATGACTGCAGTCTTTTGGAATTCAGATCAGAGCAGTCAACCCATTTAAAATATTAGGGACACAAAGTGAACCGCAACACTGCTTCCCTTATGTTTCCCATGAATCAATGTGTTTCAAGCTTAATAAAGCCATGTGTGGAATACATGAAGAGAGGGAGAGACAGAAATCTAATGTACTTTGTACTCCTGATTTCAGGGATATTAATGAACCAACTCTATTTAGCATCTTGTCATCTTGGGGGGGGCTAAAGAATACACAATGCTTCCTTACACAGAGCTGGACGGAGAGTCTTCTATGTATATTACTCTTAGGACAGCATTAGCTGAATGATTCATTTGGAACCAGGTTGGCCTCTAACGGTAATGGAAAGCATAAGCAGTCAGGTACTGTATACACATACTAGTACAATTTTGAGGTATTTTACATTCATGCAAATATCCAAATGGGAGATAGAGGTGTCACACAAGCCCAGTCTGTGCATGCCCACAGTCCTCAAAAAGTCAGGAAAAATGCGCAAAAATACCTGTGGAGGCACCTTAGAATTACCCAAAAGACTATAAAATGGTTAGAATTAGCTCCGCCTTAACCAAATACGTGAAAATGTTGCATGTTACATGCTAATGCATCAGTGATAATAATCCACTGTTGTCATATTTTCACACGACAGCCTGAGACGTATTATTTGACTTGCTGCAATATAGCCTAGAGAATTTTTAGTGTTTTAGTGTTAAATCTACAGTATTTTAATTATTATGCGATTGTGTTACTGCTGATGGACTAATACATGAAAGACTACCACTGTCAAATGCCAGAAGCCGGTATGTTTCCTTCACTTCCTATAAACCTTACCAAGAACTGCATATCACCATAGCAATGTCCGTAACAGATCAATTTATTGTTAACAATCACTGTTTTGGTATAGCGTACTTCAGCAAATGGAGTAAAGAAAACACAGATTAAAATAAGGTCTAGCTAACAATCGCAATAAAAAGAAATAAATAGAAAATAATCCAATTAAGGTCTAGTAATTCCATGTTCATATGAATACATAACATCTACAGTATAAGTTAATAAATTGAAGCTACTGTATAAATACATCACCAGCATGCACAATATTGTATTATGGAGAATATTGGAGCAGTTATCATCTTACACTGAAGAAACAGTATAATAGGCAAGTGCATTTCTTGACCAAGAAGAAACTGAAGACAAAGTAAATCCACAAACCTCAAATCTGCTTTTAGAGCTTCCACTAAACATTGCATGTGCTCTGTCCACAAATTCTACTTAGTTCACTAATCAAATCTGTGGTTCCAGGTGCCGTTTCAGAGATCCTACTGATTGTTATGAAGATAGCATAATTGGAGAATAAGGGTGGACTCATGATAGCGTTCAATCACCACATTTTTTTAAACTTCCATTCATTTTATTTTGCTATCTAGCTTTCTGCGAATCCAATCGTTCCTTACAAACATAAGGAGCCAATAGAAGTTGTTATAGTAACGACAATACTGACAATAAGAATTAGGTGTCCAAAAACAGTTAATTTATTTAATAAAGCACATCAGCACATGAGAGGGACAAGCTGCACTAAGTTTACTTCATGAATTTGTCTTTTTAGTTACAGTATGACTGTTCGACTGAGCTGGACACATACCTGACACAAAGCAAACAAAAACATTTTTTATGTTATCTTCAATAACAGAGACATCCTGCTTTTCACTCAACGATCATAGTGTGGTGCAACTAAAGATGTCGGCACGTTTGAAGTTACATGATGACGTTTGACACCCCTACAAGCCCGTCTTCCTCTCTGTAACCCGTCTGCTCTCTCACTCGCTCTCTCACTAAGCAAGGCCATGACATTCAAGGTTACTCTAATTTTCTTGTTGCTCAAGCATCGGAACTCAAATCTCTGAATGCTCCTCCCCTCACCAAATACAATAAGACAGCTCAGCTTCATTTGCGCGATAAGACCAGTCTCTGCCAGTGTGAAGGCATCGTTACCCAATAGTCACACTGGGATGAATGACAGACCTCTTGCTTCTAAAGTGGTATTTTGGCAAATGCTGCAGAGGCTACCAAGGAGGGGGTTTTTATTCATTTTTTTTAATTGTAAGTTATTCCTCAAACTAAAATTGTCTTCCCTCCTCCTACTTTTTTTTCACTTTTAATTTGTTGAAAAATAAAGAACAGCAGCCGCGTTAGTACCATCGGCTAAATTGGCCGCCGATGTCCCACCGCCCGCCCCTCCCCCCTCCCTTTTTTTTTTCTAAGAACTTTTTAACTATTATTATTATTATTTTGTCATCATTTGTGAGCGCGCGTGTTGTGTTGGTTTGGCAGAATGAGGTTTTGGACTCTTTAGTTGTTGCCCTCTCCTCCCTCGTCGTCCTGCTGGTCGCTCGTCCACAGCGTCAAGTTGTCTCGTAGCAGCTGCATGATGAGAGTGGAGTCTTTGTAGGAGTCCTCGTTGAGGGTGTCCAGCTCGGCGATGGCGTCATCGAAGGCGGTCTTGGCCAGGTGGCACGCCTGCTCTGGGGCGTTCTGGATCTCGTAGTAGAAGACAGAGTAGTTGAGAGCCAGGCCCAGGCGGATGGGATGGGTGGGCTGCATGTGCTCCTTGCTGATCTCGTGGGCCTCGCTGTAGGACTTCTCGGAGGACTCCACCACCGAGGCTCTCTTCTCCCCCGTGGCCACCTCGGCCAGGTAGCGGTAGTAGTCACCCTTCATCTTCAGGTAGAACACCTTGCTCTCGTGCTGCGTTTCGTTGCAATTCTTGATCAGGAAGTTGTCGAGGAGGTTGAGCACATCCTGGCAGACGGCCTCCAGCTCCTTCTCGATCTTTTCCCGGTAGGCCCGCACCATCTCGATCTTCTTCTCGTTACCATCAGCTGACGTCTTCTGCTCAATGCTGGAGATGACACGCCAAGATGAACGCCTTGCCCCCACTACATTCTTATAGGCCACAGAGAGCAGGTTCCTCTCCTCATTGGATAGTGCTTCGTTCAGCTCTGTGACCTGATGAAAGAAGGGAAGAAAAACATGCAGTTGTTAGAATGCCTTCTTATTTCAATCGTCTTACTTATGTCAGATATGTGTAAGATGTGTCTGAGCAACATTCAACAGCTGACAATGGGACACATGCTACGAGGTTTGACTACTGATACAAAAACCAGCAATCACAAGCAGCACAGACAACACCAGCAAAGACACACAAAGCTACAACTCTGAAAACTGTCACAGATGCCTCCAGACCAGCTCAACACCCAAGGCAACAATCACTGCATCCAGCAGGGTAAACCACACCTCCAGCTCACTGACATCACCCCCTGAGGTGGCTCCTGATTGGCTGTCCGCAGCTCTGAAAGCGGGTTTTGTTTTTGTTTGGACAGGCTTGTGTCTGGCTGGAGGATTTAATCCATTATACCCCACTGGGACTGTGCAGCAGGGGCATCTTTACAGACCTTTTCTGAGTATAAAGCCTGTTGTTACTTTCTTTTTCAGCGCAGAATTCAGTTGCATGAGCATACCAAAGCAGGGGGCCCCAGCCGATCACATGGAACAGCTCTTCACAATGCCTTTACTGAATGCTATACTGGTCACCATAAAACTACATTGTGAGTCTAAAACTGAGGCGACTGTGCTAAGATTCCATCTATACTTAAAAAAAATGATGCTGGCTTTATTTTAAGCTGTTTTTGCTTTTATATATATACAGTATGTCATTAAATAATACCGGCTTTAACCTTTTGTTTCAAAGACATAAGTTGCAAACCTAAAAATCCACCTTACTTTGTGTTTCACTCAGTATTTAGAAACTCAGCAACATTTGGTTTGACCTAATCATCATTCAAAATCTAAAATTCATTGAGGCACTGTCACTTAACAGAAGAACTGCTTCTCTTTTTGGGTGAATAACACTAAGCCTTTCCAGCCATGCTAGCAGCTCCATGCTAGCAGTACTTAGTGCTTTGAGATTTCTAACATCATTATTGTAATTCATCTTCTGGGGAACATGAACACATGTCCAATATTCATGGAAAACCATACCATGACACTTAAGAAATGTTCTTTCTTATCCTGCTGTTTAATGTCAGGTAAATCTGTCTGCTGTGTTTGTGTATCATCTTAGTTGCCTTCTCTTAACCGCACTCTGCTGCGGTGTCAGAAAGGCGCCAACAGGTCACTTTTGGAACCTTTTAAATCACGTAATAAGACAAATATCCCCTGTAGCCTGTGCTGCACGGTAGTGCACATTCAGCATCCTCGACACGTGACAGTGCCTCAGTGTCTTCCTCAAGGACAGACAAGCTCAAACCTGTGACCTCTGAGATGCATCACCATCACTATGAGCTAGCAGTTGTGTCATTCTGCTTTGGTTTGACTCTTGTAACACACATCAGCAGCTAATCCCTGTTCCAGTTGTTACTGCAGTCTCTATTCATACAAACATATGACTAATTATGTGTTCATCTGATGAACTCATTCCTCTAAGTCCTTATATGCATCTACCCACATCTTTCATGCTCAGTCATACATAAAGTAGCAATCACAGCAATGGTTCAATTCAATAGACTGATCATCGCCTCGAATATCAATACTTGAACTGTAAAAGGGAAGGAGTGGAGGGTAAAGAGCACTCAGCGAATCAGCAATGCAATCTCCTGTTTCCATGGTGACTGCAAAATCTGCTTTGTTTGTGAGAGCCATACTATCCGTGCTGGAGACACTGGCCACAAGCTGCTAATGGCAAGGATGCTGACATGGCTGATGTATGGAGAAAGCTGCAGCACAGTAGGTAGAGAGAAGTGCAAACAAGCCATTTCAGATCTCACACCTTTCAGCCAACTCATACACTGGGAGTCAGTCCTGACAAACTCCTGCTTGTGGCTTTATACTGGGCACAAATGATTCAAAAGCAAACAGCCTGCATTTAAAACACGGGGGGACTCCAAAACCAAAGCAACCTTTTCACTTCAATGATGCTTCATCCTTGCTAATGCAGGCCAGAGGCCAAAGAAGGTGATGTTAGTTGGTTTGTCTATCAAATTCATAGTGCACATTCATGCTGCCCAGAGGATGAACCATTTCCATAACTGAACACTCGATGTGCTTCCTTGTCAAATCTATAACTTAATATATGAAACATGGTCAAGTGCATGTCCATGAAACTTTGGAAGGCAGTGTCAGTCAGTGAGTTAGTCCATGAGACAGTCCATCATTTCTGTTCCAGGCTGAAATATCTCAAACACTATTGGAGGGGCTGCCACGAATTCAAAGCTTCCTGGAGGATACATTCTAATGATTTTGGTGATGCCCTGTGTTCTCTTCTAATGCTGCCAGAAGGTCAAAGTTTTCACATATTTATGGCTCCCAGAAGCAACATCATCAGGTCAAAGCTGAATTTGCCCAGTACTTTGGTTTATGATCTAGTACCTACAAAACTTAAGCCTTAGCTGCACTTTGTGCTATGTGCTCAGTAGAAGATGCTAGCATGCTAAACTGATTGTGAACCTAGCAAATATTATCTGCTAAAGTAAACATTAGCTGCAATGTTTGCATTGTCGTAGTGAGCATGTTAGCATGCTGATATTAATATTTAGCTCAAAGCACTGTTGTGTCTAAATATCACCTCACAGAACTTCTAGCATGGCTTTAGACTCAATGTTCATGGTCACCAGAGGGTGAACCCTACTGGTTCTTGTTTTGTTCTGAAACCAAAACTAGGCCAAAAATCTGGAAGGCAGATTACCATGAAATGTATTAAAAACCACCAAAATCCCACAGTATCTCATGACCATTTCCTTCTGGTGCCACCAAATCGGTCCAAAATGTAACTTGTGGCCAGGAAATTTCTAAGTTCCACATGCCCCATTGGGAACACACCTTTGAATCCCATGACCTGTTCTGTAGTGCAGCCTCTGAATATGAATATGAATATGAATATGAACAGGGCGTCGGCAGGACTGTAGACTTTTGTGCTTGTTCAATAAGGAGTGTCTCCACACAAGACATCGTAAAATTTACAACTCCCATAAATAAAATGACCCCTGTACTGGAGAAGTATGAAGACAGAAAAAACAAGAAAATGACATCCATTGTGTAATGATCCCTCTTACAAGCACAGGAGAAAGTCACCCTGCCCTCAATTAGTCACTGCTGAAGCACAGCCTCGGCTCCACACTGCTCTACACCTTAGCCCATTAAATTACAATTAGTGTAAAGGGGTAGCGAGTATCTGACCTGCAGAGAATGACACCAGCAGAGTGGGTCAGTGCTGGAGCAACAGAGAGGTCAGAAAAACAAGGCCTAAACACACGTCTGTAAAAACATGGCAGCCTTTGTTTCAGAAGGCTGCAGGGTGAGCAGAAAGCCCTGACGGAAGCTGTGGTGCGGCGATGACAATAGAGCTCTGTCTACTCATAAAGCTCATCAATCGTGCCTGCTCTCTCGTGACTCATCCTTGCACAAGGCAGTCAAACTTCCAAACAACTGAGTGTTAATACAAACAAAGGCCAGGCAGGACAATCAATAATTTCCTCTTTGACAGCTCTCTGCATGCCCATTAATATCCACAGGAGAGACGCAGTAAGAGCTGCAGGGCTGGGGGACTGAGAGGATATGTTGGGCCTAAGTATAGGCTGGGTAAGACCTTGATGCCCGCCACCTTACATCTCCATTTAATGGATTACGATTCACATAATGAAGGCTTGCCACAGTCCCAGAGCTCCCCATTTTTCTTCCTGTTCCACGCTTTCCTTCTGTCTTTTCCTTGCTCATTTGCTCTCACTCCCCAGCCTCTCCTAACCTGATGTGACAACCCCCCTGCCGACCCTCTTTCAGGCAGCCGAGCACAAAGGCGCCGTGGACTACCTGACGTCACTGGCGGTGTGAATAGGGCTAGAGCCTGGCGCAAAGAAAAGGGGGATGCAAGGCAGCGCATGTGCGTGTCTTAGTACTGGTGGTGGAGAGAGAGGCGGCTTCAAGTAGCTCTTTGTTGCTACGCTACCACATATGACAGTAGTTTTTCTGTGATTACAGCTGATGTGTGTATCCAAAAATAAAACACAGAAGGGGCTGACCACTTAAAAGGAATGAGCAAGATGTGTAGACCTAATTAGGCTACTGGACTGGTATGGAGAGAGGCCAAACGCAAGTTAATGCAAGCTGAGGTCGCTCTGTTAGTACTAGTTGTCTGCTCATATAAACAAGACAGAGAAACACACTGTGACCAAAAGTGAAAGCAAAACAATAGCACAATTACATGCTGGTACCAATATTACTGTAAGAAAATAACAGCTTATATAAAAAACATGGGTGTTCAGGGCAAGACTTATGTTCAGTCCATGAATGTGTCCCACCTTTCAGGTCACGTTATGAGGTCTGAGTACAGTAACAGGACACTGTTACTTGACTTGGTTGATGGTTGACTAATGGTTTCCTTTAGTACAATTACGACTTAGTCACATAGGTGACTTAAATACATATCATAATGCTGGGTTTTCTGCTCTCAGTCTGGAGACCCTGCAGACTCATCATATTTTTACTAGCAGTGTTACTAACAATGTCAGTGCTGAGATCATTGTTTAATTGCATCACTAATAATTGGTCATAGACTGACTCAGAGACACAGGCTGACATTTTTAAGGTAGGCCCATCTTCTAGCTATCCCAATCTTGTCATATGTTCCAGGTCTGTAATAATCCTGTAAACTCATTCAGGGGCATGAAATCCCAAACAAATAACTCTCATCATGCTGCCCAAGCAATAAAGCGACATCTTCAACTGTTCCTCAACAAACAGGAAATGTGGTGTCAAGTGACATTTCACTTCACGAAGATGAAGGTGAAACACAATAAAGACAAGAGCCTAGCCAAAAATAAAGAAACTAAATAAACATTCTTTGCATACTAGATCGGACAATCTTAATCTTAATCAAACAGAGTCCTTGGTTGTCTCCGAGTCCGTGCTGACCATGCTAGTTTTACCTGGAAAGCACTGCCACGCTCTGGTGATGGTGGCACTGTCATATTCACTGCTACAGTATTAATGAAGGAATGGGACACTGAGGGTGATTCTGTCTATCCAGAAAGAATGCTTTTACAATTTTCAGCATCTGTGGGCAGTGGAGAAGCTGCTGCCATGTCTCATCTCCACCTATGAACAGGCTCCAGTATCTGGTGAGGCGACAGGGTTAGGGTTAGAAGTCCAGTTTGTGTATGAAGGCCCATCAGGCACCGAGAGAGAAGGATTTTACAACTCTTGAAAGTTATCACAGTGACAGTGATCTTTAGTTTCAACAATCTTCATAGAAATGGTAGAAACAATGCGATTACATTACAGACTAA
Organism: Chaetodon trifasciatus; assembly: GCA_037975065.1. Lineage (NCBI taxonomy): Eukaryota > Metazoa > Chordata > Actinopteri > Chaetodontiformes > Chaetodontidae > Chaetodon > Chaetodon trifasciatus. The sequence goes on from JBBMOE010000011.1 coordinate 9,801,567, forward strand.
TCTAGAAGAAATGTGGGATTGCCTGCATATATTTGATTGGCCACCCTGCCATTGCACTGTATCTGCAAACGTTGAGCTGGACTGAACATTTCCTGGACCTTTTTTACGTGCCAGAGACACGTGTGAGGGCCACATTTAGAGTTACGTTGTGCAGCTGTATCACTTAAAGGTGCCCTGGGGAGTTTTTGACCACTAGTAGCATTATGGAGCAATTTTACGTAGCAGTGATGATGATTTTAAAATATGTTTACTTTGGAAATGTTTAATGAGGAAGGAGATGTAGTCAACATTTGTTGGACCTCAAGGATACACACACTGTGTTTTGGTGAGAAACACTGAATGTAAACAGAAAGAAGAAAACTCAACAGGGTACCTTTAATAATGACGAGCTGGGCTTTAACACGTTGGATCATTGGATCAAAATTCATTCGTGTAATCTGCAATGATAGAACTAATTTGTTGTGGGGCATAATGCATTTGAGTAATCTGGTATAAATAATCGTAAGTGACGTCAGTAGAAGAGAAATCTGAACACCCTTAAAGCAGACAGACTGGACATGTTTTCACTCTCCACACTGAGAAAATGTTTTCAGCAACTGGAAAGGAGCTACATGAATACTCTGGACTTATTACCTTTCAAGCTCTTCTTCCTCTCCTTAGAACTATATTACAGCTGCAGGTCAGGGTAGATGTGTCAGCGTGATGCCTTATAATGCCACGAGCATCTCTGCCCCTGCACTCATTGACAGTGAGTAAGCAAAAAGGAAAAGTAGACATCATAGCAACTGAGCTGGATGATGCTACAAGATAATAAGGTATGCTGAACTGGGAGGGGAATATTCCTCAGTTCAATTCTGCACACACTGCTGCAAATGGAAGCAAGGCTGTCAGAAATGAACATGATTATAGTGTGTGTGTGTGTGTGTGTGTGTGTAGGTGGGAAAGGTGGGAGTTTTTCGTAGTGCCTTTGTGACTCACCACTAAGTCAAGATTCATTTCGGGACATCCTGAAATTTCTTGAGATGACATTGGCTGCATTCATAATTGAATTGAGGTTTTGGAGTATGTTCATACTTCAGAAATACAGAACTAGACGTTTAATGCTTCCTGTGCCCCCTGGACAGAAACTCCAAAATGAGGATGATGGATGATGATGAACTAGAAAAAGGAAATGGTGACTGAAAAGAAGACATTTTCTGGGGCTATAACCCCATTTCCTACTTTAGCACACTGATTGTAGCAATCAGTATAAAGGAAGCTCATCCTAGCTCATTGTCAGATTAAAAAAAATAAGAAAATCTCTTTGCCACACACTAAGGGCACATTTTGAGACTAGAAATCTCATTTGATCTTGATGGTATCTCCCACAAGATGCATCATCCCACACACACCCACTCCTATGGAGACTGATCCCTCCTACACAGTGTTTTCTACTGAAAGTGTCCTGCAGCAAAAAAAAAGACACAGGTAGCCCAAGGTTTTTGATACAAGCAGTGAGAGCTCAATGTGGGTACAAATATTATGGATCAAGTCCCTGTTTCTCTGGCAGTTTATGTTGTTTCTAACAGCAACAGACAGATCAGATGCTTGAGTATCAGACCTCAGAGTAGCAGTGACAGTATGACTACACATCAGATCTGGATCAGGGATGGAAAAGCTAGAGCGGAACTGTTTACACGAGAAACTGGGATGTTGTTTGGTTTAGATTTTTGCACTCCAGCAATGAATGATGTGAGCACTAAGACCCTCCTGCACTGGGACCTGCAGGATCACTCACTAACTGTACAGATATGGAGAATACACCTTAACAAATGAACATCTGTTTTACAGCTTCTCTTAAAATCATTCAACTGAAGGCAGTCTGCTCATTGGCTGCTCTGCTGCATTTACAGACATGTAGACGTCTGTGAAAAAACTAGCTTTTTATCCAGCACAGCAAAAATGATATAGTATAGTCAACACGTTACAGATACTTTCAGTGTATGGAGCAGCTGCAGCAGCTCAGTGCATCTGTTCATGCACCAAACGGATGTTCATGGGAGAATAATGCATTCAGTTCATTAAATGTGATGGAAGCCTTGGCTTTCTCTGCCATGGACAAAGAAATAAGCTCTCCAATCAGATGTGTCTGACTGTGTGTGTGAGTGCGTCAAGGCTAATTCAAAATAATGTGTAAAATCATCACCTTATATCAGCTCTGATCACATGGTTAAACCAGTTCTAGTCGTTCAGGCTGCTTGCATCTGAGATCTCCCATCTCATTCTTTCAGAACCTACCGAACGTCATGACCGTAGGTGAGGGTTGAAAGGTAGATCGATGGGTGAATGTGGGGACAGCATTATATAAACCATAGAGCACGACAAAAACTGCCTCTTAGCTCCTGTTGCTATGGTACCCTGGATGCCAGATGCTGGGAATACGTAATACCCCTTTCAGACCAACACAGTGAAATGGGTCAAACCCACATCTGCGGTTGATCTGAGTGGAGCAACACACATCATCCAGAATGCTTTCTTGATCCTCATCCTAACCAAGCCTGAGCAGGACGCTGCCTATTCCTGGTGACCAGGACGAGGACTTCAGTGAATGTTACGTGTATGTACTGGCTAGTTTCAAAAAGCGAAGGAGCAAGAAACGGAGGGTGAGTGACGACAGAGAGGAAACAAGAAGATGAAACTTGACCCTCACTGTGTAGTTACTTTATGTAATCTAATTCTGTGCAGCTATGTAACTCTGCGGTCTAGCAGTCATTTGTATTGAGCTGCACTTGCAGACTGAAGTCTCTGTGGACAGTGACGCTCAGGGATTCACTTGTGAAAGCGGTCCCAATTGAATCGGGTCAAACCCGGGTTGAACACACGTTCAATAAAGCACATCGTACCCAGGTTGGCATGAAAGGCCTTGTGTGGTTCGCACAGGCTAGCAATGGCTGCCCAAAGTAGAAAAAGCAGATTCCAAAATCTCCTGAATAAAATAAAATGCCCATGGTTTGAACTGAATTTGTTACAACACGCAAAAACACTGGCATGTCCCTTTAGAGACACTGCTGAACAACAGCAGGATTCTTCTCATTTCTTATATTAAAACTGCTGCACTGATGTGGGTTTATCAGGTCAGCCTTTAAGAATGAATCATTACAATAATCAAAGGACTGAGGCACTGTGCCCATGTGGATATGATGTAATAGTTCCATTAGATATGCATACTGTAGTGCTTTTACATGAATATTCAATATTCACAGTCACTCATGAAACGACTCCTAAATGTCAACTGCAAATGATTAGCAAAATTCAGTTTCCTTCACACTATCAGCACTTCCTCATGAGCCAAGAAATGTTGTATCCCAAGACGCGGAGCAGAATTTGGGACGTGTGGCTCTGATAACAAGCACCCTCATCTTCGTCCACAGCACTTGAGGTGGGACCTCTGAGCTGCTCAGAGGTACCGAATATTGGTAAGCTCTAACATTTACCACATTATTGGGGCTCAGAACGCACATTTCTCAGAGAGGTCTGCCTTTGTGAATGTCTGTGGCTTTTAGAATTGACTCATTTGCAGTCAGAGGCATTTATTGAACGACTAAAAACCTCATTTTCAATTCATGTGGCTTTCTCATCCAGAAATAATTTCATTTTCGGACTCTTGAGCAAGGCTAATAGAATCACTAGAGACCCACACATAGACGTGCTGTGCTCTGCAGATTAAAAGAGAACACACAACCGAATGACACTTCAAAATATTTTGCAGGCAACAGGGTCTGCATCTGTGATCGGTTACTGATGCTCAGGGTTCTCACAGACAGAGAGAGGACAAACAGGAGTTAAGGCTGCTCTCAAACCTGTGATGTCACACGTGGCTCCTAAAAAAGAATTTGGAAAAACATGGGAGACCTGCTGATGTCTCTCTGCTGGAATGTTCTTTGTTTGATGTAAAAGAACTAAACTTGTCACTCATTTCATGTTGGTTTGAAATCACAGCCTTTTGATTTCTAGCTTCCAAATAATGACTGTCCCAGATGATAAGAATAACTTCTACGCTCTTCAATTCCCTTTGTCCCTGATCTCTTTGTAAAGAAACGATGGATTAAGTTATTGATGCTGTTGATGGTGACACATGCTGTCCTGACATCTACTTTAATATCTTAAAAAGGCAGCGGTCCATTAACATTATCGCTCATTGTGGCTGGGCCCGCTCTCTGAACCTGAGGTGTTCCAGTCCTCCTGAAGATGGGTGCAGTGTTGCCTTCCGTGATCCTGGATATTTGGTTCCGTTGCCACCGGGGCGGTAACCATGTCTGCAGTGGCGAGGGATTCCCCTCAAATGATGGGCGAGGCAGCAGACACACCCCAGTGCCCAGTGCTGCAGAGAGACTGACTGGGTGAGGGGCAGCTCTCTTCTCTGACTCGACACAAATGGGAAGGGGTGGAGCCGGGCCCCCTCCGGCATTGCCACTACAGCCCGGTCCTAAAGAGCCGCAGCACACAGCGTGGCCTTTAAACACGCTGACAGCTTACTTGTTGACTCTTTGGAGTTGAAGCCGATGGAGCTTCCACTTATCGTGCTTTCTCTAACACAGTCGCTGCTGTTTGCAGGCTGGGCTCACACTGACGCCACTGCCAGTAGAACTGTTAATAAAAGCAAACAGACACAGCTCTGAAATAAATCACAGTGATTCTATGCTCCCTTTTAGATGGAAATGAGAGACACCAAGACCAGTAGCCTCTGAATATACAGTATTCTGACATTATCACCACAAAGTGACGATTAGTAACCTCAGACACAATATGCTCTCCTGCACAGACACCATGGCCATTGTTTTAAATAAAGGAGAGAGGGCCTCCTCACAGCCCAACATCCCTGGACTTCTCCTGCCAGTGTCTCCACGCCTCTATGATCTGACTGCCCAGACGGTGCTGATATGGAGAGATGCAGCCTTTGTGAAGCTGTGATAAAGCGCTGCCTGTGAAATGGTGCACTACGGGTGGGCCTGTGCTGCATCCTGGCAGATGCTGCGGCACGCCTCTGTGTGGGAACCTGCTGGAAGAGGTCGAGGACGCAGGGATGCGGCTGCTACACAGCATCGATCACCGCGGCCGTGCCACAGTTTGCAGCCATATAGAAAAAAAACAAAAAAAAAAACAAAAACGAGCCATTTGCTGCAATATGACATCCATGGAGCTTTCTGGAAAGCTGTCCGTCCACCAACACCCACGTCTGAGAGGTGAACAGTTCGTAGTTTGTGCGCCGCTTCTGCGCAAATCGATTGCGATCAACCTTCAGCCAGCGCTGCTCTTCCCAATGCGCCAAATGTGCAGCGACAAGAGGGGGACAGGCTGGTTATCTGTCCACACCGAGCCAAAAAACAGAGCTGTTCCACATGAAATCAATGGCTCGTTATTTGGAGCTCAGCATCATGTAAACCGGAACACGACGCCGCTCTCATCATCATGGTACCACCTCGCTCGCCCTTTGCTCGGCCGCTATGCGCATCTTTCCATCATCATTTTCATTCTCTCTCGTAATTGAGGTCACATTTGATCCGGACAAGACGGCCGAACCACGTCTTGCCGTTATTTGGTGCTTTATTCCCCTCGGTTCTTTCACAGCCGAGCAGCCTGGCGAAAGGCACCGCCCCAAGATCAAACAGTCCGCATTTCAGGCGACCACAATCCGCCGCAGCACGCCGCCAATAAAGCCTCGGATTTACGCTAAATGACTCATTTTTACTGAACGCCATCGTGTCAAAGCGGCGTCATCAAAGCCCGTGAAACGGATGGAAACGGGTGAAATGTGGGCACAGGCTTCACGGGCCTTGCAACGTCCTATTCAAAATGATGTTGCCCAAATCGTATGAAAGCAGTGTTCCTTCGCGCTCGCACCGACGCCTTTCTCTCACACGCGCTCTTTAATCTGAACTTTCATACACCAGTTTTGCTTTGGCTTCACCGCTTCAGTCCAAATGTGCTCGACCGCGGACGCACGGTGCCTTGTCTGCGTTTTCCTGCCCCCCATGCTAGGTTAGCTAGCCTTCCCACATTTCTCTTTCTCACACACACTCTTTCACACACACACACACACACACACGCGTCGTAGCGGCTCTTTACAATAAAAATGATTCAGAGGAGAAAGGTCACCACAGAGGAAGCCTACTTACCGATTTCATGGCAGCTGCCATATCATCATACCTCTCCGCCTGCTCGGCCAGCCTGGCTTTCTGCACCAGTTGCTCGCGGTCTACCATTTTGGATGTGTGTGTGTTGCTGTCTTGCCTGTTTCGGAGCTAAAAATCGTAATATGAATGTTTTAATGCAGAGTAACTGTACCGGGTGCTCTCGCTGCAGCTGCTGCCTGCTGTCTGTGCGCCTGCCGACGGGACACCCCTCCCCCTCCGAGCACTTTCCCTCGGTTGTGTCACCACCCAAAAAGGCGTGTCCTCACCGAGTGATGTAACGAGCCTGGCAGTCAGACACACTCAGGCCTACTGCCACAGTCAGCCACTGGAGGCTTTGCACTGCACATAACCAAAGAGAAGAAGTTCATTTAGTGGAGGCGTTAAAGGCTTCTCTCCTTCTTTCAAGCACAGTGCTCACAGTCCAAGTGCAAAGCTTGATTACCAGCTGTCCTGGGCCCCAAGACCCTCATGCGCCACTCCAAAGGCCTGACACTGACTCAAAGAACATGCACCACTAAACTACTAACTCTTGTGGCCCCTTCTTGACGAAGGGCCCTGCTGTCACAGTCTGGCCTCTGTTATGTCATCTGCTGTGATGCTGGCATTGTTGATAATCCTCAGTTAATGTGCGCGCTGTCAGATTACCACACACCAAACTTCATGTCATATTACAGCTCTGGATAGGGCGTCATGCTAAGAGAGACGGAGGAACAGGGTTAATAGGAGCTCAGCAGCTCATTTCCACCCAGGGGTCAAGAAGTAATGCCGTGTCCAAGCCCAACCTGTTCTGAAGTAAGGCTGTGCAGTATGGCACAAGATGGTGTTCCTGCAAAATGTCTCGCTCCCACAAGATACTATCATATTTTTTGTGTCGCCGTAAAGAATGTGGAACTTTGAACCAGGAGAGGCCGAACACATGTACTGCAGCTTTCTGTGTAAAACGGTGGTAACCAACCATTTTCACCAAGTACAGGACAATAAAGACTCACTGTATAAAATCTGAAACAGGTCACATTTAAACAATGCTACATATTTACTTTTATTTTAATAATAATGGTCATAAGTCATGCAGATCGGTTTCCTGCTCTCGGGTGTGTATATCTGATAAAGAGAAGACACACCTGTGACCATAAAGCAGTTCATATCTTCTGTTTGGCATTGCTGCAGCAGTGTTGCTTGGCAGTGGAGAAGCAAAACCGCAAAGAAGCTCCTGTTTAAAAGCAAAATGTTGAGAATTCATCGTGACAGTTGCACTTTTTACTTGAAAATAACACATTTTGTTCATATAAAGCAACTTTTTTGAATGTGTGGAAAGAAAAAAATGCTTTGTTCTCATATAATTCTGAACTGGTTGTGAAACCGTCATTGTAACCATGGATATGCCATTTCCTAATATGTCTGTGGATTGTAGAGATTGTGAGTATGAAGCAGGTCCATAATGCTGGTATGCTGAGTCATCTTATCATGAGTCATCAAACACACCCTCTCGTACAGGCCAATCTGTTTTCCTGTCAGTGTAGACGCTGGATGTTTCTTTAACTGATCAATCAGCTCCAGCTTTGCTCTGGAGCCTCCCATACAAAGTCCTTTTAGCTTCTGTCTCTGCTACCACCAGTATTCAGTTATGAGTCAAAATACTAACTCATCTATTATTTTACATCTCAAATTGCAAATTTAAGAAGCTGAATTTTCACAGCTCTTTCCTAACACTAGAGTTACTTCTGACTCAGATTCAAGAAACTGTTTCCCCACCTTAAGTCTCATTGCAACATGTCCTTAAATCCTGCTGATTTAAAACATCAAAATTATTTATTTTTAGCCAAAATCTTTCTTGCATTTATAGATCTCTTTATTTATTCCTTTAATGTCTCAAACTGAAGTTATCACAACTCATACTAAAATCAAGAAATGTATTCAAAGTCTGTTTGCAGTATCATCGAGAAGTACTAGGTATTTAAAAAAGGATTCTTTTTTACCAGTTTTTCCCATATTTAAAGAGATAATCCACACGTTTTGTTTTGGAGTATCAGGTGATAAAAAAAAAAGTGCTAAATTTTTAGCAAATCTTTTATTTATTCACAATAAATTTCTCATTCCTATTCTTCTTGTTTCCTTTCACTTTTGACAAAAAGCCATTTAACAATGAAAACAAAAGTTTCTGCAGAATAATCAGCTCAATCAAAGTACTCAGAAGTTAAAGGAGGAGTTAAATCTTGAACAGCTTTCTCAAATCTCTCATGTTCTTCAGCACATTTTAATATAATGACACTATTCATTTGCTTTATTAGAGTTAAAGTGAGATTGAACTTTTAAAGACAGAAGAAATAACACATTCTTCCTCTTATAAAAGCAAAGTTAAAGGCCCTCTCGCTCTTTTCAGTACACTCAGGAGCTTTGCTGCTGAAGGTGCATTTGGTCAGGTATGACGTTTAGCTTATTGTGGCTAATGTTAGCAAACTTAAGATCAATACTGCTGTGCAGCTGACATGAAAGCGATGCACACGTTTAGGACAATGGCAAATGCAGATACTGATTTAAACATGTGTTTTTACAGCAAAAATACATTATATACCAAAAAATAAGACACATTTACATTTATTTATATGATGGTTTACAGAACACAAGTAACACATCATTGATTTGTAAATGAGAGATACTGTATATTCACAAGATATAGCACATTTATTTCAAGATGTTTCTGTTTCCTTGCTTTGTTATGGTTTGTAGTATATGTTTTTTATTTGTGTTATCATACATATTTGTGAATATTGGATCTGGCATCCACAAAAGTGTCTTCCTGGTAACTGTTAATGAATGAATGAATAATTGATGGATTTCCTCCAGTATACCTCACTTAATCATCAAAGAATCACATGTACAGTACATCTCTTAACATTTTAGGGCAAAGAGGAGAGAGGCAGTTAAAATATTTGTTGTTCTTTGTTTATCAAATAAAAAAACAGTATACATTGTATTTTATATCATATATTTATTTATAAAGTGCTTAATAGGCATAGATAGTTTATAATATGTAATCATATATTGTCATATTAGTTATTTTGTATGTTGTTGGTGGTGGAGTATTCCTTCAGCGATGTGAAAGCAGTTATTTACATAATGTATACAAGTCCCAGGTTGGTACGCCCACTTCCTACCCATGGTGGAGATGGGAGTGTGGTTCTGCTGAAATCACGACAGTGAGCAGGTGACGCCAGCATCTTCAGAGTGGTCACAGTTGTGCACTTGCCAGGATATATGGGAGCACTCCTGCAGGGAAGCCTCCGCACCGCTGCACTTAAGATTGTCCAGCAGGATTGTTCCTGTGCCGGGCCCGAAGAAAGCTTCCACCCGAGCCACCATGGCTTCTCCACAGCCCAGCTGGTGACACACAACCTGAGCGTCAGGGAGGTCCCAAGCATCATCACACACTGTGCCCCATCCAGAATCTGAGTACATCTCCACCCGACCCTCACACTGGTGCTGGCCGCCCACCAGTCTCAGCGTCCCTTCAAAAACAAAGAAGAGTCACAGAAATTCAGAGGCTGGAGGAAATGGGTTGATTTTGTGTGTTTTGTATGTTTAACCTACCTTCAGAGGGTTGTGTGGTGGAGGTGGTGGGTATCCTTTCTGTTACTCTGAAGTCATGTCCATTCACAATTTGGCTATCGAAAGCTAAGAGAAGCAGACAAAAGAGGAAGAAAACAGTGATGCTCATGGGTCCTGGGCATATTCAGGTGACAATAGCAATAGCGAGCCTCTCTTTTAATCACCTTAGTGATCAATATAGGAAGCCCTTTGCTGTTTTCTTTTAGGGCCACAATAAAGACATACTTTGCAGCATCATTTTTTGGCAATTTTAACAACAACTGTTTGTAAAATATGTTTTTGAAATGATTTGAATGCTTATAGCCCTCATTGTCATCCATTGATTATGTCCCCTTTGCCAAATACTATTTACCTACAGAAGGAAGAATAACTCAAATGTTTAAAAACTGTTGCCTTTAGAAAACAAATCTATAATCATATTTTACAATCAACCTGAAACCAAGAATGTGCTATCTAAGCAAAGGGGAGTCTGTATGTGCTTTTGATTCAGCCTGAACGAGTGAATTTGGCCTGCAGGCATGCAGTGACGCTGATGTGCCTTGACTCATCCACTGTATTTTTTATGCTCTCTGGGCTGTCTCCTCCTCAGAGTACTACAGTCATACATTGCAACTGGACAGCTCAGCAGGGCGGGCACAATGACTGGATGAAAAGGAAGTATGAGTTCTCAGTGGAATTGATGACTTCAGATAGAGGTTTGTGATGCAGACAATCCTAGGTTCAGCATTGTATATGTGTGTTAGGCATAAATGTATGACATGATGTCAAGCCAGGTCTTACGTGCACAGATAACTCCAGCATCCTCATGATGGCCACAGTTGTGCTGACCCCAGCCCAGGTGGAAGCAAAGGGACAGCTCCAGTTCAGAGCCGCTACATTCTACATTGTCCAGCAGGATCGGACCCAAACCGTAGCCGAAGTAGGCCTGGGTCTTGGCCGCATTAGCAGGGCCACAGCCAAGCTGCCTACACACCACATTGGCATTGGGCATGTCCCAGTCATCATCACACACTGTCCCCCAAATATTTTTGTAGAGGACCTCCACACGACCCTGGCAGCTATTGTTACCATTCATCACACGAATGGCTAGTTTGCCTGGACAGGAATAAATAGGCAGTACATCATTGCAAGTGTCTTTTCTGATAAAATCTAAATGGCTGATAATTATACAGTATCACCTGGTGAGTCCAATATTACATACAAACATACTGTACTTGTGTTTACAAAGCAGGAATCACTTTAGTATGGTTACCTTTTGTCTGGGCTGCTGTGGTAATGGCTGTTGTACTTGGTAACTTGGTGACTGGAACATTGTCTGTTGCTGGGGGGAAGACGTGATACATGACAAAATGACTTGATGGCTCAGCCTGCCTGCTACCTGCTGAAGATCATAGTGAGGTTAGTCCCTTGCACTCTTTCACCACCATGTTTTGTGGCACTGTGCTGTTACATGTTTAAGGACAATAGGGGAGAAATGGCTCGCCCTGTTGGTCATTTGGCAAAGGTGCACATTTCATTTTCTTCAGTTCCGCTTGACCATGCTGATGCAAAGGAGTGATAATCAGTGTATGGCTGCTTCCACACAATTACACACAAACATCTACTGTATGCTGTGTTTGTATACCTTCAGTGTTATATGTTTCCGTGACCTGTCTCTGGTTTGTTGTTGCCAGGGGAGCTTCAGTAGTGGATGCTGAAGAGGGTAGAAATAGAAATTAAATCCTTTTTATATGTGAGGAACATCTTGTGCTTTTAATATTTCTGCTACTGCTTGTTTCTAACACAGATACCAACGCTACACCGCTGCCATTATAACCTCTTCTTGTCCCCCTTATTCAATATCCCCCTGAGAATCAATAAATAACCCAAACATTTTAGCTCATCTTATCTATACCTCAACATTGCTAACTGATTTATTCTCTAAGCATTTTCAAGCAGAATATTTCCACCACTGATATTTCCATTGCCATTAGTATGATGATAGTTCCTGGTGTATATCTGTATGACTTGTATTAATGCATATTCCCTGACTGAGAGCAGCGTACCAGTGCAGGTGACCCCAGCATCTTCATGGTGGCCACAGTTGTGCTTGCCCCAGCCCAGGCTTTTGCACTTAGTCAGGTCCTGTTCAGTGCCGTAGCAGTGGACATTGTCCAGTAGAACGAGGCCAGTTCCATAGCCAAAGTAGGAGTTGGTGTGTGCATAGACGGCACTACCACAGCCTATCTGCTGGCACACCACCCGGGCATTGTTGAGGACCCAGTCATCATCGCACACTGTCCCCCAGTTTCCCTGGTAGTAGATCTCTACCCGGCCCTGGCAGGCGTTTTGTCCATTCATCAGACGGATGGTGCCATCTCCTAAACCAAGAGAGAGACAGAGGCATTTATAGGGACTGATGTCTTTCTCTAAAACATAGTTTAAGTCTCTGTAAGCCTTTATTAGAATCTATATTAATGTCAAATTTAATGTGCTGATTTTGGGGAATCAGAGGAAAGTGCTAAGATTTATGAATGACTGTGTAAGACAGAGGAAATGACACATACAGAGAAGGGAGAAAGGTGTTGGCCTATATATTACATACTGTTGCTCCAAAAAAAAAGAAAAAAGAAAGAAAGAAAAGATAAACGAAGCAGCAGACTTAAGTTGAACGTCTAATATTACACTTAGCACAGATGTTGTCATCTTATGCCTCAGCCCAGACAAAACCACACCTTTAACAGAGACAATCCACATTCTCATGTGTCCATCATTTAGAAATGCTCTTCACCTGATCCATGAGTCTGGATGGCCTCTCTGCATTCCCAGTGGCTTTCCTGAAGGCCACCGGAGAATCGGCGAGCTACGTCACTTGTTAACTAAGTTTGATTCTGTTGTGGCCTCTCATGATCCTCTTGGGAATTACGGGAGAGGAAACAACAGGGTGACCACAACAAAGGCAAACCCTGCAAACAATAAGGACGGCCTGGAATTCAGCAGGCCTTTGAGGTGTATTGTACAGTTTCTCTGAGCATGTCCAACAGATACTCTCCACTGAACTGAAAAGCCCTTGATGTTATGTCAGATTTGATGACAGTTTTGCAAAACTGAAACGATATATCCTTTCAACTCAATGAGCCGAATGTTTTTTTGATAATGCTATTTTTTAAATAAACTTGTCTGTGTGTTCATTTCATGAGGATTCCTGTATTTTGGATCCACACAATGACAAAATAAGCCATCATTCATTATTTAATGAAACATGCCCTTGCATTTTGTAGTAACATCTGGCATGCCACCTGTCTGCCAGATTTGGGTGTGTGTTTGATTTTGACCTTATAGCATAAAAAAAAAACAAAAACATTTAATCAAACACAGAGTAAAGCCGGCCAGAAGTTTAATTCCTCTGAACACACAACATATTTCCCAAACTGGATAACTGGTCTACTTACTAAGCAGAGAGACAATGCAGCATCTGCTCTGAAACCTTTATGCAAATCACCTGATGGCATTATTGAATGTTTGGAGGTGGACGACTCATTCCATTGTGTTTGCTGAAGATTAATATACAGATGTGGTTGGTGTGAATATCTGATGCAGGGGTGAATGCCCAGAGCTGCAATAACAGATTAATTTGGCCATTTGGGGGCAGTGGAAACAAGCTGTGAAAAAATATTTATCACCTTTTAACATGATCTGACTAACGTGCTAGCAATCGCTTGCCTATTTAGACCTCCAGCAGAAATGTATTTTGAAACACGTTTTTGGACACCTGATGAATAAAATCCAATATTTGCTTTACTTTTTGCTCTGTTTTGGTCTCCACTAACTCATAACTTATGGCTGTTTGAAGGGTAATTCATGTATTTTTAAACCCGGTCCCATTCTTACATATACAATTGGTTATATTTTTACTTCTAAATGACTAATACATACAAAAAGTTTAGGAATTGACCCAGTAGATTTGGTCTGTAATGGCTGCAACATAATTCTTGGCAGCATTTGAACACATCAAAGTACATCCACTGAAAGTGTTTTTGACACAAACAGGCTCAGATTCTTATTCTAAGTGTCTGACAACATTGTGGAAAGGATCCCTACAGAGACAGGGACAGACCTTTACAGACAGTCCTTTACAGACAGAGAACTGAACTGTTTTTTGCTCTTGTCAAGACACCAAACTCCTTTAACGAAAACAGTAATTTTACCTCACAGAACATGAGAGTTGCCCTACAACTACTGCCTCAATTGGTTTCTTTGTGTTATTGTATGATTTTGGTGTTTTAAAGGGTTAGTTCAGATCCAATCCATGTTCTTTGCGCTGAGCAGAAAAAATGATGTGAAAGCAATGAGAGTAAACCAACACAGTAAAAGCAGGCAGTAAAACCAAAACAATGACTCATAGAGGTGTGTATAAGTTTTGTGATCAAATGTTATGTAAAGAATATATAATCTTTTCTGCAAATATACATTACAGCCATTTCCAAGTTATACTTTTGTTTCAATAAGTTTGTAGTTATACACATCTTGTTTTCATATTTCACACAGCGTCTAGTTTATTATCTCAAAAGTATTGTATTTGTGCCTGGATTTTGGCCTTCTGCCTTCATGCTTTTTAAAAAAAGACAAATTCATCCCTCTGACGCTTCAGGTTGGCAGAAGACCAGTCTCATTTAGATAAAAGCAGGGAGCACTTACGTAAACCAGAGTTCTCCCGGGGCGGTGTGGTGCGATCCTCAAAACCTTTTGCCCCCACCACTGCTGGTTCTAGCAGCAAAAATGAAAAGGAAGTAGTAATGTTAGTCATTCTGTCCTCTTTTCTTTCCAGGATTTTACATGAAGGGATGATTCACCACTGCCTCAGCCAACTAAAAGTTGTATAAAGGCTTTACCTCTGCAGGTAACACCCACATCCTCATAGTGGTAACAGTTGTGGACGCCCCAGCCCAGACTGTGGCACTGGCCGAGGTCTGTTTCACTTCCTCTGCAGTCCACATTATCCAGCAGGATGAGCCCTGTGCCTTGTCCAAAGTGAGAGCTGCTGCCCACCGCCACAGCCACTCCGCAGCCCAGCTGCTTACACACCACGATGGCATCCACCATGTCCCAGTCATCGTCACACACTGTGCCCCATGAGCCATTGTAGTGCACCTCCACCCTTCCCTCACACCTGTTACGACCATTCACCAGCCGTACTTTGGAGAGATGAGCAGACAGATTCTGTCAGGGATTCTCTCTGTCAGATTCATTTTGCTGTCAGTGTTTAATCACAACTGCATTCTCTGTCTTTGAGTGAGATGTGGATATTCAGGTTGTTTGGTTATGATTGTGCCACCTCACTGAGGCCCATAAAGGCTCTACTGTCTGAAATATTTTAACAACATGTTCCTATTTAGGAAAAAAAAAAGAGATGAGAACACAGAATATCATGGCTCTAATTTTGATGACAGTTAATAGCAAGAAAAAGTCCTTCTGGACACAATAAGCCACATGACTCCTTGGAAGTGAGTGAGCTGGATGCAGGAGGGTGGGAGGTTACATAGCAAATAAGTGGGGATTAGGGAAATGGAGAGCTGGGAAAGTGACCTTGTTTAAAAAGCCCCAGGCACTGAGCTACCTGCTGTACTCTGTTTCACTGACACACAGTCAGCCACTGATACAGTTGGTTTTCATGGCATGGCCTGGTTGCAGACATGTTTTTCTGAGTGTCTGGGCAGATTCACAGGTGGAGGTAGCTGTAAAGCTCATGCTTACCTTGATACTGCGTCCTCATGGGGCTTTGCACGCCATTGGCTGAAACAGGAGGGAGGCAGGGGATATAGGAGGGAGAGAGAGAGAGAGAGAGAGAGAGAGAGACCATGGTCAAATTATTTGTTGAAAGGAGGCTCTTGGCCTTCCATAGTTACTGTACTCTATATCTACTATATCTATTTTCCTGTAACACTAGACACATATTGAGACCACAACAGGAGGCCTGTTCAGACTATGTACTCCACCAGCTACAACAGAACTATGTCTGCTAGCAGCATGGAAAGGGAGGGAAAGTCCGTTGGAAACTATTGGGTGGATGGACAATGAATCTTGTACAGACATTAATGGCCGCCAAGGGATGAATCTTACTAACCTTTGATGATCTCCTGACTTTTCAACTACCGCTGTCATGATTTTTATGTTTGTGGTTTGAGTCAACTATTGAGTTAACTATTGGATGGATTAGCATGGAAGTGGGTTCACGTGTTTATGTTCCTGCAAAGTGAATGTACTGCATCAGCATATTTAATGCCACTGTGAACGTGTTAGCATGTTGGTGTTAGCATTTAGTTCAAAGCTCTGCTCTGCCTAAGTACAGCCTCATAGAGCCTTCAGGATAGATGTTGACCCTTGTTATTGTGAAACTGGGGGGCAGATATGATTGATGGTGAAACTCTCATTTGTGACTGGGGAAATACAATAAGTAATCAAATTGTTTTCTCTGTCGTAGCATCTTTTCTTAATTTTTGTCTTTGATGTTAGACAATGAGTCAAATAAAACCATTAAAAGATATTTTTGGTGCAGAACGCAAAGGGTCAATGTAGATCTGAGCTTTGATCTGTGTGTACATTTCTGAGGTTTTTGACGCGTCTTTTCCCAAGAGTCACATTGGAAGATGTTTCTGGATCTGTATAAAGGACAGTCTAATGCCTGAAGACTAATATCTCAGGTTTCAACACCTCACAAAGACACCAGAGGGAACTTCCAGAGGGAAAATCTAACCATCACACCCAATGTGGGTCACTTCACAGGCTTCTCTGTTCTGTTTGTGACATTCAAACAGTATATACATAAAAATATATCTATACTACCTATTTAAGCCTCAGGGTCTGGTAATACATCTGTTTTCAGTGTCACATGTAGGTTAGGTCCTAGTGTATATCCTGGGGAGGCTCTTATTCTAAGGGTGAGAATTAGGAAGGATCAGAAAAGTAAAATGTGATTAAATCAAATATCACCTACCAGATACAGCCCGTCTGCTTATTTTCATGTCTCCTGAAATTTGAAAAAAAAGAAGAAGAAAGAAATGAGAGGATATCTGTTGGCTCTACCAAGAGAGAAATACAATAAGACGGTGTCAGCACACTTGAATAAATTGCTTTCTATATAGTTGTTGATCCATAATGTGCAGTGAGTGGAATTGATCCTGGCTCCCTGCAAACTAACTACAGGGCTTTTAGCCAGCCATCACTGGTAAACACAGGCCAGACAGTAACTGTGGACACAAAAGCACTCATCTACATCTACAGAGTTCCCTTGCAGGTACACCCGGTTCTTGAGCATTATTAACGCCTCAACATTTACTGACACACAAGAAATCATCTCATGTGTCACATTCTGTTTCAGTTTATGGCAGTGATAACCTTTTCTCCTGGAACCAACTTCAAATATGAAATGTAACATCTCAAAGATGTCTGGTCTGTGGACTGAAGCAGCCAGAAAAATGCTGCTGGCTCTCATTTGAAAACTGTTGATTAGAAGGGTCATCGTATTTAGTGAGTTTAGAAAGCAAGTAGATATGAGTTTGTTCAATGTCACAGTCGTAGATCACAGCTTAAGATAAAGTTTGGGTGTCAGTTGCAATCTTCATACAACCAACCAACTGAGCCAGTGTATGAAAAATCACCCCTTAGGAAATGCCATGCTTTAATAAGCTGCTCTGTCCAACACTTGCCATTGAGAACTTGAAAGAAGTGCACCAACTTCTGGGCCTATTACTTGTCCATATACATTTCACATTGTTCCCTTTAACAGTGAGAACACACCATAAATATCATTGACAAGCTGCCATTTAGCCAATTTTAATAAATGTGACATTATTATTATTATTAAAATTATTAAATTACAAGTGCAAATTAAAATGCAGATGTTAATTAGAGCAATTTGCCTTTAGTTTAAAAACTGTGTTTTAGACTGTGGTTACTCTAATATCTGCTATATCTTTACTGAATCACTGTATGTCAATATTTCTCAAAAAACTGACCAAATTAGAGAAAGATTCCTAAAAAAACAAACAAACATTTGTTACTATACCACATGTAGTAGTCTGTCTGGTAGAAGGTAATATCTGAAAGTCAAGCAGCTTGGATTGAGGGTCCTTGGCCAGTTTTTGGACAAATCCAACATGGCACCCCAAACCCCATCCACACACTCACCGAGTCGCATCACCACACTGACGGCCACTAAGACGAGGGATCCAAGCAGGGACACCAGGAACCAGACGGCCGGGTTCCAGCACCTACACTCGCTCTCCACCACACGCTGGCCTCGCATGGCTGCTTGACTGACCATCCGCCTGCAACACACACATCCACACACTGCCGGTCTCTCTCACCAGGCTGTGTGAACAGACTTCTAAATGTACTAGACTAGAGTATAGTAGACACTTTTCTACTACTACAAAACAATCACTGCTTTTTGTCCTGGTTCAGAGTAGCCTAATTGTAATATTGGATTGTTTTTTCTGATGGAGCCCGCAGCTGTTGTTACTGTGCTGTAGTAGGTATTGATGGTAGTCTGAGGTCAGGCTTGGAAAATGTGGGGCTCAGAAAGAAATCGTTTCCAGAGATCATGTGATGCACATCGCTCTGTAGATATTAGGGAGCTGTTAGGAAGTTCCTATGACACACGGACACTTTTCGGAGCAAACCAGGAAGAGATTATAATCATAAAGTTACCCTAGTCTCCCAGACATGGGCATGTGCCACTAGAAAGTGCTGCTTTTGCCAGTAAAACCCCGGGAACAGGGCGTCGAGTTACATCGCTGTTTTGTAAGCACAAAATGGCTGCCTTGCAGGTCACGGGGACCATACTGATGGTTAGAGCTGAGGAAGTTTATTTTCCGAGCTTAACAGCATCATCACAGCTGGAGAAAGCTTGTGTTACAGACAGAGGCAGGCACCTGTGGAGTGGTTTCTGGATAATCAAGGGGATTTTCCTTCAGACTGAGAATATTGGGATCCACTGACAATCACTCAGTAATCACAGTTAGATAGTGCCGTGGTCAGGCACTGAATACCCTTCGTTCTTCTCAAGCGAGAAACTGGCATGAATGACATTTATCTAACTCTGCAAATACTCCAAGAAATAAACAAGATAAAATATGCTACAGTGTGAGGATGTAATTGAAAAAAAACATAAAAAGCTAATTTTTTCTCACACTCTGCCAAAAGCAATACAGTATATCGTATATTATAAACTTATATACTAATCCTATACTAAATTCCATATTTTACATATTCTTTTAGCATCCCAGAAATGAAGTGAATAGTGTTATTAGCCTTGGGTTGTTTGTCTCTTCACTGATGCAGAATTCCCCCTGACCTTACACAGGAATGTGTATTAGGGGATGATGAGGGGAGAATTTGATATTGGCCCCTCGAGATAGTGGACATTCCGAACCCAGGGGGCACAAAAAGACATTTCTGCTTTCTGTGGTCCCCATCGTCAGGCATAAACGCTGCTTCCTGCGATCTGTCACTAGAACCCTCCAAAACGCTTAGGCACCTGATGACACTGCAGGGGCACCTCTCATCTCCTTGGAGAGCAGGAGGAAGGGAGAGAAGGGGGGGGCACTGTACTGTATACATACTTATCCTCAGCTTGTGAAGGCAGATTTAACACACAATCTTTGTTGGGCCATTAGTGACAAGAAAACACTTCACAGCAGCTTCAGAATCAACTTTGGACCAAGCAGACTTCATCCAGGTCCAGTCCATTTTCAGTGGACCGTTGCATTGTCTCAAAAGGTGCAGCACAGATGGCCAGAGGCCTACAGAGAGGTCATTGTGCATCCAATTGGGAGGTGGGCATTTTAACACCAACACAGCAAGCACAGCACTCGAGAACCACGGCTGTCTCATTTGCAGACTGTACCAACAAACCACTCGAAACTCTGGGACAAATGGCTCAGTTATGAGGGATGAAAAATAATCTAGTCCCCAATGTTATGTTTTTCAATACTCCATTCATAGTAGGATGTAGCGCAGATCCGCTGGGGAATAATGTTGCCTTTTGTGTCGGCCCTGCTTCCCCTCCCTTCTGGCTTCCCTGCGCTGAGAAATAGCTGAAAGATCTCGGCCCCACAAAAATACCCCTTAATGTCTGAGATAAACCAGAGAATAATGCTGTCAGTCTCTTTAACTGAGAGAATTTTGTGGCATTCAAACAGAGGTTCAATGCATTTGTCAGCATGTATGTCTGATCAGAGCCCTGTATGAGAAATATCCTTTTTTTCTGCAAAGTCTGTTTGGTTTTTTTGTAGAATGTGACAGAAAATGACAGAAGAAAGGCACCTTTTTTGGAAATGCAGAATTGTTCCTCTTCAATTCTAGATAGAATTTAAGGTCATAATTCATATATTCTGAACATTTGCCACTGTATGATCTTCAAATATCTGCTTGAAACAATATTGTACAGTGAACATCTGAATTAGCATCTGTGCTTTCACATTATGATGAAAGTGCAGTTATAGCTAAAATAACTTAAACGACAGAGAAAAGTGAGATTTAAAACTTTCACCATTCACTGCTATGTCACAGAACCAGTTTCGTGTTAAACATGATCATGAAAATCAAATGAAGCAAATAAATAAAACAAGTTAGAATTCAATAAAAAAAAAAAATACATACCTGTTGTCAAAGGATTTATCTTCACCCCCAATAAAAAACAAAAGAAAAAATTAGATAGGTTTCCTCCCACCAAAAAAAAGTACCAAAATGTCCTCAGAGCTCAAATAGCAGGCAGATAATTCCACAAGTCACACAGAAAACACAGAAAGTGTGTGTAGAAATGGAGGCAGGAAACTCAGAGCATCCAGCGCTACTTGTTTAAGGTCTTTCATCTCCTTAACTCTGCTTGACTATAAGTACCTGACTTCAGTGACAGGGATTATGTAAACAATAAATACCAGAGCATTGTATGTTAATATTCTAACGCCCTGCACCTGTATGCTTAAAAGAAGCAGGAGGGGCAAAAAAAAGACAAAGACAATGAAAGCTAACCCTTCACTGGTACCCCTGCATCTCCAGTTTCAGGTAGCGCTCACAGGAGGTGCGGTCCAGCTCATCTCTGCACACACTCGCAGGGGGAAACAAGGCTGTGGCTCAGGTCCCGCGACTATGTGTGTCTGTTTGTGTGTGTGTGTGTGTGTGTGTGTGTGTGTGTGTGTGTGTGTGTGTCTGTGTCTGTGTCTGTGTGTGTGTGTGCATGGGACTCTCCCACACAGAAGTACTCCATAGCAAAAGACTGTGAGGCAATGAAAGTTAAAAATCAGAAAGCTGTACACAATAGGTCCTTGAGAGTTTTGAAGCTTTTAAAAATCCTCCGGTCATGATTTAGTCCACCAAAAATCTGATGACTGACAAATAACTCTGGACCAGCCACAGTGGAATGAAAAGACAAGGCCAACTGTACATGCTCATCTTGGCTGAGTGCTTGATAATACAGCTTTAAACAGTTTGATCTTTGTCAGAAGAATTTCCGTAGTACCTACAAAATCTATCATCAGCTGAACAACTGTCTTAAGGATTGCTCTAATCTCCCCGCCTCAGCGTACACATCCTTGAAAGAAATATTACTCCGCAAACGCCGTATTCCATGAATTCCTGCACTGCATCTTGCTTATTTGTCTTCCAAAGAAAACTCTCCTTTGAGCGAGAAAGACGCTGTTTATATTTCAGACATAGAAGATATGCTACCAATTACATGTCCTTACACAGAAAAGCCCAGGGCCTCTCTGAATTGTGTCGCAGACTAATAGCAATTGCTTCCAAAGGCTAATCCTTCCTGAGCTGCAGAGAAACGTGCAGGCTGTCCAGGGCCATTGACAGGGTTTTCAAGGACCAATTCAGGCCTCCTTCCTGTGGTGTCACCCGAATCAGTTGTTGGGCCAAAAATGAGGGATTCAGTTACACTAAGCTAATATTCTGAACCCTCAGGTTAGGACTGAGAAAACACAACACCCCACAGCCAAAGCGACAGATCTACTAATAGCTTCATCTTGCCCCGTAAGGAGGGAAGCTAACAGATGTGAATATGTGCATGGTTTCAAATCAGTGTGTTTGTCCAGCAAAACTTAGAAACTGTGTAATGTAGCATTGAGTACAATGACAGTAGTTAGCCTACTGTAAATATACCAGCCATTACTTACATCACTTAGGCTACTGAGCTATTAGCATCAGCTAACTACTTTTAATGTACTTAATTACTTACTAATTTTTACTTTAATCCTGCATTAACTAATTTCAGCGGAAATTAGCTGTAAAAACAACACAGATATTATCACTTTAAAAAATTGTTAAAGCAAATTTGTTTGCAAATTGCTAATCTTCCAGGAATATTCGCAATATTAGCATTCATTTAGAATCATGTTGGAGACCTTTTAGCTCTGTTTTTGGTCTCTACCAACTGCTGGGGGACATAGCTGGCTCGTTAGATGTTTGCTCCAATGTGTTCACTCTCTAGCCACTGCCTTTGTCTATCAACAATAAAACAGTTAATAATTCTCTGCTGGTTTGGATATGAGTGACAGTTCCCACAAGCACGTGATGCATTGCTTAGATAAAAACATTGACAGTTGCTTTGAAGTTACATAGAATTAATCATCAAATGTTTTCTCTCTTTTCACTCTGTTTTTGGTCTCTACCAATAACCTACAACATCAAATATTCTTTAAAGATGTGTAATTACAAGAGACATGCACTTAGGCACTAATACATGCGTCCATCAGCAAAGAATGAGATAGTGTTTCTTTTTCTTTATGACATCTCTCTCTACTGTATAGCAACATGAAAACATTGCTGGCCTATCAGACCCACAGTCACCATGGTAATGACCGTGATGTTTCAGAAAACTATTCCTTTATATCATTTTCATAGTTGCCAAGTGTTTCTTCTCTACTGTCTCCTAGTAGAGTGAAACGACATACGCAGCACACAGTCACAGTTGTGTTTATCTACAGGTGTCACTGCTCTGCTCTGTGGCAGCATGTGTCAGAGGGCTCATGTGTTATCTCCATACACATACTGTGATGAGACATGCAATGACTGAGAGACGGTCAGCAGTGATAAGCTATAGTAAAAGCCAGTTTTTAAGAGCTTTGAAAGGAAATCTCTGAATGAGATACATGATGACATTATTTCCTCACTCTGTTTATCAGTTTGTATTGTTAATGTTGGAAACTGAGGTTCACAGTGGCAGTTAAACTCTAAACTGGATTCCACTGCACTTCAGTTCATCAACCTGTTTGACTTTGATAAATAATGACTTTAGATGTTTGTGCTGGTCTGTGCGACAGTTAATAGGGCTAAGATGAGAAGAGGAAACAAAGCTAGGACAAACAAAAGGCCTGACGGAAGAAAAGGCTCTAGGAAGATCAGCCACTTCATCTCCCAGTTGAGTTTCCAAGCAGAGACACACACAATGTGAGCAAACAGGCCAGTCTCATTTGGGAGTTACGAAGTTTCTGGAATAGATGTCTTGTTAGTGTGTTGATGATTTGGTGAGGTCAGCTATTGTACATGTGTTTTGAGCCTGTTTTACATAACTCCAACAGTGCAGCATTGAAGAGGGGGCAAGTTCATAGATCACCTTATCTTATATGTCACAGTGTCAAGAGTTATCTAAATGCTTTTGTTCTTGGGTTATGAGGGTCTCTTGAATTTGAACTTGACACAAGTAATGACATCCTGTTACCTTTGTCTTGGACAGTTCCTTGAAGTGGGTCATGTAGACAGGTAGTATTCAGTGTCATGGGTGCTGAAAACTATGACACAGTTCACAAATATGCACACATCAAGACTTAGATTTCAGCCCTTTATTGCCACGTAATTCCTAAATTCCTTATTAGAAATGAATGACAGCAGTGAGTCGTGTGTATAAAATATATACTCCATAAATAAACATGATATGATGTGTTCGTTTTAAAGATTTCAGGGACAAAATGCTGCCAGTATATCACATAACCTCCAGGGTATAATGTTGAGGCCCTATGTCTCATACAGATGCAGAAGAGTGCCAATGCTTGACAGGATGCACAGTGAGCCGAGATGAAAAAGGAGACTCGAATGTTTTGGAAGTAAAAGACTGTAGGAGAGAACCATACCTGCCTCTGGTCATTTGGCTCGTGAATTAAGACAATTTACAGAGGTTTTACTTGAAAAGCTATTTCAATACAAATTACAGTCAGTAGCACATCAAAGTTGTTTTCAAGAAAGACAAATGGCCACAAAAGACACTTTATGCTTGCAAAAAATCAGATTACATCACATGAAACCACAGAGAATAAGAAAAGAAGAAGGCAGAGTCTATAAAATAATAAAAGAACACGTGTTTCAAAGGTACAAAGGTAATCCTGCATGTAAGATTCACAGTCAAGGCAGTTGTATAGAAACAAGACAGTTAGCTATTTGCAGGGACGTTTGTTGGGGTTTTACTCTAATGGAAAGTACGCTGCTAGAGACAAAGTGTGCTGAATGATTAAGGAGCAGCAGGCTGTGGGATTTTTACAGTGCATTTGCTCTCCCTCACTCTGTTTCTGCCTCTTCCCAACAGTCTGCCACACGTGAGCAGACAGAGATGGAAATGAGAGAGGGAGCGGCCCAAGGACACCCTGATAACGCAGAGTGCTATGCTGAATCTGTCTCTTTCGCTCTATCTCTGTCTTTGTCACCCTCGCAGTGAGCATAAACCATTAGAGATGCTCTCACCTAATGCACTTGCATTAGTGATGTAAAATGAATAACAGTACGAAAATAGAGTGTTAAAATACAGGCTTATTTCCTGTTTTTACAAATGCCACCCAGTGGTCAGACATGGTATGCTCTGCCTCTTTGGCAACATGATATTGAAAAGGTATGTACATACCTTTGAGGATTTATACATTTCAATATCATTGCCCTTGCCAAATAATGAAATCTCAGGAAGCATTTTATCAAGGGCCCAGGGATCATATTAAACAATGCATTCCTGCTGATCATGTCCTCACGTGAAGAACAAAGTGAGATACAACATACCAGACTAATAAGCTGTTGTGCTAAAATATCACTAGGACCAGAATGTAAGTACAAAATCATGAAGGATTCTGTTCCTGATTGTAGGAAATGCACCTAATCCGCATCCATCTGTTCAGGTAACATGAAGTGATGAGAAATCAGAGCTATTTAAAAACAGCAAGGTGTCATGGTGATCTACACTCTCTCTTTACCACCACCTACAGACTGTCTCTGCTGTGTCTTCCTCCCTGCCTCCTCATCAGCCACTCACCTGGCAGACCTGTCCCTCATTTCCTGATTAGCTTTTCTCGAGCCCTGGGAGCCTGGTCTTGTCTCTTCTGTCTACTTGACTGCATAGCTTTGGTGTCATAATTTTCAGCCATTATTTAATCCTGTTTCCTGTCTTTCTGCTAAAGCTTTTTCTTTTTTCTTTTTACATCCTGTGTGCCTGCCAGCAGTCCCTGTGAGCTTGACTTTGAATTTGGATATAGTGAACTTATTTTCAGCCCAGCCTGCTGTGTTCTGTGTCTGCTGCCTTCCTCCTTCCTGTTTGCTACTCACCCAAAACTGTGACACAAGGGATGTTTTGTCAAACACATGCGCGCACGCACCACATTAAACAGATTCATGATTGTGCAGACACCTTACATTGCACTGAATAAAATTATAGGCAAGGGATGACAAATAAAAACAACTGCTAAGAGAGGGCTTAGTGTTAATATTGTAATTTATGGAAAGATTGGATTCCACACAGTAGGCTCTTCTCATAGCAGATATTGTGCCTTTTAATAGTATGAAAAGCATTAATGATGACTCAGTTCTATTCAAGTGCCCCATGAGACCATGATAATGTGATAGTGAGCCAGGATGCATAATATGAGCAGCTAAATGGAGTTCCATCATCATTAATTATTATTATTACAGCTGTGCCTTTTCTACTCTGACGTGTCAGAATGCCTTTTGTGAAAAGGAGATTTTGCAGATAGGTCTACCTGATGTACAACTGGACATACTGGTTCTGTAAAATCAGGAAGTTCTTCCTGAGTATAATAATAATAATAATAATAATAATAATAAGAAGAAGAAGAAGAAGAAGAAGAAGAAGAAGAAGAAGAAGAAGAATATTCAATGATCCCTCTGATCAAAATACCTTAAATCTGGAGAATTTTAAGATCTTAACAACTGTGCACCAGCAGCCTGTGGCCACTAGTGGTCATCCGTCTCACACAAGATAGCTGGATTCAATGATTATGTTGCCTTCACTGATGTAGGTAATAACCATTTTATTGTAAAACTGTCAATACAGCCAAGAAAGGCAGAACTTTATATCTCAACTTGCAAGTTTAAGAGTAGATGAAATGACAGTTAGAAGGAAAGGGACTAATGTGAGCAATAACCCCTGAGAGATCAATTACAGAATCAATTTATGACAAAGCCGATAAACTTCACCGTCTTCGTTCTGTTATGGCAGGGTAATGCAAATCTATCGCACTTCACATTCTAAATTCACATGACAACATCGTTTTGGTATTCCTAATGTAGTCGTTTAAATGCGCGACAAGTTGTACAGTTTAACGACGGTGTTTAAATGTTGAGACGCGGCCGAGGCGCTCCTGAAGGCAGCACTGTTCCTGGACAGGCCAGCACAGTGACGCTGGACACAGCCTGTGTGACACTGGTGCCTGACAGATAAACAAACCCCTTGTTGCATGGCTCTGTGGACCTATAACAACTAACGTTAGCTGCTAGACAGATCAGTTTAATGCCGACCTTAGTACCTTGGATGAGAGATGATGGCCCCATCGATGAAAAGTTAAATATAAGAGTTGAGTTCGCTGAGAGGTGAGTTTGATCCAAGTTTGTTCAGAAAACTTAACGGCTAGCTAACACTGCTAACAAGACGCAGTAGCTAGTTTCTCAGACTTGTTCCAGCTCCAGTACACTACAGACTGACATTCGCCTTATTGCAAAGTATTACCTACATTAACACCAGCTACTTCACCATTTTATAGTTTGCTAAATTAAGCTAATTAATTAGCCATTGGCCGACGTGCCTGTCCTCTGTAATATGAGCCGTCACCCTGCGCCCATATGGGCACCGCTAAGTGGAGCTGCTGATGGGTGACTTCGGCTAACTGCTGTTTGCACTTTTCTCTGGAAGTTCAACAGGTCACTTGTTGCATCCTCTGCTAACTGTTCATGCTCATTATTATGTCATCCCATAATGACTAGATCATTTTAAAATTGTTTTTATGTCTTATCTGTTTAAATGTGCTTCATTCTGCCACACATCTTCATAATATGGATATCTGATCATTAAACCAAGTTTAGACAGAACAAATAAAAAGATATCACGTGTAAATATAGTCATAAGTTGGCATCTGTATTGAACCATTATGCACTGGTTGGGCTTAACATAGCCTTCACAGCCACCGCCACACATTTCTTTGCACCTCACTGCATATAGAAGCTTTTCAGAGGCACATCTTTCTCTGTGCCCCACAAACAATCACAAGTCTGTGGTGCATTCACTGTGCTTGTTTTCTAAAAGCTCTACAGAGTGCCACCCTCATTTTTTCCTGAATCGTTCCTCTAACAGAGAGGACCAGTACTGTGATCCTAACCATGCTGAAAACATTTCTTGTCACTACATTCATCTAAAACATTTGAAAATATCTGACCATTTCTCTAATCCTCTCACACCCTCCACTGTCTCATCTTTCCAGTGACTTGCTGTGATAACTGCATGCTGCGTGTCTGATAACCACCCATCATCCACCTCCACTTCTCTCAGTTATGATGCATGGCCCCTCTTTAGAAATGGATATGTGTCACCGTTCATTGCATGTTGTGCTGTGAGTGTGTCATCATGAGGAAGGACAGGGATAACCCTCTGGCACTGTCATCCAAGAAACCATGCCAGGGCCAGACAGGCTACAGTCGAGAGCTACAGAGGCTGCGTGCTGATTTGGAAGCAGAGAAGAACCGAACACAGCAGGAGACTCGAGAGCTCTGTGTGGAGCTCAGGCACCTGCGGGAAGGAGCAGAGAGGGAACAGCAGAGGACTGTGAGGGAGCTGGCGGCCAGGCGAGGGTGCCAAAAGGACAGGCACTCCAACAGACACTGGCGTCTGCTGGCTAAGGAGGTGAACATTAAAGACAGTGGACGATGCAGTGAGATTGAGTCTAAAGGGAAAGGGGCTTTTTGTGTGTGCAGTGGAGAAACGTACACAAAGCTGGAGAAGCTGCTGCTGACCCTGGATGAGAAGATAAATGGTGAGCAGGCAGTCTATGAATTGCATCACAGGCAGGATTTTGAGCTGGAAAAGGCCCTCTTCCTCTGCCACCTGCTAGAGGTCTACGGAAGACTATTGCAGGGGAGGCAGGGAGCAGGACACCCCAGCTACAATTTGAAACGTCTCTTGAAAAAGTCGGTTCTGGAAGACACCGGTGACTCCTGTCAGACAAAGCCTCTCCTCACCTGTTCCAGGGCCTTGCTGCAGAGATCCCAGAGTGCCTCCCACTTGCCTAAGAGGAGGACCAAACAAGATCAGAGAAAGCAGGCTTTAGGGAGGGTCCTCAGCGCAGCTGACCCCTACACCAGCACTACAGTTGTGGACACCTGTCAGAGCAGCTCTCTGGAAATTTGTCACCCTCGCAGCACTCCCCATGCAGGCTGGGATGACCAGCCCCCCGACTGCATTGAATCCTCTGGGTCAGACGAGTCACCGCCCACCAAATGCATGGACAGAAAAATGGAGGTAAGTTATTTCATATTTCCAAATTCCACACATGCACAGTGCCTCCAAGTGAGTCTGTAAGTCAAGAAAAAACTCTTACCTTTAACTCAGAAACGGCACCTTTGTGCACTTACACACTTTCATGGTCTTGGTCGTAGATTGCCACACATTATATTCACATGATAAATCCTGAGTAGATAGAGCTGACATAGTGGCAGGTACTGTACAAGGAAAGGGGGACAGGAACGTGCTGGCAGTGGCCCTGTGATCTAAACGAAAACATTACTCCTCCACAGAATTTATTCATGATATTACCTCAAGATAGAATGACTCTAAAATGTCTCTACCATCAGAGGCTTGCACAATGCTCAAGATGTGAAGGAGACATTGAGAGAAATGTGTCATATCAAGATCAGAACATTTGATAATGGTTGATGTATATGATGTTGACATAATCTACCTTTTTAGAACTGAAGGCCTTACACAAGACACACAGATCACACAGATACAATGCTCTGTGCTTATGATAGCAAGAATGGATTGACAAAGATCTAACAGCAGATAAGATTGAACTACTGTTGATGTTTGCTGTTAGCTCGATCTAATACCAAAAGCATATGATTTGGGTAGCCGTTGGCTCACCTGGTAGAGCGTGGACCATGTACAAAGGTCTTCCTGCAGTGGCCCGGGCCCTCTCTCTCTCCCCAGCTTTTGTCACCTCTCTCTAGCTGTCACTATCCCAATAAAGCAGAAATGCCAAAAATAAATAAATAAATATTGCAGTGGAGTTTTGTGTTTAGACAGTCGTTTCAACGTAAGCTGATCGTCACCATAGTGATCATACTGGAAAGTAACATCACATCAAATCATCAAATTAAAACCCATATATTAACATTGATGTAGCACACACAGCATAGGCTGCATCACAGAACATAGCACAATGTAAACCATGTTTATTGCAAGTCAGTGACCAGTTTTGATTGCTCATTATACCAATGTGGGGAAAGTCTGCACCAGCAGTAATGACCACTGCATGTCATATACAAAACAACTGAGGCATAAACCACCACGACTCTCTCTGTGCAGTCGTTTTTGCATATCAAGTGAAGACAGTGTGTCAAATCTTCCTTCCCTATTTGATCTTAGCTTATATGTGTGGTGTTACTCTCAGGTGCCACGTTTTTATAAAGGCAGCATCGGTGCATAGCCAGCAGCAGTAAGATGGAGCACTAAACAACTGGTAACATTTCCATGAGGAGTGTATTATTTTTAGCAATTAGACACAGACCGCAGTAGTACAGCAAATGGAGAACCAGACACTCGCTAACATTGCAGCCATTGTGCTTTTCGCTGTCATTCATTTGCCAGTGCCTGGTGTGGTGTGTATGAGGAGAACTGTGCAGGATGTGAGGAGAGAGGAGGGCTGAACATGTGGGCGGATCTGTTTATGCTGTGCCTCTTGTTGGAGTGGCAGAAGTGGGTCACTGTGGTTCAGGCTCTTAAATTTTGGATCAAGTTTTCACAGGGAAGAAATTGAATAATTAATCAAAGCTTCAGCTGTGTCTAAATAGCAGTACCCACTTGCCCAACCTCACAGTTATTTCAGATTTTTTGCACAGCTCTATTAAGGCATGAAAATTGATTGGCTCATGCTTGTGTCTTTTAATCATGCCAGTCTGCACTGTCTTTTTAAAGGGTGTAAAAATGTTTTGTTAAAATAACTTAAAGCACAGCTTCTGAAATACATTTGTATTTTGACTAAACTGGCATGATGGCCTCTGGTGATTATTATCAACCATCATATGATAAAATGATAATTTGCTTAAATCTCTAACTTGCCGAGAGAAAACCAGGGAGTTGTGATGAAACAAAGAAAAGCATCATTCAATGTTGTGTGATATGAGAAATGAGGACTGAGCGCATCAGCACACTGTCAGTGTCAATCTGCTGTTATATCTCGTATTTGTGGTGATGCTGCATCGACTCAGTTAGCTGAAAGTTGAAAGTGTTTGCTGTTTAGCATTTTGCTAAGTTCCAAATGATCCAGATGAGGCTTGCACCTTTTCCTCCTTGTCCTAATTTAATGAAGAAGGTTTTATGTGAGATGTATTTGAGCTCTTCAGCCTCATGACAGACAGACAGGGACACTTTGTCGATATCTGTCAGTACCACTGAACCCTGATGGACCTGGATACAGCTCAGTTTTTTGTTCAGAGCATATGCTGTTTGACATGCAAAAGGTTGTGCTGACTGGAGTCTTTTCTTTGTTTTCTGCTCACTGAGGTTTTTCTTTTTTTTACTGTGTGTGTGTGCTGCGTACAACATGTGATAAGAACATTTGCTGGTGGCAGTGGTCATGTGTGCAGCAGTATGGTCGCATATTTTGTTCTTTATTGGTAGTTTTGCTGCCAGCACCTCTTTTACCAATCAGGGAGTAAAAATTAATATTATCAAAGGAGCCAAAGCAGAATAGGAATAGTGTTCAGTGCTGTTTACATCAGGGTTGGTTTCAGTCTTTAGGCAACTGAAGCCATGGTCTTGTGAGCACGCTGTAATTAATAAGGCAATAGACTGAAGCTGGGAAATGCACTGTTAGGGCAAAATAAGCAGCTGATTTCCTTTGCATGAGCTTCATCCGTCTGGTGGAGACAAAATCAGCCCCTTTTCCCTGAGTGTACATACTATCAGTGCTTTAAAATAGGGATGACAGAGAGTTAAGGGAAAATGGATATCACTTTCATTTTTGGAGTGAGTCATTGTAAGTGTAACAATCTCAGTGCTGACTGCAGCTGAAGTGTGCTATAAAAATGCCAGTTTAAGGAATTACAGCAGAATGTCTATTTTTCACTTTGCTGCACCCGGCTGTGGGTTTTCTAAGAGTGACCTTTAAAGGAGGTAAACAGAAGGTAGACTGTCGCACTTTAGCCAAGCAGCCACGTTCGTAAGCTTCAGGAAGCTGCAGTCGTATTAAAATGTGTTTTGTAAAATACGCTTAGAGATGAGTTTAGAATAAGCTGGAAGAGAGGTGACTGGAGCGATGCCTGAGATGAATGAACTACATTTTATATACAATTTAATGGACAGTGCAATAATTACATTTTATCCATTTCTGGAATAAGATCTAGAAATGTTATTAATAAGCTGCTGTCTGTTCATTCATTTGCAGCATACCCTCAATGGCCTAAAAGAACCAGAGATGTAGTAATAAGTGCAAACCATATAGCAAAATATGTACTACAGCCAATTTCTACTGGCTCACGGTATGTATTATCTTCCATTCATAGTGTGCATGCAGATATGATCCTAAAGGCACTTACAGATAGCGAGCGGTTATCCAGCGATTATGCCACTGCAAGGAGAGAGGCTGTAGGCACTCGTCAGTATGACAGGCTATTTGCTGCTGGAGTTGATGATGGATGAATTTTTTTCAACTTGCCACAAGGGACACACTAATACTGACCTTTTTAAGTGGATTGGGCCATAACATGAGCAGTCCACATTAAATACACTTTCTTTGTCAGAGTCATTATGAAAAACAGCGTTTCTGCTGCAGTTGCGTTCATTTGGCCACAGACTCCATGACTGCATGTTACCTCACATGAAAAGGATCCCAGGGAGCTCCGTGCAGCAGGATGTACAGTTTTCAAATGTGGGGGAAAAAGAGACACTGGTTTGGTTTGTTACTTGAAATCAGTGCAGGAACTGAATTATATGCATCTCCACCAGCAGTAAATAAAACATATAAATCAACAGAAACAGTTTAGAGTGACTGTGTTCATGATTTGAGTTACACTTTGCTCTGTTAATTGTGCCATATTGCTTACACTTTCGTCTGCTTCAAGATACAACCTGCTGTCTTTAGCTGCTTAATGAGAAGGGTGGAGAAGGTGGATAGCAGCAGCCTGTAGCATATGGACTGGTTGTTAGTAGGAGCTGAGGCAGCCCGTGTCTATGGCAGCGGAGTTGCACCATGCAGCTTCAAAATACAGACCCACATGTCACACAGTGGCAGACACAGTGGAAACCAGTCGTTGTCTGAGAGCACCTTAAGGCTTCTATATGATTATTTAACCCCTTACCAAATGCCCATCTCTTTGTGCACAAGCTCGAAAATGACTCAAACTAAAAGGATCCCTGTTCTTGATCCCATCTGATTATACTTGTGATCTTGGTCTCCCAACTCTTTTTTTTTTTTTAAGTCTTCAACCTTTTTGTTTGTTTTTCTTATTTGATTTTATTTCCTTAATTTACTGGTTTGTGCACACTCCTGTTGTAAAATAAGCAACTGCCACAGTGACACTGGAATCCTAACATGGTTCACAGAGATAGAATTGTGAGACTTTGCGCTTTCATACAATGTATAGTTTGTCAAAGCTGAATGAGGATTTAACCAGGTACCACCCCAGATATCTTAACAACCCCCTCCCAGCCTGCATTCAGCCACTGCTTGTTAAGGAGATTTAGTGAACTTCCCCACTCATTTGCTAGACAGGAAGGCTAAATGTCAAGTTAACTTGTAAACCAGCTTTGAGCTGTGACAGAGTTTATCTTTTCAGCATCAGACCTACAGCTTTACATGTTTTTTAATGGCCGTATCCAAGGCTGAATTACTAAAACATGAGGAGCATTCTTCATCTTGTCAGACGTTTCTTTCTCTTGAGCACGACTGCAGTAAAACATTTGAATCAGTGTGGACTGGACACACTTGTTCCTATGCCTGCCTCCTGCAGCCTCCCCGTGTGTACTGCCTTCTTGAACAATCAATAGGCAGCCAACATCATTCCAGCGTCATCTCCATGGAAACGAGCTCTAGTCACGGTAATGATTGGGCCCCGTCTCAAAGCCTGCCTTTTTGTGATAGGACGATGGGAGCAGTCCTCCCTACCCCCTCCTCTCAGCGACACTCGCCGTCTTACACACACACATATTTCCCCTCGTCCTCTTTCTTCACCTTTATGGCGCTGTAACCGAGATGGGATTAAGCAGGCTGTCGAGTCTTATTGCATCTGGATGAAATGCTTTTTCACACACCAGCGTCAATGAGGACAGACTCAGAGCTGAAGAGTCAACATGCCACCCACATCCCAGCCGCACTGAGAGAATGGGGACTGGAGTGGAGACCTGTTAGTGAGATCGTTCTCTTTTTTCTCCATCAGATGTCTCATCTTGTTTGCTGTTTCATTTCGGCCTGCATGCGCGATTTCAGCGTTATGTAGGGTGCAAAGTGGACTGCTGTGTCTTTTCCTTTTTCTGGACAAGTACCTATGACAAACCCTCCTCAGACGACAGAGCGGTAAGGCATGAAGAAACAGGCTGTGTCAGTGTCGCGAGCAGGACTCTGAATCTGAATGCTCCTCTGTGATAAAGACGAACAGCAATATGCTCAAGAATGCTACCAGGATGATGACATTCGTTGAATCGCCTTCCCGAGCCTAGGCCAAAAATATGTAATATCCCTTTGGAGCTGATTGTCCTCATTTTGGAAAACGTCACAGGGTATAGAGGGAGGAGGTACTTTACAACTTGTGGTTTATCTATAACTGGTTTTGTCTTGAAATGGCACACAGAGTCTTGCTGTAACAGATTTTAAGACAGGAGCAGCACCGTCATTAGTGCTGTGTTTGTCAGCTTTAGCTCCCTTTTAAGAGGAATTTACAAATTTGAGGTTTGGTGTTACCAACGATCATGGCAATAACAGTCTTCTGCTTGGTTTCCAACACTTCACCTGAGCTGTGAAAAAACACTTCTGAACTGTTGGAGGACAGTGACATCTTTTCATTTTGAAGTCAGCCTGCCACAGCTGATCCATGTGATTCTCCTCCAGCAAATGAAAAGCCTGCGATGGCTTGGCCTTGGCTGGGCTCCTCATTTGCTCACATTGATCCCATCGGCACTGTTTGACTTTGACAGAGAGTGATGTATGACCTGTGCACTCGGCCTGAGCAGCCCGAGCCTGCACCGGCGCATGCAGAGATGGAGAGCCGTGAGGTGGCCGAAGCTCTTGGACGACAACAGCAGGAATTGAGGAGGTCGGAAGAGCAGGATGATAAGCAGCAGGGGCTCTCGGACAAGACAGTCCCAGCCACGGCTAATATCACTTCAACATCACTGTTAGGAAAAAGGCACCACTCGCTTTATGCAAACCTCAACGGTCTCGAAGTGGAAGGCATACGCAAGGTGAGAGTGTAATGTTTGTTGTTGGTGGTTGACATGAACATGTTTGAGGCCTGGATGTATGTGAAGGCATCTTGTGCTTGTGTGTTACTGAGGAACAGACAGACTGTGTGATAGACTGTGTGAACATTTTAATGGGAAACCATGGTTGCGGTTTCTTTTCACATTGCCAAGTACAAGATTTCTTCTGATTCTTCATATTCAATCTTAGAGTTACAGGATCATGCAGAGTAAGTTTTACACTGCGACAAAACATGTAGTTGAATTATCATTTGTGTCGTTACACTGAACTTGTGTGTGCAGCACATTGTCTTGACACTTAATCTGGGACAGTGCTGGAGCTGCTGTAGTAGAAGCAGAGAATTGGCAGGTATTACACTTCCCTATTGTGACCTCATCCCTTCTTTCACACCTCGGCATATCCTGTTAGCACGCAAGATCCACTTAATGGGAGCCAATTGAAAATCAATTTGAAACCCATGAGGTTTCCATGTAATTGATGGATGCTTAAATGGCTTGTACAAAGAGAGTTATCACAACTTGCCAGGATTACTCCACCCAGCTAACCAACTCAGTCTGGCCTGAACACAGTAGATACAGTTTAAAGGCTACAGAAAGTGTCCTGTTTGATAGAACAGGCCGTACGATGCCTCCATCCTTGTAAAGAGCAACCCTTGTGAATCAACTGGAGCCATGTTGAGCTGCCACTCAGTAACTCTACACTGTCATTTCATCATATATTAGTATTATGTTGATTCTAAGCTGAATCTTGGTTAGCTAATTAGCTTATTATGGTAAATAGTTTGGAAAGGAATACCAGCAGCCACATTTCCCTGTATTAGTACTACAGTATTTTGCACCAAAAAATCTTCCATCAAACCTCTGTGCCTGTTTTTCTTTGTTTGGTGGTTTGAATGTTTCCTTAGTGGGACGTCTCAGCATTTAACTACGTGCTACATGACCCGCTGTCTTCCCCACCCCTGCTACTTCATTACCCAATCACCACAATTGCAGCAAAGTAAAAACCCCTAATGAATTGTCAACACACAACATGGGAGAAGATCTGTGGCCTCACAAGCTGGGAGGGAACAGTAATTGATGCATTAGAAATGATTATTTGGTCATTTCAGACCAGTGGGGGTTGTCAGTTGTGTTTTTCAGCAGGGGGCTGTCACTCTTGGATTATTGCTCATAATTACACCATTATTTGCAGTGGGGGTACCTTGATTGTTCTTTTGTCTTCTTATTACCAGCTTCACCCATAATTGATGGCTGTATGTGTGATGTGTGTATGTGTGTTCACAGCAGTAAGTATTTCTACAAGAATTCTGTATAATGAGTCTCTCAAGTCCTTTCTGAGAGGAGAAAAACATTGATGTATGAAGTAGAGCAGGTATTGTACAGCTGAAGGAAAGCAGATGAAACTGTGGTTTTGTGTTCAGCAAACCCCCATATGACCTGGCTGGGTTATAAATGGAGCATATAGAAAGATGGCTGGTTTCACTGTGTAGGTGATGTTAGTCATCAGATCTCCATGATCCACTGTGGCTTAGCCCACAGAGCTCAAAGTTATTCCATATGTTGTCTTCCACATAAGCCTGTTAAAAGACTGTTGTGTTGATTGACTTTATGCTTGTTGGGAAAATATGTACATATATGTGTCCTTATTCTACAATAACCAGTGAACTTTTTCCTCATTCATTTTAAAGCATTGTGGGGATATTTAGCTTTGATGAGGTAGAAATGAAGCTTAAGAAACCACCCTGCCAAGTTCCGGTGCACTAGTATGAGGACATCTTTGGTGTCCACCCAACAAGATGAGATCTGTTGTGTGTAGCTCCTGTATGCGCTGTTTCACTCACTCAAAGCAGTTGGAATGCTTAAACATTGCAAGAATTTGAACAGGTATGCTATATTTTAGGAAATCAATCAATGTGCACATCTACTGACCAGTTGGTAAGGGGACAGATACAAATATTTCTATGCCTTTATATTTACTGTTATCCTTATTCTCATTGAGTCAACTCCATGTTGCTTAGTATGAGTATTCCAATGGCCACAGTGACATCTGTCATCTAGAACCATTGTAGAAAACC
Organism: Chaetodon trifasciatus; assembly: GCA_037975065.1. Taxonomy (NCBI): domain Eukaryota; kingdom Metazoa; phylum Chordata; class Actinopteri; order Chaetodontiformes; family Chaetodontidae; genus Chaetodon; species Chaetodon trifasciatus. The sequence goes on from JBBMOE010000011.1 coordinate 9,838,358, forward strand.
TGTCTGAGGGTGCAGTCACAAATGCTCAAAATCAGAGAAGCATGTGAGCAAATTCACCTCTCTGCTTCACGTGGAGTTCAACTTTGGTGAGCTTGGATAGTCGCTGGCCTTCATGCATGCATATATGACCGCGCTGTTATCTGTGACTGCAGATTACATGAAGCAGTTGTGTCAGTCTTTCTGCTTCATGGAAGAAAGAAGCATGATTCCTCTGAAGGCTAATGAGCTTGTTGACTGTGTGATCCCAACTCTTTAACACCTGTGTGGATGCCATATGGCTGCGTCTCTAATGATTGTTAGGTTTACACACTATGAATTCCAATTGGAGCTAAAAAGAGATGACATGCAAACAGAAGCCTGTTTCTCCCAATAACTTAGCTGAAGACAATTTCCTGATTGACTCTGTACTTAGTAGGGATCCTTCCCTGTGAGTATGAAGCTGAGGCCAGGCTGGCACAGGCCAAGATCTTTTGGAAGTGTCTTTTGTTCAGGGGTTCGACCAGTACAAAGCTCTTTGTCCAGTGGCAAGGAATCTTGGTACCTTTGCTCCACACAATGTAACTCCAGCGGCTGCCCAATCTGTCAGCGAAAACACTTTTTATGAAGGAATATGTGCTGAGGCTGTTTGACTTTGGAGAATGTGCAAGCATGTTTCAGCTCTGACTAAACACTGAAGATACTCTATGTCAGCATTTGGGGTGCTTGTTTTCACTTCTGCCTCAGTTCATCCAGTTAGCAGGGGCATGCCCTCATCGGCCTTTTAGAATAACCCAATCATAAGAGTGATTGTTGCTCAATCTGGTGTCAGCTGTGCTTCTAGAGCCTGTAAATAAAGGTGCTTTTCCCTTGTCAACATTCGCCCTGCTGTGGATAAAATGACAAGTTATTTTGCGTTAGTCACAGCAGCTCTGTAATAAGTGCAGTCAGATATCTCAGGCTAAAAGGTAGTAAAAATAAAAGTGAGTGTTGCCACTGATCTATTGCTGAATGCAGATGTCGGGTATTTGACGCACTGATGCCAGCGCTACAGGTCACCGCTGACCCAGTTTGTACCTGTGGGAGAACTGAAAGTGGAGCGGTGTGTCTGCGTAGAAGACCTGATTTCACCATAACTTTGCTCGTAATCTTCTGAAATGAATTTCTAATCTCAGAGAGGACGTATTCATGGCAGAGTTGAGAGTCATTTAGTTATTGTTCTACATCTGATGAAGTTTGTGATGATGAGACATGTACAGACATGTTCAAATGTACGAGGGTGATTTGACACCTTTTTTAATTTATTGGGGTTTTTAAGTCGTCAGTCACGTTTACTATGAATCTTTAGATTTCTTGCCGAATCAACAAACCTTGATATAATTACAATAATGAGCAATGATCGTGAACTTGGAAGTATATGTTGGGATGTATTTACAAAACCTGTCGTCACTCACTTGTAAAGACTGGGAGGTTTCTTTCTCTTTTCATCAGGTTAAAATGCACTATTTTCTACATAGCACTGTATGTAGTGTTTTGCAGGTCATACATATTGGGAAGAATCCTTATTAATTTCACTGATGTGCATTAAAAGTAGGGTTGCAACTAATTATTTTCGCTATCGATTCACCTGTTTATTATTTTCTCGATTGATCGTTTGGTCTATGAAAAGAAAATATTAGTCAGGTCAAATCTTAAGAAATCTTTTTTTTGTCTGACCAACAGCTCCAAAGCCACACACATTCAGTTTACAGTGATGTCAAACAGGGAAACACAGTGGAGACGCTGCAACCAGAGAATTTTACCAGTTTTTCTAAGATTGATTCAAAACAACTTATCAATTAATCACCGTATCGCTGCAGCTCTACTTAAAAGGTCATTTGATTCATTTTTTGTTTGTTTCTTTTGGCCAATTTCCTTTTAACAGTTTAGATAAGGTTAACATCATATAAATTCCTATTGCTGATTCAATATGGGTCTTTTTTGCCACAAGGTCCAATTTTTTGTTTGTGTGTGTTCACATATGAATGTGTTTTATTGGCCAGCCATGTAATGACTTGTGAATAATTGATAGAGCGGTGAGAGGGGAATCTCTGGAGTATTGGTCTCTCACCATATTCCAGCCCAAACATCGCTGTCTGTGTGTCTGTATGTTGTCTGGCTGCAGTGAGGCGCAGACTCTCTCTATGGAACAGGGGTCAGACTGTGTTCACTGTCGCCTCCACATGCAACTGCGGGGCCAAGACATTGGAGTGTCACTCCCACACCATATACTGCACTGAATGTGGCATGTAGAGCATATATCCTGTTGATAAGTAGACCCTCAGGCATTTATTTTATAGTGTTGCTTACTGTTGCACAGATTTCCTGTAACAGACTGAAATAAAAATGTGAGCCACAATCTGACAGCGCCTGAACATCCTTTATACGTCTCTCACTCAGCAGGAGCCTAACAATTTTATACACAAAGCTGAAAATCTAGCTTCTGCTTCTGTTTCTATCCATCCATCCATCACGTTTGCTTCTTAACCTTTATTCACCAAATGGGCACCGTGAAAGTGTTTATTGTTTCCCGTTTTCCTGTCATCACTGCACCTCCTGTTGATTCTCTCATAAACCTAAATTGTGATAACTAATTCATTCTGAGAACACTGACACTCAAGTAGGTCCAAAAGCTCTGCCATCAGCTGTTGGTGTTTCTTTTTTTGTCTGTTTTATTCAGACCTAATATCACACGGGGTGAGGGTGTCCAGCTCTCCTTCGTCACATTTACATTCACTGGCCTGCATCCAGAATGCTACATATTTGGCATCCTTGAAGGGCTCTCTGCTGTCTGTGACATTTCTGCATCATTTGGTCCTGCTCCCAAATGCTGGCGAGATTATGACATGATGACCTGCCGTCCTCCTTTCAATGGGAAGTGTTTTTTGCCTGGAGGAGGAAAGGGAGCCTCATTTGTTTGACTCACCAAATGTCAAGAAAGGTCACTTAGGCCTTTCATTACTGGAGTGCCTCTATCAGATGTGCATTTACAGTATTGAACGTGACTCGTAAACATTTGTTGTGGAACGCTGTAATTGTGTTTAGACATGTGAATGGTGCGACATTGTGGTCAGAAACTTTTATTTCACTGTCTTGACCCTCTGTTGCCCTGTCCTACACAGTGTGTTTCATTAATGATCCTGCATTCATCGTTGCCTTTAAACACAATGTTACCTAATTCCATGTTTGAAGAGTAACGTTGGTTAAGGTAGTGATAGCTCCTACTGTCAAGGACAGTCCAGTCAATATGCTGTAACATCACCAACAAGGAGAGCAAATATTCACATCAATCAGTACGCTGTAAGCTCTTGAGTGGGTCAGCCATTGACTGAACACAAGCACAGTGGTGTTCAGACCTTTAGTGTGACTTTATCTTAAAATACTTCTGTAAATTACAGTCATTAAGCATGTTTCCTCCTGGTGGTATGGGAACAGGAATTTCCAGTGCTCACTAAGAATATACCTGTACTGGGAACATCCGGGGGAACTTCCAGCTCTTTATCGGCTCTGGGTAATGAGGTGCTGGCTGGGGAAAACAACAGTGATGACAGTGACGGAGTAGGAGGAGTGATTTTTGGCAGCATCAAGAATGGCGACAAGGTCCACGCGGGGCTGGTCGCATTCATTTTTTCAATTAATTTCATGCACTTCCATTTCTGGCTGAGTGCATGCTTGTGGAGGTCAGTCCGATCTGTAGAATGAAATTGGTTAAAAGGTGGGCCCGTATTTGTCATTTGCTCACTTTGATTTGTTTTACCAAAGCTCCAGTCAACAAAGGCAATTTAACCTCAGTTGCCATACTTTTAATCCACTTCACAGATGCGGCCAATAATACTTAAAAGCCAGAGCTAGTGTCTTGTTAATATTACTTTTCTACACATCATGTCATGCTGACAAAGAAGGAAAGGAACCAGCTTAAAATTCAAAATGTGTGTTTTGGGAGAACTACAATCTTCAATACAAGAGTGAATATGTCATTTAGTGTGACATTGTCATGCATAAACAAAGCGGGCTTGTGTGTAGGAGGATGGGGCATAATGTGCATGCACTTGAGTATGTCTTCCTCACACACACACACACACACACACACATATTGCCTCTTTTCCCTATAATGATGACTGATGTGCTTTTAAATGTTAAAGTGGATTCAGTAAAACCATTTCTAGGTCCGTCTGTTGTGCTAGACCAAAGAATTAAGTTAAGTAACTATTGTGATAGCCGTGGGGTCAAGGGGCTTGTTTGCATATGCAATTTTCTTTGACAAGATGAAGGGTTTTATTCTTTTGAAGCTCTCAGGGTTGAACCTGTGGAGGGTCAGGGGAGAAACAAATCATCTCCACTACATGCTGTCCCGTTTCTGCTGACACTGCACTAAATGGAATAATTTGGCGACCCCTCCTTCTGTTCATCTTTCGACTTTTTAAAAGCCAGATGTCTGTATGTCTGACGCCTTATTAAGCCCCTGGAGCCTCAGGGATTGTGATATTTATATTTGTGGACTGTGAGATGATGAGGCAGCCGTGCTGGTATGGATTTTAATTACTGTGTTGGGAGGTCATTGGCTTTGTAAGAAAGGCCATCATAGAGACAACATCTGAAGGCTGATGGGTTATTGTAATGAGTACTACATCTTCAGTGCATTGCAGATGCAGAGGCTTACATGTTGACTGCTTAAGCATGAAATCACTACTGGCAGAACAAATGAATTCACCCATTGCTATATGAGAATACATCATGACATGAGTCTAATGGGTGGAAATCCCATCCCTGGATGTAAACCAGATAGTTCATATACCACATGAAGGCCATGTGCTGAAATATATGCACATACTGTATTCTAAACATGTGGAAGCGAAAATGCACTAACAAGCATTTCCAGACATCCATGCATTTCATTTTGGCACAACCTCACCCAGACGTTTGCATGGAGGGTGGTGGAGGTAGATTGGAGGGGGGCAGGGGTAAAACAAGGGGGTGTCTTGCATTGGCTCTTTGTTCTCCAACACCATAAGAAAGACCCCCTAATCTGTCACCGTCAGGTACCCTGGGGGAGATGAGTTGTGATAAATACAGGAGGGGATTTGAGAGGACACTTAAGAGGGCTTCTTCATGACTTATATATGAGCATAGGGCGAGAGCTGCTGTTAATAAACTACCTCAGGCCACAAACAGCTTTGTGGTTTCTTTCAAGCGTAGCTTTTTAAAGAGGTATGTCTCTGCTTTGTGTGAGACCGCTGGAGAAAGCAGCTTCCATACAAAAGTTTTGCATGAGCTTCAGCACTTGCCCTAGCCTGGTTTATTGTCCTGTGAGTAAGGTGGATATTGCTACCACGATCATAGCAATAAGACCAAAACACAGCTTTGGAAAACTGAAAGGAATGATATGTAGTAGAGCATTGGAGTAGTGGAGTGTTTAACCACAAGATTTAAAAAAGACTACAAAGTATTCTCTGTTGCAGAAGATAGAAAAAGATCCATTCAACTTTTTTTCATGTGAGAATCAGGAAACCTCATTAGAAAACCACGGATGTTGTAGGAGACCGATAAAGAGAGTCTTTGATTTGGCTCTAAATTGTAACGCTTCATGAATATTGTGAAGTGCATTAGTATCCAAGGGTGGCCATTCCCAGCCTCTGCTGGACCTGCTTCTTCTGTTTCTTGCTGTTGCTGGTAATTAAAACTGGGTTAAGGAGTCAATTTCTCTGACCACGTGGTGTTTGAGGGTAGGGTCTTTCCCCTTCTATTATTGCTGGGGGCAGACAATGTGTTAATTAATCAAGGCACATTTCCAGATTCAACAGACTGCCTCCTTCATGCCAATCCTCTGAGCGACGCTGCTGATTGAAGCTCAGCACTAAGTACTTGCAGGTTGTGCTTTGTCTATTATTAAAATAGATTTCTAAAAAACCTTGGTAAAAAATGTTGGGAAATCTAATAACCTGCCTGCAGAAGTTCTCATAGTAAATATTTTTGAGAAACTGAAGGACTGTTTTTAAAAATCCAAATTCCATTGAGACACATTGCAATAAAAACATTGATGATCATGGTTCAGTACTGTTACTGCTGTCTTTAGCTATGTAGGCAGCAGACCGACTGAATTGAAACAGTGTACTGCAGTTTGTTCATTTCCTATGGTGTGTTATCCTTTTTTCCATTCAGACCTAGCCAAAAGTAATCAAAGGTTTTCATGTTTTTAGTCCCGATCTATAATTAGTGGTGTGCTGATGTATTGCCTCAGTAGTAGAGCCTGTGATTGCATGGGCTGTGGTTGTAATCCAGACTGTATGGATGGCTTAAATCATGCTGCACACCGTTTGCAAATTGCAGCTTTAATACTGCCACTTCAGATATCATGTCCACCGAAGAGTTAACAATGGTAAAATGTGCGTTTGTATGTGTGTGTGTGTGTGTCTTTGTCTTTGTCTTGCTGTCTCCTTAGAGGCTTATAGTGGGGGATTTCTAGCTGTCAGCTAAAAATGCTGATGTTGGTGTTTCTGTGAAACCAGACTGTAGACATTTCCATACGCCCTACAAAAGCTCGCCGTGGATCCCAGACAAAAGGATAATCGGGTCTTTATGAATATGTAAGAAGAAGTCCGTGGACATTTAATGATCTGTTTAATTCTTTGTCAAAAATTGCTAAGGATAATAATAATAACAAAAATGGAACATCTGCTCTTGTCCTTTCCTTTTAACCTTGAAGTGTAATTACATTTATTGTATTGCATTTGTTTTGTTTTTGCTTTTCTATATTGTAGTGTTGTTACATTTTCATCTAACAGGAAGAAACCCTCATGTCTTTCTTTGAAAAGCCTATCCCTTGTTGTACATGTACAATGACATAAAAGCACAGTGGACATAGGGGGTTCCTAGTAAGGCAGGCAAAAGTGAAATAGAGGATTGTACGATGACCCCGAAAGTTCAGGTTCAAGAGGCAAATACAGAAAACCCAACCGAATCTGAATGTAGTTATGTTTCCTGCATATATGTGCTGTGTTAATATTGATATTGTCCATCTGAGCAGGTTCATAAGCTCCAAATAAGACTCTACAGTGAGAGTGGTCAATCTGACATGAGGCTTTGTCAAACTGGTTTCTGTCTGCTCGTTTTCGTGAAACTATCCATGGTTTCTGTGTTGCTTCTCTACTTTAGAGCTCTGCAGTAAAATGCTCAAGGAAGGGGATGAATTCCAGAAAACCCTAAGCCATTTTCATTCAGACCCTTAGAGGCACATAAAACAGCTTCTGACCCAGATAATCAGGAGGCAGTTTAGCCTGCTCTCTTCACAGAGCTCAGTCTTGTCGGTGTCAGCTCGTTGTAACAAATAAAGGCAGTTCAAGTGGATAATTAGTAACAAGTCACTTGTGAAGCTTCTCTTTAATGTTGTTATTTTATTTTAGTACTTGGACTCAAGTTAGATTGTTATGGTTCACCTTTAAAACTTCATTTTGCAATAAATGGGATTGAAAAGACTCTGCATTGTTCCAGTTACATTTACTAACAAGGTCAGTAACAAAGTGCATGTTAGTGCTGGAGCCACCTGCTGTGCTGCCAAACTGTGACAGCCATGTGATGGTGGAGTTTGTCCTTCAGTGGATTTTCAAGTATATATAGAAGTGCAACTAAGTCCCTTTCACACTCAATTATCTGGGTTAGTGTCTTTCACACATACAGATCTCCTGTGCAGAAAACTCAGTGTCACTGTAGGTTCAGGTGTTTGCGTGATATGAGCGTCTGCCTGAAAAGCTGTTTTACAGGCCTGGATGTATAACTCCCTTTGTAATAATCTGAGAAGTATAGAACACACCTAAAATTGATGTTGTGATGAAAAGCTTACCCAGAGGCCATAGAGGTTTTTCATAGTACGATATATCTCACACAGCGCCCTGCTTTTGTCGGATGCAGTCGCACAAAAGCTCTCACAGCAAAATCAGATAGGATGGGATGGGAACGGGCAATTTTGGCTTACTGTGTAGTTCATTTTAGGTATTGCATAATCACGTCTTACTCTGAATTTCAGATGAATTCTGCCTTGCTAAATTATGGATGCAGACAAAAAAATGCAGCTTCACATTCAAATACAATAATCAGCTTTTCCACATTGACAGCTATTACAGTCATACAATACAATGATGAATTGTTGGGTCTCTGTAGATAGAAGCTCAGCCTGTACCAGCTCCATATGGAAAGTGTCCTGAGGCAACTTCTGTTGTGATTTGGCGCTATACAAATAAAACTGAATTGAATTAGAAATGCTTGAAAAAGTTCACACCTACTTGATAATAAGCAGTGTCAGTGCGGTGTGTATGGTGCGGGTGTGCATTTTATAATCAGCAGGCCCTTCACTTATCTGCTTGTATCCACAATTACTGCAGACAGATCCAAACAGAGCATAGGGAGATGGCTCCATTAAGCCCGTCTGCCCTGCCCAAGGCTCAGACTCTCCTGACAGACGTTTGTGTACAGGCCCCCTGCCCTCCTGCTCCGGAGTTGCATCTGCCTTGCTTACTGAGCCAGGCCCATGTGAAAACAGCACTGCTGTGCGAGAGGAGAGCTGGCTGAATGCTAATACGTTGGCCTTGAGTGGACCTCACCACCTGCAGCCCCTTTCTGTGGCAGCAAGAGAAGCAAGGGCAGGGTGGTTTTTAGTTTGTAAGAAGCCAGCATTACCTCATGCCTTAAGAAAAGCCTCCGGTGTATTTCAGTGTGATTCCAAGGGAACAATTACAAGACATGGACGGACTCCAAGATCATTAGAATCAGAATGGAGGCAGGCGGAGGCTGAGTTCACTCTGGCTGGCCTTCCTCTGAGGTGATTGATTGGGCTTTTGCGTCGTCCTCCTGAGAGGAAGACTGGGACATTGGGACTGGCTGAGTCCTCTAACTGATGGCAAAATAACTCTCAAGGACACAAAGGTTCATCTGAGAGCTGAGGCTAACTCTCACTGAGCCATGTAAGAATGTCTGCTATGTAGCAAAGGCAGCATAATGTCTCTGTGTCTGAAAAACTCATGTCAGCTGCAGTTATTTCTGCTAGTTGTAGCGTCTGAGCATCACTTCAGTGACATTTGGTGGTGTTAAGTGGTGATGACTGCTCTCTGCTTGTTGAAAATTGAAGACCTGGATATTTTCAGCAGAGAAGCTGTCGCAGTGAACTGGGCAGATGATGAGATGCAGGCAACACTCATTGGAAGGCATAACTGGACCGTATTTTTCCTGTGTCACTGCTTCTGATCACGGCTGCGTACAGCACATTTCCATCAGGAAACTGAATTTCATGTGGAAAGTCTTCCAGCCATAAAGCCTTTTTTGTGTCTCATTTGAGCTGGTGGCCTTATGTTCTGACTCCCTGGTATTAATATTAAGCCTGTCCTAAAGAACTTGTCCTTTTTTCTAATGCTGAAGTGCCTTGTAATCTTGTCAGGAATTGTGGGAGTCAATGGTTTTGTGTGTTTTGACATCATATTGGAATAGATTTTAAGAATTGACCATATATTTTGACTCAAAGCACTCCCTTACCCCCACAGTCCAAGAGATAAATCAAACCAAGACAGTCCAACAAGAAGTGTCCCCTTGTCCCTGAAAAATTCATGTATCATCAACAAAGCAAGTAGTCTGGCCATGAAGTGCTGCTCACTGGTTTTTATGGCAAGCTATGCACTTCTGTGTGCAGTTTCTCTACATCCCATAATACATCATCTAAGGACAATTCTGTTTCGTACATGGTCCTGACCAGGAAAATGAGTGTACAAAGGATGGGTGGCAGGATTTCAAACAGTAGTTCCCATTGTGAATATCAAAAGTACCAAAAATGTTTGGTGTGGCTGCTTCACTATAGGTACCACCCTGTGTTTCACCGAGTGGATGCCTTTCATGTGAAGCAGCAGCCGCAGGAGTTAGAAGTACGACTGTTATCAGTGAGATAAAAGTGCGCTGAATCACATGTATGTACTGTATAATTACAGAATTTAAATACACTGAATGGCCATTGCAGAAAAAAGGCAGACCATAAATGGTATCAAAAACGGGTTTGATTTCATGAAACTCTTAAGGCTGTAATTTAAATGTGAAGTGCTGTAATGGCTTCAGTAGTTTCCTTGTCAAATACATGAGGTGCGCTCATGCTTGACCAGAATAATGAGATGAAATTTTGTCTTACAGTATCTCAGCTGGTGCCAAGATTTGCCCAAAGAGAGCATTCAAGTTTAAGGAGATTGTAGTCGCTGACTCAGTGCCTGCATTGATTATAAATGTGGTCAATGAAGCATCTTTTTTGCCTGCGGTGACAAATAGTGATCACGTCTTTACTTTGACTGCAAGCTTTTCACAACTGCTGTAGACAGTATTGGAAATTTACTTGATTTAAATCATGCCCTGACTTTGGGGAACAGCAGTGATTCTGAGGCGATTTTTGATTTAGAGCTGCGGTGAAATTGAAGTTTGTGCAGATTAATATGTATTATTGCACATCTTTGATTTTTTTCCATGCTGCTACCTCTACATTTTGAATGTTTTTTTTTTTGTGTGAATTATTTCCCTCACCAGATCATGTGTTAATGATTTCAGGCAAAATATTGTGTCTGCTAGTCTGTATGGTGTTACCCTGAAAACATACGATCACTAGTTTGTAGCCCATTAACTGGATATCCAGACAGGATGTCCAGTGTCAGCATTGCAATAGTACTGGAGGATGAACACACAAGAGCCTCAGCTGCTGTTTTAGTAAACAGCTGGTCATTAGTGTTGACTTAAATAACAGGTACCGTAGCATTAAAGACCCTCCAGAGAGCCACCAGATAACTCATCATCTGCGCTGTTACCAAGACAACATAATCTCGCAAGATGATGGTCACATGAATTGTATATTGCACCATGCCATCAGGATGCTTGATAAAACATTACTCTGTGTGCTGTTAAGTGACATTGTGGCAGAGGACTATTTCAGGCTCGTAATTAGATCCCAAGAGTATCATGGAGACATAATTGAAACCATTTGAACAGGTTTGCTGGTGTTTCACGTGTGGAGCCATCTGGGTGCTTTTGTGATACTTAGACAAACACTTGGAGGAACACTTTGCTTCCTCCTTTCTTCATCTGTCTGTGGGTACTGCCTCACGATAATCAAGCTGACCACAGGTGACATGAGGTAGTTTGACCTTCCTCAACATTAACTCCCTCACGAAACATAAACAATCTGATAAAGCTTTTTATATTGGTACTTTTGGCTGCGCTGAGTCTGACTGTGCCACAATGATTTGCACATCTATCACCATTTTAAACGTCCCAAGTCACACCCAAGATGGACCATCTCCTGAGTCGTTCAAAAGCTTCCAAGTGGGTTGCGGTGATGTCGTCATTCAGGGACGATTTCCCGACATGGTTAAATTGCTGGACATAGCAGATGCTTTTTCAAGCAGTAAGCAGTAGATGACAAGCAAAATCGTGACAACAGCTTGAAAATGCATGATGATGAGTAGCTGGCTACCATCAACCTTTGCACTGTGCAATAGTAAACGGTGCTGAAGAGGGCACTGTTTTTAAATCTTATCAAATGAAGACAAGTGTGTCATCTGTCAAAGACACATATTCAATCCCTGTTATAATGGAGATGCAAATCCCTGCTGGGCTGGGCTGATGAGCCAAGTCAAACCGAGTCAAGCCAAGGCAGCACGTGTGCATGGAAAAGGCCCAAAAGTGACCATATCATTCAATGTGTCACACTCTGAGGACAAACCCGCCCTTTACCTCCAGCTTATCTATTCACCATGTCTGTCCATCTGCTCTCACTGCAGCCATTACACTCATGTGTGCCAGATCTGATGTCAACCTTTCCCTCTGAGCCTCAGAGCTCATTTAGAGCATACCTGTCAGAGGCAGGGAGACATCATTTCTGTTTAAGTGAAAGACAGATTTGAGGTTTACACCACTTGTTACCTTCACTTTGACGATAAACACCAATGACGCTCTTGATCACCACATTGACTAACCGCCATCGACCTTCCGCCACATCTACCACTGCTTTGTTGAGCTGTCTCGTCATTAAGAGCTCACAAGATAACAAGCTTATTTGTGTAACCCCAAGGACTGTTACACTAAAACTACTATAAAACCACAGAATGTGTATGTTTTTCAGTATGTGACAACTGACTGTATTAATTAGATGTGCATAGAGTTTGGATGGTATCTTTGGATGCTTCTCTCAGGTATTTATTTCCAACCAAGCTCTGTTGTCACAGTCCATCGCCCTGAGGTGCAGGCTGCACAAAACAGACCTGAAGCCTGATACAAATGCTCACTTTCACCACTTAACCAGATGTAACTACTCTAATGTGCTAACATTTTGGCCATGCAGTCATCATTAGAACATCGATAAAGTAGAAGTGAAGCAAAGTGATGGTTAATCAGTCCAACCAATGCTCTTGAGAGAGACAGCTTAAGACCCGACTTGACTTTGAAAAATCTATGACAAGACCTGAAGATCAATGGGTCTCTATTGAAATGGAGCTTACAGAACCTTTTCTCATTCAGGCTTTTATCTCACCAACGGGGGGAGAAATCCCATTTATGAATCCATTGTTGATGTTTGGGAGAGGAACATGGAGAGTATCACACCAGACCACAGGGACAAATCCTTCCTTTACTAAAAAGTCATCACTTTTGGCAAAATAAACTATTGAAGGCGGGCAAAAAACTTTTTATTGGAAAACATGGGCTGAAGCAGGAATGATCTTTTTTGAAGGTGTTCTTTGAAGATGACATTTGATGATGATGGCGCAATACAAAATCCCTAAATAAAGCCTTGCTGCTATTATTATAACATGTTGGACATCAAGATACAAATGATGATATGACAGGTGGAAGGTGGGACGGATGTTGCTAATATATGTAAGTATTAGAAATGTGATAGATTACAGAGATTCCTGCTGGATATGTTTCTTACATTGTGACGTTTGAGTGATAACTAAATTATGACGATGATGATGATGATGATGATGATGATGATGATGATGATGATTATGTTAACCTAATAAGGTAGTCATACATATATGGAGGTGAATGGTTGCCCCAGATGCAGTTACTTCTGGCTATGCGAGTAGCAGTTATATGTTCAGGAGCTTTTGTCCTGTTGATACGATCATTGTGGTTTAGGAGTGGTAATTGGCTTATACTGTTGAGGTGGTATGTGAGTGATAGCAGTATGATAGGTAATGTCAATACTCTCCCCGTGTGTGTATAGATATACATCTATTTTTTTCCTTTTCATTTATTGATTTTTTTTAATTTTCTTTCTAGCATAAATGTATTCCTTTGGATGTTGCTGTGTTTTTTTCTGGTTGTGGTGTCCGTGTCCTGTGTGGTTTCCTTTTTTTGAAAAGCAATAAAAAAAGGTGAATTATTAGAGGAGACCTGAAGATCATCCATTCATTGGTATTCCTGTCCAGTATGAAAGAGCTCGAGAGCATCTGTCAGGAAGAAGCAAAAACTTTTTAAGAGCATGTCATCTTGTGGGCAGGGTGGAGCTTGATGGCAAAAAAAATCTGTCTCTGAATCTGTATGTGATCACCTTTCATACCCTGTCTCTTGCTCTGTCTCTCCTTCCCCTCTCTCCACAGCTCTCCTGTCTCCTCTTATGCTGAGTTAGTGTGGTGTAATGGTTGTTGAGTGCCAGTGGTGGACTGATTGAGACGCTCTAATGAAAAGCCTTTTCAATGTGCTGTCATCTGTCAGCCACCATTAGATAGCACTATGTAAACATTGGCTGACAGCTGAGGGAGGCTTTCCTGTAACTCAGACATGGAACATGATTCAACCCATTCTACTGAAGTGAGATTTGATTCCTGCGTTTCTCTGTGTTTTATAAAAACAAAAAAGCCAGTAGTTGGTAAACTCTGCGTCTGTCTTTGTTGTGCTTGTCTTTCAGAATGGTACTGACTATGGCTTCCTGGTGCGTCAGAACTCTGAACTCTTGCGAGCCCTCGATGAGCTGGAGAAGACTTGTACCACACTGAGGGAGGAGAATGGCCTGCTGGTAAGACTAAAAATAACAGAGGCTGTCCAGTCTTGGCTGGAGGCTTCATATATAGAAGGCCAGATGCACAGAGAGGGCATACAAAACATTTCAGATGTATATTGTTTCAGTTACTGCTACAGTAATTTGTTCAGTTTATAAATAGATCATTATTTTGTGAGTGTGTTGGCATTTCCCTGGGCCTTTTATGAATTCCCACTGGTAACGCAGGCAGGCAGTATAAAACTAGGACTGAATCCCTCTTCAAACCATTAATAAGCCTGCCTGAATAACTGTTTTTGTGACTTTCTTGCCTGACATTGCTGTGTTGGTGTTCATTGTTGCTGCAGGCGTCTGATGATGATGATGATATGTGTTTCTCTTGTGTTTAGCGGAAGAGCAGCGCCCCAGAGACTGAGGAGAAGGTCAGGCGGCTGAGGAGAAAGAACACAGAGCTGGCTGTACTTGCTAAGAGGCTGGAAGAGAGGGCTCGAAAACTGCAGGAGGCCAACCTCAAAGTGGTATGCCACGCAAATATAATGCCTGCAACATTTCCACAGCAAAATGCATCACTGATACTGATACTGAGAGTGACTCATTATCAAGCACCACCATCCAAATCACCCTTTCACCATCATATCCTGTAATGAGTTCAGTGGAATAGTTCAACATGTGATGAATAGGAGCTTTGCTGAAACATAGCAGCACCAATAATAATTTAATGTATCACTAGAACTGTATTTTCAGTAAGAAGTCCAGGAAGTCTCTGGAGATGTAATATATCTGCAAAAGACATAAAACAAAGAGAAAACACAACGATTGAGGATGAAAACCTCACCAACACTCCTCATGAAACATTTCATACATATATTTTTTCAGATCAAGGGATCAAGTATGAAAAATATAATCATAGGTTCAGATAGAAGAAGGCTGAAGAGACACACAGTTTAATACAGTGTGTTGTTTACTGTGCCAATGGCTAAAAAACACAAAAATACTCAGTAGCTTCATGGAACTCCAATCCTGTTCTAATGAAAAGCTGCATGATGCACGGTGACTCTCTTTGAAGTTTTAAGTACTAAGTAGTAGAAGTCTCTGAAGAGCTGTAGTGGAGTGTGCTGCAGCAAACATTTTAAGGACCACTCTATCCCTGTCCTCAATGCTGCAGTCACTGGCTGCTGTGTACTCTGAGTGCACCTGTTCACCAGACTGTGGGAGGGACCTTTCCCTTCCCCCCCTCACCTCCTGCAGCTCACTGAAGGGCAAAGCAGATCTACACCAACAAAAAGTTTGAAAACGTGTTAGAGCTTGGCTGCATTTGTTACTACAACTACTGTTTTTGGACCTAATGTAATCATAGGTTGTTTTTGAGTTAGCTTGCTGCTCCCTTTGGTATTGCTTGCGCCTGTCTAATATCATCTGATTTTCTTGCTCTTCTGTGCTGACCTTTGACTATAAGCACTGTCTTCAGCAGGGCTTTACAAGTTTGCTACTGTTTTCCCCATACTACCTGCTAATACTGCCAGTCCACAGCAGTCATTCCACACACCACAGTGAGACTTTATGACATTAAAATGGTTTTATTTCATGTACAGTCTTTCCCACTGTTTATTGTATTCTTAAGTGCCTCAGTTTCTGTGTGTGAACTGTCAATAAGAGTGTATTCCAGACCTCCTTTATGAAATCCTTTCTGGTGATTGACACTTGTTTGCTTCTTGCTCTTGTCAGGTGAACTCCCCGTCACTGATGAGACCCGGGTCTGTGGAACAGTACAAGAGAGCGTTTGCCCGACAGCGAGCTCGTGACCTCGCCCAGCACGCCGATGCACTGCTGTCTAAGGACAAAGAGATTGCTGCCCTGCAACAAGAGTGCAGAGAGCTGGAGGCACGGCTGGGCACCACTAAGGTATGTGTAACACATCTCAGTTACTAGTTTACTCAACTGTGGCCACTGATATGGACTTTTTGCTCCCGTCTTCCCTCTGACCCTCCTCACCGTCCTGGCCACAGACTCATAATGCCACAAGCTCGCTCTCTGCTGGACAACATAGGTACTACTCATCCTAACTCCCTCCTAAGCCTGTATTACAAAGGCTGCGTCACTGCTGATGCTTGCATGACAGTGCAGGAATAGGCTGCCTCTCTAAGTGCCTGTTTTTTATTACTGGTCCAGTGACTTAGAAGCTCATTCTTCTTAATGTGAACATGTGCTGGGTTTAATAATGAAGTGTCTTACATGGTGAGCTGTGCTTAGATCTAATGAGAATGTCTGTGCTGGATCCCATGTTCAACTTCAGCACATTTCCACCATGTGATAAGGGTGACAGGACGGGAGGGTGAAGTGATCTTCTCAACTTGAATGGGAATATTTAATGTACAAATTAGATGGCTTTAACATTTTTCTGTCCATAACCCAGAATCAGTTTGACCGAATATTTTTGTTTTTAGTTATGTAATGTCCCCTCTCTGTATTTACTACTGTTTTCATTCACAGGGATTTAATAACACAATTTTAGAGGGTTTTGAAGTCTGTTCTAAATAGCAAGAAAAATACACCAGTTTTAGAACACAATGCACATGATTACATATATTATTGACTGAGATTATTAGTCTTTCATCCAGTTTATTGCTTGGCATGCATTTTTAAAATGTTAATAACTAAAATTAGAAAAACAGTAATGTGCTGCATTGTTGCTGTAATTGTCTTGTGGCTGACTGTGCCTGTGTCTGTGCAGGCCTCCCCTGTTCCATCTGGCAGAGCGGAATTTGAGAGGCTTCTCAGGGAGTCTCAGAGGGAGGTGCTGCGGCTCCAAAGGCAGCTGTCGGTCACTTCATCCAGACAGCAGCACAACCATAGTCCCGACCCCGGTGGCCCACAGAAGTGTGAGGAAATTGAGGAGGAGGGGGAAACGGAGGTAAAGTCCTCGTCTCATATCAGAAGACTGCACAACTCGACGCTGACCCCTGTTGGTCTTCAGCAACTTTAATAAGTGAACTTTGTCCATGCACACTAAAAATGATGACATCATATCAGCTGTAAATTTCATGAAAATAAAGAGACCAAAATTATCATGCACTGTAACCTAAGTCAGTGTTAATTAGCAAAAACTGAACACTGAAAAACTGGTATGATCATACTATTCATTTTATTTACGGTTAAATATATGATTACAAACACAGACCAGATCATGTTTTCACACCGAGGACTGTTAATGATGTTGGGACGACAGTACAGTTTGGATAAGACAGCTGTTTGCTAAAATTCAGTGCAGTGAGTTTTCTAAAACCTAGTGTATATTTATGTTGGCTTGGATGCTGTTTTGCTGCGTTATATAATGGCTTGTCGTTGGACCTGATACTAATCTGCCACAAGCCATAATGAGATGATTCCCTGTCTTGAACTTGGGCCTGATCAAAGATACCAAAGTCACACACTCTGATCCTCTCTGCATGTAATACTGATCTTCTCTCTATTCAGTTCTTAGAAACAGCTCTTCACAGCGAAGTGATGCTCAGTTAAATCAGTCACCAATCAAAACGCTGAAAAATGCACATATATCATAAATATGTGAATGGGTTACATAATACAGAAAGGACAGTATTTGACATTTGAATTTAGTTAGTCACACCACTGAACATCTGTAATATGGGAGTACTTTTTTCACATATGAGGTACATTTTAAAGGTAAATTTTCTGTGTATTAATATCATTTTGCATCATTTAAAGGCATGCATCTTATTTGTGGATTTTTTTGTGAAATTCTCCAGTGAAATAGAGTAAATTCTCTGCCTGTGAAGCTCAAATGAGAATGCCGATTGTGGTAATCTCTCGTTTGTGGGACGCACACACGCATACCCAGTGACACGCGCACACCCAGAAAGGGGCCATGTTGTGTGAACTCTAATCCCCTCTAACAACAGAATGGTACAGTCCAGTAATCCTCTCTCTGTTGCTGTGGCAGCGGTGAGAGGGTTTTGGGTGGTAGGTAAGACTCCAGCCGCACTAAAGACTTTTCTATCTCGCCCTGCTCTGGATAACTAGCAGGCCAAGGGAAGCCTTGACGTTGCCACAGATCACACAAAAGGGGTAGGTCATCTTATGAGTTTTGTTGTCTCTGTGCGTAGGTGTCAGTAGTTCGTTGCAGATCTCCTTGGCTAACGTCATATGTGTCTGCTTGGACGTGAGACAGAAGCCGTGCAGGGCTCAAAGTTGAGACTTAACACTGAAAACTAATGAGTGTCATGACGAATCAGGAGTGCGAGCGAATTGGCTCAAGGCAGCGAGTGTTGCATTTGTGTTGGACATTAAAACCACCGGCTTATTCTAAAAGATTATTACTATGTTACATGCCCCATGTTAGTATAACAATATGACTCGTAGCTAAGGGGATTTTTCTTTTAGGTCTCATAGCTGTTGTTTTTTAATATTCATTTCAGCAAATCCTGTGGTAAATCCCACCCCTGTCTGGGATGGACTGCCACTTTCTTACAAATTAGAAAGACAGGACATGCATGAGGCCTAGTCAAGGGCAGCCTGTCAGAAACCTGGTTTTGTAACAGTCATATTTTGGAGCTTCCAGATGCAGAATTTAGACAGGCTGACTTAGTGACAGGGTGGTAGAGCGTTTGATTGGTGGACATCGATATGCTCCGTATTAAAAAGAAAATCAACGGCCAGGCCAATCCATTAAGGTGCTTTTAAAAGAAGTGATCCAGTTACCCGTTTCAGTAGTCTGCAGGGATTACACCAATGTGCTTATGGCATTCAGGGCCTGCTGAATGGGATCTGTCCCTGCTTTAGTACGCATGGGCCCAAGGTGTACTTGATCCTTTAGTGTATATGGACCACATTAGTGTGAAGTGTACACAATGGCACCTCACTGTGTGAGGCAGTGTGCAAGAAGAGGTGAGCCACTAAGCTAGGACCTCATCTGATAAAAACACATTCAGTGGCACCTACAGTGGCAGACATGGCTGCACCCTGCACCAGGTCAGTGATTGAGAGATCACACCCAGCAGGATCTGAGTATTTACTTACTATTTACAATTGCCATTACTTTAATTATGTTTTCATGCATGCACATTTTCTTAGATCAGTTTTGCCACACCCCCTCAATCCCATTCATAAAAGACACCACAGACAATGCAGGAGTGGAGATAAGACAGGAGAAGGTGTTTCTAACTGTTTTCAAATTTGAAACAGGCGATAGTGTTTTCAGTTGTTGCATTAGGACATAATGACCTAATCAAGCCAAAAGACATACTCAAGCAAGATGCGTCCGCTATGAAATTTCACTGAAAATCTGCTTTGAAATAAAACAGCTAGGAAACGTGAACAAAACATTCAGTCAAGCTGGAAATGTTCCTCTACGCCAAATGTCTTTGAACCATTATACAGTTATACTGTTTGAAAGCCTTACCTACAGCTCTGTGCATCTCTGCATGCACAGTAAACAGGTAAACACGCAATGTTAAAGATTACTGCACATGCACTCCAATGAATTATACACATTTCCTAAAATAAAAGTACGTGTATTTGTTAATATATTAGTGCCACTTTCATATTGAGGGATCTAAAGCCAATTTCACATGCTGAGGAATATGATGTTCCTCTTATTTTAGCCTCCAGCTCCTCAGTTAGCATCCATCTGTAGAATATTAATGCTGTAATTGATGATACCTTAATTGCAATGTCATATAATTATGGACCCAGCACATTTTCACTAAGAGCTGTAACACTAAGAGCTGTGTCATATTCTCGTTGATGGTTTAATTTGACTCCAGTGGCTTCAGGAACAAAGTGTCTGGTGTGTTTGAATGTCTTGTGCTGCTCACTGAGCAGAAATGACATTCATAATAGTTGGGTATAAAATAAAGAAAACGTTCTGATATGATATTTGCACAACATCTCAGTGTGTGGTATTGACCACAGTTTGAATTCAATGAAATTCAGATATTACATTTTGAAAGCTGGAACTGTCTTATTGTATTTGAAGCTAATGCTATCCACGTTGACTTTGGATTTGAGCCTTTATTTACCCAGAAATCACACAATAAGACATTGACTGGTTAGTTTAGAATTCATATTTAACTCAGTGTACAGTTTAAGTATACATTGAAGTTACGTACATTAACAGTACATTTTTGGGTAGCTGCCTGATGAGAGTTTCTGAGTTTCTGAGCAGGAACCAGCCATACAATTAATGTTCAAGGCCCCAATAAACAAACTGTTCAAAATGTAAACAAAACCTTGTTTGAGAACTTAGTGTTGTCTCTACCAATCCTTAAACCACCCTTATTCCCTTAAAGGAGGGTATGTTTTAGTGTCGTTGGTCAGCTATAAAAGGCAGCAGCAACGATTTCTTACATTTTCTTAGAGATGGTAATTTGTGTAAAACAATGATTGACTGTTTCTGACCAGTTTAGGCCAATTCAAGCACAGGATTCTTGCAAATGCACTGGATGATTTATCTGTTTAACATATTATCTGTAAGCCGAGTGGTCCTTAGTCGACTTCAGTCCGCTCGTCTAGTTAAAGGTAATGGACATTTCCTCTGTTTGTTGGTTGGAATGAAACAGCCAGCGATTCCCTCCCTCACTGGCTCAAGTGAATATGATGCTCTGAAGGTTGTTTTTGCAGGATAAGTGTTGATACTTATCTTCTTAAATGAGAATCACTGCTGCTCAAAATGGATAGGAATCAAATGAATATTTTTTGAGAATCAACCAACAACAAAAAAATACCAACAATCAACCCAAAACTCCTATTAAAACCTTCCGAAGACCTGTTTATATACTACTCAGATTCTGACTAGAAAAGGACTATATTACTGCCCAGACATGACGTGAATTTAGGCACTGTAATGTGGGTAGAGAATGCCACATGGGCCTACAGTTATTGTAAAAGGGGGGCTTTCTTCATCTTTTTACCCCCTCAACACCTGACCTTTCAGCTCTTTTATGTATTTTATGTATGCAATAGCATTAAATGAAAAATATTACCTAGCTTATAATTGAGCAATAACACCATAAGTCTTGATTTTGTTTGCAAATATATTACATCTTTTGCATGTATGTTATTATGTGTTATGCATTACTGAAATACTTGTCACTGAAATGTGTAAGGCATGTTACTTGAATTTGTTGGATCACTACCATTTGACTAAACACTGCCCCATGACCATGTACGTGCTCAGCTTGTTAGGCCACACTAAGTTTTGTTAGGTTAGTGTGTTGGCACATAAACCTTTGAAACGATTCATAATAGCCTAAGCTTTGGTCTAATGCTCTCTATGACAGTCCTTTTATTCCTCATAACATTGTATAAATGAGGCATTACATAATATTCCCCCCCTGTGCTCATTCGTCAAAGCCATGTCAGAATTATATCACACGTCGCCTGAACACTGATTATATTTGCTTTGAACTCTTCATTGTGCGCTCCTTTTACAGAAAGGACTGCTCTTTTAAGGGATTTGGCCTGTAGACTGATAGCAATGTATGTCACACTGAACATGATATGTTGTCACTGTGTAGAATATGAAAATATCTGATTGTCTTGAGAGAAAGTGAACACAACACAAGGAGGAATATTGAGTTCCATCTTAGTAATGGTGTGAAAAGTTTCGACTCTCCTGAACTTTACCTGTGGTTGAAGTAGTTTAGCTGCATTCATTCCTGAATGCAAAGATGAGTCAAGACAAGAAGATCTGCACAAATAGTGGAATAATCATTAAAAATGATGGGGTTCGTTCAAATTTGCATAGGGATCGTATCTTGGCCACAGCTATGTCACTCTCACCATGGCGCATGGCTCCCAGATTGTGGCAGTCCATACAGTTAAGTCAGCCCACTCAGAAGATATGAAGTGCTACAAGCTAATTAAGAGTCACAAGAAGATGGACTGCTTTAAGCATGACTGACCAGATATGAAGGTGGGCATCTTGGGCTGGGCTCACCAGGCATGTCTGCTTGTGATGGATATGCAGGGATCTTGACCACCACCAGGAATCAGGAACAGAGAACTCAGCAGAGCACTAGTTCAAAGCCCTCATTCCTGTGCACTGTTTTTGTACAGGGGCCAACGGAATTAGTGCCTCCTGCTGGCCTTTCGTCACCACTACTAACACCATCTGGTCCCCTATCCAAAAGATAAACCAGGGACAGCCTCACTTAACTTGACAGACATTCCACTGATTTAGTGCTGAACAGCCACAATGTGTTATCAGCCCCATATTGAGGTCTTCTGTATCCGTGATAATGCTGCAACACGCGTCTTGGAAACAACACGCCTTCACCCTCTTTGATGCAAGCTGCTTTACATGTCAAAGGAATACAAGCTTACAGCATTAAGCACCTGCATGTTTAACGAACATTTAAAAGTGTACTGCCAGAAAAGTAGTAGTAAATATGGAGCAGAGGATGAAAGGATGCTGGGAATGGGTATCTTTGCAGATACAGTTTATGGAAATGAGGGGCTGTCTTCCATCAAGGCCATTCTGTCTTTTATTACTTTTAGTGACAGTTTTATGATTTTTAAAGATAAGAGTGACTGACTCTTTAAAAACCATAGAAGTATTGCCATGTTTTAGTTTCTTACTGGAACTTAAATGGACTACAGCTCTCTCTTTGCCTCTTCAGAATATCTTGACTCCAGCATGAGAGGTTCAGTATTTTGAGGGAAAATTGGTTTGGCAGTTTCCAGATGTTGATCTGTATTTTCATGCATGAGTGCTTGTACCATATGCATCTACTGTGTGAAGGTGCAACACATCTTATATGAATAATGAAATGCAAAGCAAAACCTTCTTTAAAAACATGCTACAGACTAAAGGAGTTTGTGGTCGCTCAATGTCCAAGTGTGTTTCTCTGACTCTTTCACCACAATGTCATCATACTAAAAACTGTTTACTATTCATATAACAGAATTTGTGAAAATTATTATCAAGTATTAAATATGCATTGCAGGTAACTGCTACCAGATCATAGGGATACAAACTGGATGCAATCATTTGCAAACGATCTGTTTTTACCGACAAAAGTTTTACAGTGTTTTGAAGCCCTTGTAGTAAATAACCTTTTTACAATCATGTGTTCACAAAGTGGTGAACCTCTCTCCATCCTTGCTTGTGAATGACTGAGCCTTTCCAGGATGCCCCTTTCATACCCAATCATGATACTATCACCTGTTACCAATCAACCTGTTTACCTGTGGAATGTTCCAAACAGGTGTTTTTGGAGCATTCCACATCTTTCCCAGTCTTTAGTTGATCCTGACCCAACGTGTTTGAAATGTGTCGCTGCATCAAATTCAGAATAAACTGATATTTATGAAAATCAGTGAAGCTGAAGAGGTCAGACATTAAGTAGATTGTCTTTGATTACATTCTGTTTTATTTGTTTTACACAGTGTCCCAACTTCTTGGGAATTGAGGTTACAGTTGCCAGATTTGATTGACTTGTTTTTCTATTGTGTCCTCTATGTTATGTTACTTACCATCTAATGGAAACTTCCAATCATCTAATGAACAAATGACATATGGGTGTTATCTATACTGTACTGTATCTTATTGCAAACACTGTGATTGATCTGTAACAATATGCATGAATGTTTATTTTGGAGAAGTCATGTAGTCATGTCTTTAACAAATGCAAGCTGTCCCTGAAGTCTAGAGTGATGCCTTTGAGTGACTAACAATGTAAAGGAGAGTGTAAAGGAGAGATCCCTTTTGCAGCACGTGGCAGATCGCCTTTGATCCTGTTACTGGGTCGTGGCCTTGGCTGCACTAGCACAGTTCTACACTGAGCATAAGTAGGTTTGCTCTAAAATTAGATACTGATTCCCGACTCTTAACCCTTAACCAATGTCAGCCTGTCCCCCTTCTGGATCCAAGTTAGACAAATCATACCATTTTTTAAATGAATGGATAACAGGAATTAGTTAAGAAAAGTAGCCCACTGTGAAACATTCAAGTCATTGCTAATTAGAATGGACATACTTCCTGCTAATGTGTGGGAGTCATGTTGCAGGCTCGAGGGATTCCCCCGGGATTATTCATTCATTAGAGTTAGACCACTGGGGAAGGTGGCTCGCTGCTAACCCCTCACCCACAGTGTGGGGTGTAATGTTAAGTGTTACCGTACAGTGTAACAGTCATATGTACATTTCCTCTCTTCTCAGTAGTCATGGCATGTTTTTAAGATTTAAATGGAAGCTATTTAGTACAATACCTTGGACCTTGACTCTTGAGATTATCTCTGTAAATACAAGGTGGCTGACTGCTTATCCCTGTCCCTGTCAGGTTGTAGGCGAGACCCCGTGTGTGGTATTAGATGAAGCTCCATCCAGGTGTGAGAAGACTCCCCGAGAGGAGGAGGAGTCGGGGCTGCAAGTGACGCCCCAACCGGGCCTTAGCCCGACCCCCTCCCATCAGGAGGAACACACAGAGGAGCAGCGCCTACAGTTTCTGGTGAGAGCATCTTCAAGTAGACTCAGCTGGCAACATTCAAGCCACATGAGTTTAACGTTTCTCCAGCGTTATTGTGCCACATTTGTGCCTTTTCATGAAAGCAATTTGTTAATACTCTTCTTGTTATTCAGCATAATCGAATAGAATGCACCAGCTATGGTGGTTGCTGAAATTGGAGGGTTAGTAAGGCAACAGGTTACTGGATGTCACTCAGCTTTCAGATCAGTCCTCCAAACAGGCATTCATGACTGTCCTGCACAGCAACAACATGCATTTTGTGCTTAATCACTGGTGTTTAGCTTTAGCTATCCTTTTTGCATGTTCATGTGAAAGTCAAGCTTGAATTTAGTGCTGTGTCTTCAGTTGACTGTCACTGAAGGAAAAACTATGGCTAGATTTGTTATGTAATGCTGGGATTATTTTGATCGTGTCCCTTGGAAACAGAACAGTAGCACATTGCCCTTGCTGATTGTACAAGTGGGTCTCATGGCTTAAATAGACCACATTCCCTCTCAGCTCTGGATTGACTCCCTTTGTCAGGGTGGAAAATGGAGATTCCAGACATTAATTGATGTGGTTTTGTTCGTTGTTAAAGCGCTGACATGGTACATCACATCAGCTGAAGTTATGGAAAACTTCATGACTGTGATTTGTGTCCTTTGAGATCATATCTGCTCTACCCTCAGTGCTCTCACTCATGTGTCAGCTGAATTTTGAAAAGCTGGTCGTGCAGTTTTCTGATCATGAGAACAAGTCAAAATTCATGTGATGTGTGAGGTGATGTGCTGCTTTTCAATTCTGTTTTCCAAATGCTTTTTCTTAACATGGTTTCAGATGCATAATGTCTGTCCATGCAGCATTCTCATTTTACTATGGTCCTAATTAAAGCTGCAACAGGCTGAAGGGAATCAGCATGAATAGAAATTAAGTTAGTGAGTGTTTGGCTGTCCTTCATGGTCATGGCTGCACAAGGGACTAAATGAATTTATTTTAGCCTCTTCTTTTTAGTTTAACAAGGGACATGGCGAAAATATCTTAAATGTAGCTTGAAGACTAACTAGCTATCTTTCATAGAGCTTGGCTGAGGCGCAGGAAAAAAAGTGGCATCTTAGACAGTGAGATATCTTAGATGACTTAAATGACTTACAGATTTAGGACAAAGCACATCAGCTGAGTAAACACTGATCTGCCCCAGAAACTATGTTAGCCTAGAAAGAACACTGGTGATATTTTTAGACCTGCTAGTCAGTCAGTCCACCACTTTGGTCCAGACTGAAATATCTCAACAGCTAAGGATTGGATTGTGATGCAGTTTGGTTCATACCTGGTGCTCAGGGGACGAATTGTAATGACTTAAGTGATCCCTTGCAGTGCCATCATCAGGCCAAAAATGTAATGTGCAATACTCTATTTACCTGCAACACTAATGGCATTTCCATCAGCCTCAATTATTCTTTGTGTTTAGTGCTAATTAACAAAATAAGCTAGCGTGGTAAACACTTCAATCTGCTAAACATAAGCGTGTTAGCATTGCCTTTGTGACCGTGTTCACATGCTGACGTTAGCATTTAACTCAAAGCCATGTTCCCTGCTTATCTACAGCTTCATAGAGCCCTTAGCATGGCTAAATACTTTTTTTTTTCAGGTAATCAGTTTAACCTGCATGCTTTTGACAGTCCCGTAAAATGTGCATCAATAAACGACAATAAAAAAAACACAGGGTTAGGAAAATGTAGAGAAGAAATTAAGTGACTGGTGATTCTTTATGTGTGAGGAGACACACATGGTCGTCGACACCATCCTCTGAACTGTTCAAACAGATCAACAGTACAGTGAGACGTGTCTTTGCTGACTGTGAAGCAGCTGACAAAACATTTAAGTTCCAATCAGTAGCGGCAGTTTAGCCTCACAGTCATGATTTGACTATACAACAGAACATCGTTGCTTGATAGGCTTTATCCAGGCCCTTAAAGCTGTGGCTGATACACAATCAAGCAAATCAGACCACAGATTGCAGTTTAATTATCATTATGGTCTTGCGGTGTCATCTCTGGTGTGAGTATAGTATCTTTTCAGTCAGCTGCTGGTGGTCTGCAATTAGCCTGTCTGTTCTGCAGCCTCCCCCCACACAGCAACAGTGATTGATTGAGGTCCTGTGGCCGCGCTGAAATAAGCTGATTTCTCTTATGCTGCTCCTGCATGTAAGCTGCATTTAGAATAATTAAAGGATGCTAAGCTTTGTAATACCTCATTGCTGTCAGGTCAGATGTCAGTATGGAAACTAAAGCCAATGTATTCCGCGTTGCAAAATGTAAACACCAATCATTTGTCATTATATTACAGATGTTTCTCATGGTTTTGCTCTTGGAACAGTATTTCCTGCTACTACAGCATCTTTGCTTTGTTATCATTGTGGGTTCAGGAAAGTGAGCTGAGCAAGAAGAGAAAAGAATGTGAAAACCTTGAGCATGAAGTAAAGAAGCGACAGAAGAGATGTCTGGATTTGGTAAGCGATGTTCTTGCGTCACCATCTGCTTCTCTCGCAATGACATGGAGGACATGGATTTCCTCAACTTTATCTGAACGTTGTCTTGTGGTTTGATAACAGGAGAGCCAGCTTGAGGATGAGCAAGGCAAAAATGAGCAACTAAAGGAGGAGGCAGATCTCCTCAGGAGGAAGGCACAGCTGCTCGACCAGGTCAGAGTCTCCCTGTTGTGTTGAGTCTCTTTTTTTTCTAAAGTTGGACTCAGGTCCATAGTTTTGGCAACCATAACTGTCAGTTGTGACGATATTTTACCAACCAACTTAATGCTGAGATGTGGGAGTGCACACATAGTGGTCTTCAGTTTCATGGAGCTGTGGAGTAAAGTCTCAAAATAACAATAGGAATGATGACCAAGACTATGAACATGGTTGCAAAAAATGCAATATTCCATTAAAATGATCCAGTCTGTTGACCTGCTGCTGTTTCTCAGACTCGGGCTGAGAATGAGGAGCTGAGGGAAGATCTCTCTGAAGTGACCGCTCAACACAGTTCAGTTCTCGAGGAGAACCAGAGACTCCGTGCCAAACTGGAGAACCTAGAGCAGGTCCTAAAGGTACTGCTGCGCTCAGAAACTGTCTTTTATTTTCATTTTGACTCCGCGCTGTCCGATTTGAAATAACTGGCTTCTCTCTGAACAGCATATGCGAGAGGTCGCCGAGCGAAGGCAGCAGCTGGAATTGGAACATGAGCAGGCACTGGCTATCCTTAAGTTCAAACAGGATGAAATCAAACGGTTACAGCGGGTAAGAACCATACCCTCTTCTGCTCTTTACATATTTGAACTCCCATGTCCCTGAGGCTGCTTTCAGCCTCATTCTGGGGAATGGGCCCTTTGTCCAGCAGGAGGCAACCTTTGTGCACCCATAAATCATTGTGCTTTGTCAAGAGAGCTCGCTGTCCTCTGAACTTGAATTTTACTGTAAACAGCCAAAGTTACCCTGACTTTCTTTTTTAATCATCAGGCTCAGTTATTCGCCAAGAGGGAACATGAGGGAGTGGTTCAGATGCTGGAGGTGAGTGTGTGTGACACTGCTGTGACTACTCAGCAAAGAAGAAAGGCACATGAATGATTTTCATCCCATAAAGTGCTTTTATTACCACAGAGTAAAGCCCTGCGTTGCTTTCAAGAAATTCAGATGGCTGTGGAGCTTAATTCACACAGCCCCAACATCAGAGAGGAGGAATGTTGTTCAGACTTCCTCAGTATTTCTCTCTTGCATGAGTGAATTCCTGCCTGAAAAGATCAAATCTAATTCATTATTGAAGGTTTTTCTTATATCCCAAATGCCAGTCAAAGAGAGTATAAATATTTAATTATCTCCCTATTCTTAGTAGATAGAATACATCCCATTGCCACTGAAGCAGCATGGATGTAGAGTATAATGGGATCTTTATTCTTATCTAAACACCTGGCAGAGAAGCTGTTGCTGAAAATACTTGGATTTTTGTGGCACTTCATGGACCTGGATAACCGTTTGAACAGATGGCTTCTCTGCTGCCGTGTGACTTTTATACTTGCTCTCAGCGTGAGCACAACACACTTTGAATTCAAAATGAATCCAGACGCTCAATAACAGTTCGAGTCCCCATCTGTCTGATTGGCTGCTAGTTTTGACTGATGAAAAAAAGCCACAGTTGATGACTGTAAGTGTGCTGTCTGTGCTTTGAGTTTGTTCCTAAATGAAGTGTGTATTTTATTTTAGGAGTTGACTCAGCTTGTGTTGCGGAGGGAGCTGGTAGAGTATAGTTGCTCCTGTTTCAAAAAGTGCTTGTTTCCTTCCTCTTGCTTTGTTTCTATCACTTTCTGTCTCTATTTAAACCCAAAGCATCGCAGGAGAAACTCTCTTTCCCTCCAGAGAACCTGAGCTTTGCTGCCAAGTTAGCATGCTGCCTTTTGCAATCTGTTAAAAACAGTTTTTGAAAGATTAAACAGAGTATTTGTGTTTGCTGGCTGCTGAGGGCCAGTGTATATTCTACTGATTCTGGCTCCTGACAGGATTTTCTTGCTGATATGTCCTCAGACTGCCGTGTTTCTAATTTATAAACGTGTTTCTTTGCCAGATTCGTTGTTTCACAAGCATGTGTTTACTTTGCTGTTCCTTTTTCCCTCTGTGTTATCTTTCTGCTAACCAGAGTACACTGGACTGCATGCAGGTACTGCTTGACCTCCTGGGCCAAATTATTTCTATTCCTGTCACAAAACCTTCCCTAGCAACTGTAGATAGAACCACCAAACCCCAATTACCTTGTTTTAAATCCTCCAAGTCGACAGAACTTAAACAGGTTTGAACATCCTTTGTTTTTTGCACATGTGCTTAATTGAAAGTAGCAGCCCTGCAGTAATCACTTTAAAACATTCTGTCATTAATGCTTCATGTAGGCACAAAAGCCCATGCTGATGCATTTTTTAGGGTACCAAAATGTGTTTAAATCAGGCCATTCACATGAGGCCAGATGACATTGTGTGTGCGGCACAGCTGCACTGAGCACACTTATCATGCTGGCTTGTTATTTGATCTTAACATATTGAGGTGGACTCTCCCTTCGTGCATACCCACCACATCACTGAGTCGGATTGCTGTTTGTAAATGAGTATTCATTTCAGCTCAGCGTAGCTAGGTAACTACTGACTGCAGATGAGGCTTTGTGTAGGTGAGAGCTAACAGGAAATGTTATTCAGACAGTTTCAGCTTTTGTCAGATCAGCCTGCCAGGAAACTCCCACCGCAACCTGAAGTGAAATCAGCCACATATAGAAACTCAGTGGGGCTAAGACAAACCTCTGTAGTGTTCTGGCAAATAACTCTGCAGTTTAGTGGCTTTGCTAGTGAATGCAGTGTAAGACAGAAGCATAATAACTTCTCATAACCTATGCTTCTTCTCCAGCTGTGGTTTTTACTCCTGTTTCCCGTCTTACCAGAAAACTACCCTTCTTTCTTTCCCGCTCTTTTTCTGTCCACTGAACCTTTAATTCTTTGTCATTTGTGTTTGAAGCTAATATTTCAGTGACAGTTTATATTGTCTGTCTTGCAGAAACCTAAACTTACGCTGCGGTACTTTCATTTGATAGTGTATTTGTTACACTGTATCTCACATAAGCTGCATTATCTTCACTGTACGTTTGCAGTAATGTGTTTTTCCATCTGCTAATCATAACTGTGTGAGATCAGATGTCAAATTGGAGTCGTCTAATGACTGAAAAAATAAATTCTGCATTCCATAGGGATAAAAGGTTTCTGCATGACATTGACAATTTAGAGAGAAGGTTGCTTTTACATCAAGGGCTCCGTTTTAATCGTGCAAGCGCAACGACAAACACAGTGCTGTACATCTTGGGTGCACGGACAATGTGGCCGTCTCCAAGCTCAGCTGCTCTCTTGCTTCATGTATGTGCCAAGTGCATCAAACTGGGTGGAGGTGAACATAGATCAGAGGGTGTGGGCATTAATAAATACGCTGTCATTCAGTCACATCACTGCTCTCATTGCTCAGAGTGACAAATGATGTCAGTCGATCAACATGTGAAGAAGCAGCTTT
The DNA here is from genome assembly GCA_037975065.1 of Chaetodon trifasciatus. NCBI lineage: Eukaryota > Metazoa > Chordata > Actinopteri > Chaetodontiformes > Chaetodontidae > Chaetodon > Chaetodon trifasciatus. Next base: position 9,868,931 of record JBBMOE010000011.1, read on the forward strand.
TCTAAGAAATGATGCTGTTGTCTGGGTGGTGCAGAGCAGCCGGATGTGAACAAACAGCACCACATATCTGCAGCTGGGGCTGAATTTCAAGGTCAGGAAAATACCTGGCGGTCAGAGCACTGCCTGCTCTGGTCGTTGCGCTGCTGCGAAAAATGGGGCCCACAGGGTTAGATCCTTCCACAAGACTGATGTGTTAAAGCACAAATCCACCTTAAAACACCCCCCCCACACACACACACACACAGTAAACACCTAAAGTAAATTGTAACACTTCATCACAGTTAACCCTGAAATGTTTTATGACAAATGGATGGTATCCTGTATAAAAGTGTTGAAAGGTGGATTCTCCCATTTAAAGTCAGTTGTGTAAAACAGTGTTTTTACTGTATATGTGTTATATGTGTGTCTGTTCCACCTTGCGTGTAGTCAAAGGTACGAGATCTGGAGGAGAAATGCCGCAGCCAGAGCGAACAGTTTGGCTTGCTGTCCCAAGAGCTGGAGAAGTTTCGACTGCAGGCCTCAAAGGTGGACCTGGCCAGCTCTAGCCTCCTTAACAATCCCAGCCTCTCTGTTCTGACCAATGGGGTGGGCCTGACTACTGAACGAGGTGAGCCAAGCCACCGTGATGGACTCGAACCCAAAAATAGAGCCTTTGCAGTCACAAGAATATTAGTTGTTGAGGGTTCATAATAGATTCTTGTGATATTTAGTGCTTTAAAAGTAAAAGAAATTGATAGTATTGGTTGATTTATAGTATCCATGAAATTCTCTCCTGCATATTAGCAATGTTAGTGGTGAGGAAATGAGTTTGATAAATTTGCAAATAAACACTGGTGTCGACAGCCATGTTTCTTTGAAGTAACAGCTTCACCTGATTGACTCTCTGAACCAAGAAATAAAGTTAAGACTTCTGCCTTATTCTGTCTTTTAAGGTAAACCATAATTTAACTTTCGTATTTTATAATCTGCGTTAGTGTTCTTGGAGTTTTTCAGTTTCAGGACATCTTATCACAGAAAGAGGAAATGAGCCCTGAAACAAAGCATAATTAGGAAATGTAGACCAACAGTATCAGTCCACTCCTGCACAAAATGCCTTCAAAAGCATCCAAATCCAGTGTTAAAGTGTCCTATCAGGGATGCTTCTTTCAGCTTTTAATGTCTGCATTTATCATCATTGACTTCCTTTTAAACAGTTGGGGTACAGCAGATACCACATGTGTCCCACAACTGTGTTCAAGCTCTTTCTCTTACACTGTTCATGTGTTTTAGACTGCACTGGTGGCTCATGGGATATGGTGTCTCTGGGTGAAATAGCCTTCTGGAGTCTTGAGGGAGGTGACACTCTCTCCTGCCCTGAGGGTAATGATCCGCTCGGTACTCTCTCCGTCACTCATGATGTGTGTTGGGCACTGTCATAAAAGCATGGCATGTTCTAACCTGTCATCCCACCCACGCCGTCACAGTCCAACACTGTTTGCACTGTCCACCATCACACGAGGGTCAGTGCTCATGGGCTGCAGTGAGAAATGCACCAGTTAAGCCCCTTAACAGTGCTGGTGTGACACACGTTGCCACAAGGTGGTGTGACCTCTGACCTCAGACAGATGGAGACAGGATTTTTTCCCCCACTGTTTAATCAGCCACGTTCAACCTTGAGCCTCCTGCATGTCAGCCAGTGACCTTACCCACCTAGCTGCTCATGGATTCAACCAGGTTAACCAGCGAGAGGGCGAGAGGGTTGTCTGTTAAAGTCATGGATTATGTATTATCCTCTTCCTCTCTCTCTGTCTCTCCTGCTAGATGTTGCGGCTGCTCTGCGGATGGGGGCCACCCCCCATGCTGCAGGGCTGTCCAGGGTGGAGCGCTCGCCTGTCACCAAGCACCGAGAACTGCCCACCATCAGTGTCAGCAAGTCAGCCTCTTCCTCCAGCAAGTCAGAGACCACACACCTCACCCCCAAGTCTGACACCCACCTCAGTCCGCACAAATCAAGCCCAACACATGAGGTACCAGCCTTGAGGATGTACAGTGCATCACTTGTTAGTCATATTAAATGAATGCTTTATTTTACTTTATCATTTATCAGGGGCAACACACATCAGTTAACATCAGTATGATGGAAATGGGCCATATTCAGCTAAAAGGCTTTCATCTGCAGTGCCTGTGCACACCAGACATACAAGAAGCATAAGATTTCTCATTTTTAATTCAAATTTTTTGTTTCGTTATTTTCTTGAGAGTGAAGAGCAGACACTGCAGTCACTGTGGTATAACTGATATTGAAATTTAAATGGTAATTTGCCACTGGAAATTTTTGATATTGTATTGAATTTCTTGAAATGCATTAATAATGTTTTACTACACACACTTTTACACCAACACTTTTTGTTTGATTGACTTAAATTGAATGTAAATATAATATAGTTTTTCTGCATATCTTTGTAAATTAGATTTTTGAAACCTGAATGACCCAACTGGCTTCTACTGTACAGTGAGATGCTTTAAGTCGTTGTGCAGGACTCCTGCCTGCAGCTCTACTACTTTCTTTCTTCCTACATTGACAAGCAGATTGCTCATCAAGATTACCAAGACAGTCATGCACAACCACACTGATTGTGTGGATTTAATGGATTAAAAACCCCTCCTTAACCTCTCTGTCATCTCAGGGGAGTACAGACTGTAGCTGAATATGATAGGGCTCCCTCTGCTCATTCATAGGAGAAGTTCTTTAGATCTGCTTCCACGATTTCATATTTTTGTTGTGCCATGTCTCCAAAGATTTATTGCCTAAAGAGGTCGGTGGTCTTTTCATCTAGTCACTCGTCTGCACACAGTTCAATAAAGCTCATATTTAGTGAGATAATCCACTCGCCACTGTGGATTATGAAGGTTATACAGTAGTAGTTGTAAGTGATTATCCTTAAAAAGGTTTTCTGAGGGAGCTATAAATATACAAGATCTCTTATTGTATTGTGTGTAATCGCTATGAATGAAAGCAAACTCAAGGTGTTGATGTGATTCTCTACTAATAGCGGTGACTCATAGATAGTAACTCACCATATGACAAGAAGCATTTTCACATGAGCGGTCGTGCATTGCTCGTAACTGCTTCTGTATTTACAGTAAATAGTTTTTTGAGAAGCAACCCCTTTTCTGGAAAATGCATGTATATGAAGAATATGTGTTAAATATTAGAGTTATGCTTTATTTAAGCTATTTCCCAAAGGCTCTTCTATTTCTGCTTATGTTGATTTACTGTGCTGGATGAATAAAAGCTTCTTTTTTAATATTCCTGTTTAGTTAGTTTAGTACATGTTCCAGGCAATTCACCGTGTGTTCATGGTGTCCTCAGGTGGACACTGCCAGTGAAGTGGAGGAGCTGGACATTGACGCAGCCCCGGCACCTTACACAGCCAGCAGAGGAGCAGCGAAGCTTCAGGTTTTCATTGCAAGATACAGGTAAGTATTACATTAAGGAAAGAGTTGAGTCATTATGTTGACAGTTTCTTAATATGTGATAAATATGATGTAATTTTCAACAGCTATAATCCATACGATGGCCCCAATGACAACCCTGAAGTGGAGCTTCCACTCACTGCTGGGGAATACATCTATGTGTATGGAGACATGGATGATGATGGCTTCTATGAAGGTACGTCTGGAGTATAAATTGTCATCTACAGTTTCACATTTCTGTCTTTATACGGGACTCAGTGTTTTACCGTGGGTCCTTACAGGTGAGCTGATGGATGGACGGAGAGGGCTGGTCCCCTCTAACTTTGTGGAACATGTATCGGACGATGATGTCATGACCACTCACCATCCAGAGACGGGGGACATGTCCCATAACTCCCTGCTAGAGAGCAGCCTGCACAGTGCCAGCCACCAGCATCACCTCCACGTGGGCGTCAGCGCCTCAGAAAGGACAGAGGCCTCTGCTGCCTCTGGCCCTGCCTCAGCCCCCTCAGATTCAGCATCGGCCTTGGCTGTCCCAGCCCCCCTCACCAACGGCCTGGACTTGGATTTGGAGGAGGTGGGAGTGGACATTGTGCCTTACCCACGTAAGCTCACCCTCATCAAGCAGCTTGCCAAGAGCATCATCATCGGCTGGGACCCTCCGTTGGTGCCGGCTGGGTGGGGCAATGTGTGGAGCTATAATGTGTATGTGGACCAGGAGCTGCGGCTCAATGTGCCCTTCGGTTCCCAGACCAAAGCGGTGCTGGAGCGGCTAGACATAAACCTCAAGGCCTACCGTGTGTCAGTGCAAAGCCTGACAGAGAAGGGCCTCTCAGACCAGCTGCGCTGCAGCTTGCTGGTCGGTCGGGACGTTTGTGTGGCGCCCACGCAGCTGCGCGTGGAGAGGATCACCGCCACATCTGCCAACCTGACCTGGCTGCCCAGCAACAGTAACTATGTGCACATTGTGTCCTTGAATGAGGAGGAGTGTGAGCTGGTGAAGGCTGGCTGCTACTCGCTGTGCCTCAATAACCTCTTGCCCAGCCTGCAGTACACAGTCAAAGTGGAGGCACGGCCGCACCGCACGCCATGGGAGTTACCTGTGGAGCGCCGGGAACACAGAAGCGCTACAATCACCTTCACCACACTGATGGCAGGTCAGGATTTAGCACTTTATCTAACACAAGATGCCCTGTAAAGGTTCCATGCTAACTTTTACACATAGTCTACGAGTCAAAGACTAATTTTTCCCCTTTCACAATTCAGTCATATCAAACCTTTAAGCTGTAGGTACAGAACATCAGGCTCGGTCTGGCTCAAATGTTTGGACAGCCCAGTTAGATGATCGCATTCTCTGAACTTGTGTCATTGTGTATAAGCTCTGGTGTGTGTGTGTGTGTGTGTGTGTGTGTGTGTGTGTGTGTGTGTGTGTGTGTGTGTGTGTGTGCGTGCGTGCGCATGCGTGTAAGTGTAAGAAAAAGATCCAAGATCCTGTTCAGAAGCTCTCCACATCTTTGTGCTGATAACATGATAAGCAATATCCTTGAAAGATTTGGTAGCTTTGGTGTTGATGAATGACATTTTATAGACAGTAGCACTGCTAGCATAGGCAGTCATGTCCACCATTGATGTTAGAGACTGTCTGAAGGCAACCTCTCTCATTGCCAACAGTGGTTCTTCACAATTAAGAACAGAGTTAGCAGAGCTACATGTCAACCTGATGTGTTGTATACTGCAGTCCAAATTAAGATGTCCTATATTCAGTCGTGGTGATTCTGTGCCTCCCACACAAGGACATCAGTTTAATCATGAGAGCTGCTTTTGTGCACTGCTCTGACTTGCCTCTCCTTTGGTAAATAGCCAAAGTACCTTGGCACAGAAAGCATTGCTTCAAAAGGAAGGAAAATAGGTGACTTGACTGGTCATGACATGGGCCATCCTCTGCCACACCTGCTGATCAAGTTTTCCTTCTGACTGCATGATTCAGAGAGAAGTAGGGTTCTATTATTGTGGCAAGTTGCTTTTGTGTTGGTCTTGATGTGAACCCTGTCGTTTGATATTTTTCTCATCTGCCTTCAAAGCATTGTGCAAGAGCAAAAGAGAAGGCTCAAAGAATTGAAATTCCATGTAAACAAAGAAGCTCAATGTGAGGTTTCCAGTGATGTTGTGTGAAGTTTTTAATCCCTCAGCATCATTTGTTGTCAGTTTCTTGTACCATATTGCCATTCTGCTCCTCCCAGTAAATAATCCCCTTTTTTTCTTGAATACATGTGCGATGTCAGGCCTCCTCAGGCCTGTAAGATGCGTGTTTGTGAGGAGTGTCATATTAGAATTGAGTTGACTTTCTCTAAATGATCATTCAAATTTGCTTAAGTTTCATGCCCACAGCCTGGGAACGCAGGTATATGGTTTCTACATTTTTTTTAGTAGTTTTAGCATTTTTTTGTGGTAGAATCATGTTCTCATTGTGATAATCGTTTCTTTTCCCTAAGCACTATTTTATTTTCAATATGAGTGAACATATGAGTGATCCTATATTAATAGAAAAATATTCCTCTGTGTTGCGCTTGCCACTCACTGTGGTACGGTGCTTTCACTCCCTGCAGGTCCCCCTGATGCTCCTCTGGATGTACAGCTGGAGCACGGTCCCTCCCCAGGGATTGCCCTCATCAGCTGGTTGCCAGTCACTATAGATGCTGCTGGGACCTCCAATGGAGTCCGTGTCACTGGATACACTATATATGCTGACAAGAAAAAGGCAAGAACTTTTCTAAAGGCACTTTGTGTGGAACTAGGAACATTCTTTTCAAACAAATAGTGCATTGCAGTTTAAATTCAATATGTATATATGTCTGTCTGTTGATTTTTGTAAGCTGGTGCACAGCTTCATGTCAATGTGGTTTTAAGTTTTAAAAGCATACCTATCGCTCTCCTATCCAAGGTGCTGGAGGTGTCTTCTCCAACAGCCGGCAGTGCCCTGCTGGGCCCCTCTCAGATCCAGTCCCTGCAGGCAGCTCAGGAGCTCACTGTCCGCACTATGTCCGCCCATGGGGAGTCCTGTGACTCTTTTCCAGTCAATGTGCCCTCCAAGCTGGCTGCCATCATGGCAGGTCCAGCTATCACCACCCCAGTTGTGCCACCCCTACCCTGCATCCCTGCAGGTTCCAGCAACCTGCCCTCACCGCCGTCCTACGGGAACTCTGCTGCCAAAGCCTCCATGCTGCCCAGCTCTTTGCCATCAGAAACACACATCACTGGCCTCACAGTGGAGGCTGTTGCCAACCCCCCTCATGCTCTCCACTCAGAAGATCTTCTCTCATCTGCCTCATATGTGAAGGCCTGGGCCAACCCCACTTCTGCTGCTGCCTTGGCTGTGTGTGAGGCCACATTACCAGTAGCCTCCACCATTACTCCAGTGGTAATCCTCAATCTGTCATCCTCCTACATATAAGTGGCCGGGACATGTGTGTTTTTCTGGATTAGAGGTTTTCAAACTGTGAGGTGTGCCTCTCCAAGAGTTGTGGGAAAGCTGAAGGTGGGGGTGGAGTGAGAGACTTAAGACAAAGGCTCCCTAATGAGGTGAAAGGGACATGTGCATGCTGGTGTTGGTTATTGGTTATTTATTGCAGTTTGACCATCTTATCAACACATAATGGAGGCTCAGTCCAATCAAATTTGTAGATTCAGTGTGACTTTTGCTTTCCATGGCTATCATGGATATTGTCCATCTCAAATAAACTTCTATAAATCTGATCAGAAATCATAGAAAATACTCCATATCTTGCCTGACTGAAGTTTTCTTCAGTATCAGAATAACCCAGTGATAGTTGTCTGCCCATACATGGATACAGTGCAAACAGGAGCTGCTATTAGCTGATTAGCATACTTTTAATGGTACCAATATATTCTAAACAGGTAAAGGCAAAAAACAGGGCATAAGTTACAGCCCACAGCTAACCAGCTGACTGTATGTCAACATGGGGAGCCCACATTGTCAGACTTTGAAAACTCCTGTTCTACAATAATAAAGCTAATTTAGTAGTGTTGAATTGACCGTCTTTCTCTTCTTCAGGTTAATGTGACCTCCCCCAACACCTCAACACCTCAACCATCCCCAGTAGCAGCACCAGCACCTGCGCAGTTACCAGTAACGGCGGCAGCAGCAGTGTTGGAGCAGCGCAGAGACACCGACAGCCCTGGAACGATACGTCCTTTCCCATCTATCACAGAATTCATTGAGGACCCCAGTGCCAAGCTCGGGACACCTGAGCGCATCCCTACCCCACCCAAAGCCCCGATCACAGACCTCCTTAACCCTCGGGACACTAACCTCCTCCGACCCCCCTGCACTTCACCGCTGGAGTCAGAGGTAGAGGACGAGAGAGAGAATACTCGCTTGGTGTCCATTGAGGAGTTCTTGAGACAGGACCAAGAGCCAGCATACTGTAGGACGCAGCAGGTCAGCCCCTCGAACATGTTCTTGTTTAATATGCAAATGTGTTTCTTTTGCTCAATATCCAATGGAATGACTTAAAGGATTTAAAATGTAAATGGTTCGTTTGTTTCAGAATGTCAACATGTCTTTGCAGAGTTACAGCAGAGGACTCGTTGAGCCCCCCAGTGACTACCACGCAGACAACAGCCGTTCAGATCTGTCCGACATCCTGGAGGAGGAGGAGGAAGACCTTTACTCGGACCATCTCGGAGAAACACAGGCCAGGGGCTACACCGTTGGAGCTAACAGGGTAAAGGAATGCGTGCACAACAGACTTGCACAGGCTGTTTTTTTTTTTAAAGAAATATGCTTCTTTCAGTTTGTCTTGCATAGTTATGTTCTCATTTATTGGCCTTATTTCTTCAGTCATATTTTGGATCTTGCATGATTGATTCTTTTTGTTTTTTCTTCCTCTTTCTTTTCTCTTTCCTTTGCTTCACTGGGTTGTCCTCTGTTTTATGTGCACTTCCCTGATTTTCATTGAACAATATGATATCCCATCATCACCCACTGTTTCCTGCTTGCTTTGACCTGTGGCCCTTGTAGTCATGCAAGCTGGAGACTCCAGACAGTGATGAGGAGGTTCTTGAGAGGATCCTTAAGTTGCCACCTCAGATCTGCCACAACAAGCAGCTGTTCAGCATTCCTGAGGTGACAGAAGAGGAAGATAGCAGTCAAGAAGAGCATTTAACCCACCGCAGTCGGGCTCAGCCCAGGCCCAGCCACATTCGCTTCAGAGACTCAGAACGCCTCCGCCATGCCCCCCAGCATCACCCACACCACGCCAACCCACACCCCCACATACCCCCTCACCATCACCACTTCAACAGGGATCCCAGATCCCTAACCAAAGAGCCTTTACTCAGGCACGGACCCTTGCAGGTCAAGCCTAAGACGCAGCACAGGGTGCACTACGCAGACACAGTAGACACCATCACTTACCCTGAAGAAGAAGACATGAGTTTATATGAGGGTCCCACCGGCAGACGGGCCCGCTACCCTGCCCAGCTGACACTCAACAGCAAAGAAAGAGGACTGCTCAGAGGGCTAGGGGACCGCCTTAGGAGGGAGGCCATGCTCAGGAGTCAGATGGCTGTCGCTGCGGCAGCCAACCCCAGCTATGGTCTTACCCCGCCAAGACCCTACCCCGTCAGCAAAACAGTACGGACTCTGAGGTCACCTGTCAGTCGTGGGATGGAGATTGACGTGGAGTATGGCACAGATGACAACGAGGAGCCTGTGGAGTACAGTCCCGGGGAGGTGGTTGTGGAACAGATGAGCTCTGAGTGGTGGGTAGAGGGGGCTCAAATGGAGCACTGCAGACCTCCTCACCGCCGAGCCCTGAAGGCTGATCCACTGGTAAATGGTTGTGTTGTCCCAGCCCCCTCCTGTTTCCTGTAGCAGTGTGGATGTAACCCTGAGTCCTATCATGGATATCACTTAACTCCATCGCTCAGTAGACAACCTCGTTTGCCATCATCACCCCTGCGGTGGACAGAGGGAGGTCAGGGAGCTTGTTCTGTGGCATGTTTTACTCCGATAAAGGTGAACAAGTTACAGTACGTTATTTAGGAATGGCATGTTAGTTGAGTTTAAACAGGTTAATCATCACCAAGTGGCTTCAGACTTCCAGAGTTTGTGTCAGCCAAAGTGTGGCTGAATCTGTTCTCCCTCTGTCTCTCTGCACTAACAAATACTCCAGCACCTTGGAAACCACTCAGCTCTTGTCTTTAACTAGTCAGTACTACCTTGTCCAACATTGCTGAAACACAGTCACAGTTATGCTAACTGTGACTGTGTTTCAGTGTTAGATGTTTTTATTGTATACTTATTGTCTTGTTTCTTTTTTTGTGTGTTGAACAGGAGCCCTGCCAAATCCCTCCAGCTGAGGCAGGTCCATCATGGGGAGCCCAAGCTGAGCTCTCTTCTAAATCAGCATGCTCGCAGGCCAGGCAACTCAAAGGTCAGAGCGTCTTTCCTCTTCTTCTTCCTGTTTCCTCTCTCTCTTGATTTCTTTCCCCCTCTTAACTAAAGCATGCAGTGGAAATGTATGATGCGACACTATCACACCTGTACTCTCTGTTGCCAAGTCTTCCGCTCTCACACATGGTAGTCAGATTATCACCTTGTGTAGGAAGGTGCTGTAGCTGCAATGAAGAAGAGGGAGAGAGCCTGCTAAGCTGAGAACCGGCTTAACTCAAAGTGGCTTGTCATGACAGGAGGAAGTGACAGACATTAAAATAGTAACCTCGATTAGCCAGCAAAGAAACGTCCTGCAGTGTGGACGTTGAGCCCCTCTCTTCCTCTCCCTCCCTCCACATCTTCTCTAACTCTCTTCTTCTCAGTCACTGATGGGATGACACAGGCTGTACACTCATTCAGTAAACCTGTGCTACATGCATGGATGCACAGTTGACTACACACCCAAGTGCATAAGTGCACACATACACACAGATAGAGGAAGGGAGCAGTGAGAAGCTCTGTCCTATTTACTCAAACATTAGTGAGGATGTGAAAGTGTGCAAGTCGTCTGCCCGTGACTCTTGCCACAGATGGGCTGATTCTCTCTAATGAGATAGAGAACATGTCTCTTCAGTGCAGCTTAAAGACTCACTACAGCTCTTCAAATTTGTCGCACGCTGTCAAATAGGCTACAGTTGCAATGCTTTTAACCACACTGGGTCATACCTCATGGCTGCTCTGCAGTAGACAGTGCTGTTAGCCAAATTTAAAGGCTGCTTTACATGATCTGTGATGCTGCGCCTTTGATAATATTGGTGTTTTTGTGTGTGTGTGTGTGTTGTCGGTAAATGTCCTCAGATTTTAGATGAGAGAGTGGGTCAAACACTGTTTCCCGTGTTGCTTGCTTGCTGCAGATCATGAACAAGTGCACGTTTGTCAAACGGCTCACACAGCTTAGGATCAGTGGTTTAGCTTGATTACCTCTTTTAAGGACATGCTTGTGCTCGTCGAGCACTGCTCATAGCAGCACTGCAGTTGGTGGGCGGTGGGGGAGGGTGAGAGCTGGCTGTACTATTTGCAGAACTCATTGCAAGCTATGCATGGCTTGTGTGCAAAGTATGTGCAGTGTAACAGTGAGTTTTAGAAAGACAGAGTTTACAAAGCAACAGAAGAGAAGGAGAAAAATGAATTGCATGAAATCAAAAGCTTATATAAAATAATGTATAAATAATAATAAATAATTATATATTGTTATTTGTTGGAAGAAACAAGTCAAGCTTCTTAAACCTATAGAAAATGCCTTCAACAGGTAACTGAATTAGGATGATGTCATAACACAAAAGGAGCAATGCATGTGAATCACTCGAACACATTTAATGATGTCAGTCCTGTGCCAAATGCTCCTGGCTAGCAAATTAAGTATTGTGACAGTGTGTGTGTGTGTGTGTGTGTGTGTGTGTGTGTGTGTGTGTGTGTGTGTGTGTGTGTGTGTGTGTGTGTGTGTGCATGCGTGTGTGTGCGTGCGTGTGTGTGCGTGTGTGCGTGTGTGTGTGTGTGTGTGTGTCTGTCTCTATCTACAGGGGTTGTTGATTCACCAAAGATGAAAGGAGACAGTGAAATACGCATCTTTGTGGCCCTCTTCCCTTACGATCCTGCCACCATGTCACCCAATCCTGATGCTGCTGAGGAAGAGCTGCCCTTCTCTGAAGGACAGATCATCAGAGTACGTCCTCACACAGCTCAGACTCTACTTGGCACCTTGACAAGCATGCATGTTTTTTGTTCAAAGCGTCCCTGATAAGCTCACATTGACAGAAATGCTACAGCATGCACAAGCTTAAATAAGCACGCTGTAGGAGAAAAACATTAAATGAACTCCTCTTCCCAGGTTCATGGAGAGAAAGACCCAGACGGGTTCTACCGAGGAGAGTCTGGAGGTCGTCTGGGCTTTGTGCCATGTAACATGGTGTCTGAGATCCAGGTGGAGGATGAGGAGACCCGGCAGCAGCTACTGCAGCAGGGCTTCTTGTCCACAGCGGCCTCCATGGAGAAGATAGGTAGGTGACACTGTCAGTCAGATCTAGCAGCTACCTGAAGACGTGCCTGTTGGCAGATTTCAGACCGAGTGACGTGCGTTGTGTAAATTCAAACTATGTTATGTGCTACGAAATGTTTTCTTAAAATCGGTATATTTGGACATCCTTTGCTGTAGGTGTAAACTGTAGTGTTTTACTCATGATGTCATCGCTGTTCATGTTTAAGTGGTAAGTGAAAATAGCAGCACAGGTGTAGTTGAGTAAAGTATCCATTGATCACTTTCCAAGTCTTCACATTGACCAGCTGTGTAAAGAGACACTGGCAAATTCATGTCTGCAAAAAAATGAAAGCTGTTTTCCAGATAAAAAGAACAGGAGTAAGCACTCTCTCTGGCCTGTTGATCATTTAACCCAACAGGAAGCACAAAGAAAGCTCCCATCAGACCACATATCAGACAGACTAATTCAAAATGGACCCAAAACGTTCCTTGTGGCTGTTCACTGTGTTGCTATTAAGGAAACCATAACCATCTATTCTCAGTCAGTGACTGCATTTTCATGCAGGTGATAAACTCAAGTCAAAGTGTTTGCCTGTGGTGAGTGGTAGCGACCCAGCAAAGTCAGGCGGACACTTTGCTTCAGTTTCCTGCTTTCCGCCCAGAGCGGTACTCTCAGATGGTTTAACCTTTTCACTTCCACTTGTTTTCACTGCTGTGCCTGCTGCTCACTGGTTGTCATTTTTAAATTGCTCTCCACTGGCTTTTCATTGTCTACTTTGTCTGGTCTGCTTCTCTCAAAAATTGCACTTCTGTGTTTTCTTTTTGGTTTCCTTTTTTTTGTTTTTTTTGGTTTTCCTTTCTTAAACTCCATAAAGGCACTCGCACACACGCACAGCTTCCACGTCGCCCTGTTCCACCGCCGAAACCGAGACGATCCAAGAAAGGTGTGTCTCGCTGCAGAATGCGGCCCCCCACCTCTCTCCTCTATTCTCTTCTCTGGTTTGCTTCTCTTTCTGTCTCTTTCACTGGAGCGTTTGCTGCTTCCCACTCGACCAGGAGGGATTTTTAGATCAGCTACTGCAGCCATGAAATCAGACAGCTTCCCAGCATTGTGATAACATATCACTGCCATGTATACTGTAGACCTCCTCTACAGTAATGTCATATTGTATAATTAAGACCAGGTGTCACACTGTTTTTCTTAGTGCTTATAGGCTCCTCAAAGTAACTTCATCCTTCCACAGGTTCACTTTTTTATGCTTTAGATTTCACAAATGTGAGAAGGCACATACATGAGTGCAGTCCTGTGAGCTGTCATTGGATACTCATGTAACTCAGTGCAGACAGAGCAGCAGAATGTGGCAGTATGTCGCTTTTTGGTTGAGTCCTTTTGCCAGTATTCTGCTCCCATGTCACAAACACATTACATGATCAGCTAAAGTTCACTTGTTCGCATCCATCCCCTCTGATCTCCATCTGTGACTGTGTGAACTCCAGTGTGATAACTGAGGCATACTGTAGCTTCAGGCTGATTCTCCTGTCATTCTGCGGTTGTGCTTATGCTCTTTTCCTTCAACTCATCTCTTCCAGTGGAGTCTGCAGCACTCTGGGAGGAGAGCGTAGTCTCCTCCAGTCCAGGTTTGTAGTTAGAGCTTTGACCCTCCGCCTCTCTGTTTGCACCTGCATGATCAGACAAGCGTTCCAGTGTCCGCTGGAGGACAGCATGTGTTGACGTGACGTGTTGTGACCTCTCTTTATGGTTGTAAACATTCTGTATTCTGGCTGCTGGAAACACCAGGGCTGTCCTTCATTCATTCTCATGAGGGATTGTATGATTATTCAGGGGGAAACTGAAGAATTTAATAAAAATGCATGTTTATTAGGTTGTAAATGGTTAAAATAATAGAAAACTAATAGAATGGTATTTCTGAGAGTAGCATACATTAAAGCACCAAATCTGATGTCTTATGTTCTTCAGTTCTTCATTAACCCCCAGCTCTAAAGGTCAAGCAGTCCCGTCTCCTAACTCCTCTTTTCATTTCACAGTTAAAGTGGCATCATTTCCTCATCAAATAAATCATTTTTACTAACAGTATTGACTTCTGCACAGTCTTCATCCCATGGCGAATGCTTGCTCTCATTGATGGTTAAAAACAGCAGCACGGCTTAAGCTGCTACGACTTGTTTCATGGAAGTAAAAATGCTAACTCACTGCTAATCTGTTGTTTTTACTTTTTATTTCACGTGTTTTACTGCAGAGACACGACTTTTCCTCAGCTTAGCATGACGCTGAGTGAGTGAGACATGATGAGCTGCATGCTGATGAGCTGATTGGAATTGCAGAGACTGTCACCCCTCTGATTATCAGGATGTCAGACTGAACTGTTTGCCCCTCTCTGTGTGACTGACAGATCCCAGCCAGACTGCTGCCACTGCAGCTGTGGGTAACCCGGTCCCAGGAGCTCGCAGGATGGTCGCCATCTTTGACTATGATCCACGAGAGAGCTCCCCGAACACTGACATAGAGGTCAGACTTACACACACATAAGATGTTTTTTTGGGGATAAGCTGTAGGGGTAGCTCACTGCTCATTATCTGCCTCATTTCTTTATGTTCAGGCTGAGCTGACCTTCAGTGCAGGAGACATCATACATGTGTTTGGTGACATGGACGAAGACGGCTTCTTCTACGTAAGTGTCATTACGACTCTAGAATTTGGAGTTGTCTCTTCACTTATTAATGATAAGCACTTATTTTTGCACTGTGTGTACTGAGGCTCGTGCTCACTGTGCAGTTCTTCCTGGACTTATTCTGAAAAACACTGCTGAAAACATACAATACATCATTTCCTGTGTGCAAGTTTTTCCTGAAAAAAAATATACATGAGATAAGAACAAAGAAGTTAAGACTTTATTGATCCCTGGGGGGAAATTACATCACAAACAACTGTTTGAATGAAATGAATTGAGATAAAATAGAAATTAAGGAAATTAGAGATGACCATACAGCTGTGTACAATATCTACATTGAATTATACTACAGGTGTTACAATGAATAACAAATACAATATACACAATATATTAAAATGTAATAATAATGTAATAATAATAGAAATTGCAAAATATCTATAATATAACATGTAATCTAAAAAAAACAATAATAATAGTCGAAGCAGTATAGTGGTACAATTTCCACCATCGATTAATCTTTAAAACATTATCTTGATTAATGGTTTGGTCTGTAAACTTCAGAAAACTGTGGAAAAGGTGGGTCATCACTTCCTAAAGTCCAGCGTAATTTCTTCAGATGTCATGCTTTGTCCGACCAACAGTCCAAAAACCCAAAATGTTCAATGTGCTCTAATGTAAGACCAAAAAAAGCTGCAAATTCTTAGAACCTGGAATTATTCAGTATTTGTGCCATTGACTAATTGATTCATCATTGCAGCTACTTTTATATACAATATTTAGTATATAGTGGTATAAGCAATTCATGTTGAGGACAACAACTGCTGAAGGTCTCAGAAGCTAGATATGACTTTCTGTTGAGCAGTTACTTCAGTAATATGGACTGACCCTGTTGTTAAAAGGTGCCCTCGTGTCTTCATGCTGTATTGTTCTTCTAGGGAGACTTGAATGGACACAGAGGCTTAGTGCCCTCCAACTTCCTGCAGGCCTTACCAGAGGATGCTCCGGCAGAACTCGTCCCTGCTCAGCCTGCACCAGAACCTAAGAAAGAATCACAGGTAGCTGAGCATGTCTGTCTAATGTCTGCTGCATGTGGAGCTGTGGACGACCACATTTATGAGTCATTTTCACAAACCACTGACAGCAAAAAGTTCTATTTGACTTGGTCTTTTCATCTCTTGAACGTATTTCCAGAGTGGGGTGGCTGTCGTTTTCTGTTCTGTTTCTTTAATTCTGTGCTGTCACTTTTTTTTTTTGCCCCACTGTTTCCTGCATGGCCTTTTGCAGAAGCAGAAACGAACTGTTCACTTTGAGACATGATCGTAAGTGTTTTTAGATAAGACTGTAGCAGCTCAGTGATCAGCATGGGCCTCACCTGTCCACTCCCTGTCTGTGTCCTCTTCCCTTCACCTTAGCTGTAGTTGTACAGCTCCTTTGCATAGGATCCTGCACCTGTCTGGTTTTAGTTGATTAAAACACAGGTGAAAACATAGAGATCTCAAATCCACCGCCTCCTCCTTTGAGTGTGTCCTGTCCTCGTGTTTTCCTTTGGTTTGATGATTCTAAGCATAAAAAGGCTTTAGATATTGTTTAATTGGCATTTAGAGTACAGTATATTTGGCATGCTTGTTCTAAAATTCTCACTTTCTTCTTCAAGGGTACCTGGACGTCTTCTACAGAACCACAAGATCCTGGGCCCTCAACACTAGAAGAGACTTTGCCCCCCCAAACAGAACCCTCTTTTCTTGACCCAACAGAGCACACAGACCCACAACCCAAACCGGCGAGCCCCACTGCAAGCCCCACATCAGTCCTGGACCCTGTCCCAGGTCCAGCTCCAGGTCCAACTGCAGTGGAGGCTTGCAGCTCCTCTCCAGCCCCCCTTCCAGCGGACAGCCCCACACAGACAGACTGCTCGACACAAGGCAAGAAGAAGAAAGGCTTTTTCTCCAAAGGCAAGAAGCTGTTCAAAAAGCTGGGATCCAGCAAGAAAGAGTGAGAGTCTGGACATGTGACTCTGAATACTCGCGTCACATTCAAAGCACTTTCTCTGTCTTCACTGTTGGTAGTCTGTGAGGTCTGTGGCCATCAGATCTAAAAACTGATGCTTTATAAATTATACATTTGCCTTAGAGCACTGCTAGACCGGCTGTTAAATTTAGAGTACTTTAAAACATCAACATCCAGCTTACAGGAGCAAGAGCATGTAGAAGTGCATGTTGAAGTGTGCAAACTCACAAATATATTCTCAAAATACTTCCTAATTATCTAAGCATTTGCAAAAATTCAGCTCATTAAAGGCTTTAATGCTTGATATGAAACAGTTATCTCCCAATGGATCCGAGTTATTCAGAAGGATATTGAACAGCAGCCCAGACTCAGCTAATGAAATATTAGCTTTAATGTTGATGAACTGGTGCCACTTTAGTTATTTGAAGCAAATGATTGGAAGCAGCAGTCTGTCTCTTCCTCTTTGTGACTATAAACAATGCACTATCCATCCTGAATGGATGTACGTATTTTAAATATGTCTGCTTGTCCCTCATGTGTTTCTTGTCTTTGGGAGTATTTATATAGTACTTTGTACAGAACATGTTATTTATTTGTATCAGACTCTTGCCCTAATCATCACCGCATTGCATGAAGTGACACTGGGGCAGGAAGTTAGTCGTAGAGAGCTGTCAGAGACAGTGTAGTGTAGTTCAGAGCTAATGATGCAGTTTGAGGTCAACAGTCAAGACTGTTTATTGAAGTTGAACATACTGTTAAATGTAAAGAATGTGAAGGCTTGCCCTTCTTTGGTGTGTGTGCGTGATTGGGTGTGGGTGTGCGTGTGTGTGGGTGTGGGTGTGGGCGAAACTGCCCAGTCCACTGGTGAGACTGAAAACAGATGCCTTTCTCAGACATTAACACGGGAACTCTTGATGTTTGTGACTACAGTCACTACTGGCCTAAATGTTGCATACGACGTATTTTCTGTCTGTGTGTGAGTGTGAGGGAGGGACCTGCAGTGGGCTCAAAAATGACCAAGTATCTGCTGAACTGCTCTGTCAGCTGATGGGGCTGCAACTCATGAATATTATAAGCTCATTATTGAATCATTTTTTTAGTAGTTTTTTCAATTAATTGATTAATGGTTTGCTCTGTAAAACACAAAAAAGCGGTGAAAGCACTAATCAGCCCGATGTGATGTCATCAGATGTTTTGTGTTTTCAGTTCAAAGCCCAAAGATTTAGTTTGCTTTAATGTAAGAAAATCAGCATCAGCAATTCTCACATTTGAGAAGCTAGATTCCAACCAATAGCAGTTGGATGTGCACCTCACAGTCAGAAAACCTCTGGACTATTGGATTAATCAAACAGTTGTTGCAGTTTAAGCTAATTTATACTCCAAAATGACATCACAGAAAAACTCTATCTTCATTTCATGTCCAGGTTGGAGTGGAGCAGTGTCCTCAGTTCTGCTCACATAACTCCTCTCAACAGTTAGCAGCCTGATGCTAAAGCTACAGTCTGTCAGGCTTTGGGATTCAGTTTGGTTTGAATGCAGCGTGCTGGGTGTCTTCACATACAGCACAGTGAACAGGAGCAGCACTTGCTGGTTTTCAGTCGTGGCTCTGGTGGCGTGTGGCACTGCTGTACTGCGATAGACTCTGCAATAGGTTGTTTATGTATCTTTTCTTTTGCCTCCATGTTAGGAGTAGAATGGAGTTGAACTTGTGGTGCGTGAATATTGGGTCAGACAGTGTTGTACCATCTCTATCAGCCCATGCAGTGTAGTGGTGATTAGTTTTTTGTGTTCACACGTTTGCATCATAAAGCTGTCGACTGTTTGGCTCAAGCTGAATAATGCAGCTTTAGCAGTACGGTGTATCCGCTGTCCGTTAATAGTTTGCGACAGCTTTGCTTGAATTGCGATCAGCTTTGATGCAGTTGTGTGGAGCAGGCCTTAGTATTCAGTTACATCACATGCAGTGATCGTTCAGTCTGATTGGATCTTTGATCTCTGTGACACAGGGACAGTGGGTAACTTCTCAGGTTTTTACTTGTAGTTTCTTATTAATGCTGAGCCACGTGTTGACTCCGGCTGTCAAAAACTGCAGAATATGCCAAAATCTTAGGTGCTTTTGCCTGTTACCATAGCTACGAGAGACCAAGCATCCGGCAGCATGGGGACACTCAGGCCGTCGGTCTGGGTTGAAGCGTGGAGCTTTGCTTTGAAGATCAGACCTGATTTCACTCACACCTGATGACACAAGTTGGAGGCAAATTTTTTCATCAATGTCATGAATGTTTTTGTTTTTTTGTCAGTGTTCCACGTAGGGATGCCAAGAAGAAAAGGGAGGGTGACAAAGACACTTTAGATGAGGAATAGCCGGGATTGAGGCAAGACTAAGGCTGTACTGTATGTTTTATTTTATTTATGCTTTTTTAAAGGGGGGTGGATGCTCAAACGTTGCCGAAATGTACAGCGAATATTTGTACTGATCTTGTATTTGACGGCCTTTAATGCACAAGTTAATCCTCTACCTGCTGTGTAGTGAGTAGGCGGCCCCACTGTTCACTGAATAGGACCCGTATAGGTAGTGTTTTAGCTCAGTTGCTCATATTTAGCCTTACAAGAAGACCTTGTTTAGTCTTAATATGTTGTTTACAGGATGTTTATTGACTGCATGCGTACCAATGTTATACCCATGTTCGGCCTTATTTATTTCACTGTCACGTCTTTCTAGGCTGACTCGTCTACAATGTTTGAGTTGTAGATTGTTGATGCAGTGGAGCGGAAGCTGTGGGAGGTGTGTGTATATAATGAACAGTGTTGGGACTTGTGGTATATTTTCATACAACGCGGGAAACTTTCATTTCTTTTTTTTTCTTTCCTGACCTGCATTCATTGTTTGAAACCAGTGAACGATTTACCTTTTTATATATTCATGTTTTTATTACCCTTTTGGAAGCTCATCTGTAAATACTTTTCTTAATATTGTTTTTCAGATTATCTTTTTTTTTTCTTTTTCTTTTTTTTTGCATGTCCAGGCTTTGTCAGTGGAGGAACAGTAACTAAAGATGTAGTGCACAGAGGACTCGTTGACTTGAAATTGTGATGGTTTCTTTCAATATGGATCTTTTTACAGCAATAAAGTATGTATATTTTCACAGAAAGCAGAGTGCGTGTGGAGTTCCTGGACACACAAGTTTCACAAGATACGTTTTAATCATCTTTATTGCATATCATACAGATGACACAACATATGTACATGAGTTATCTCTTTCATGAATTATAAAATGGAGGAAAAGAGGTGCGTGCTCTGCTCGCTGCCACACACCACCCATGTGAACTGACTGGGGTAACACTCTGGGGAATGCGTGGCCTTGTGAGGCAAAGCAGCTTCCTCTTTTCTGACTTCCTGTGCAGGCTCCATGCTGGGCCTGTCCTCTCCCTGAAGCCAACAGTACACTCATCCATAAAGTAGGAAACACTACACTGTGGCGAGGAGTTTAGTAGTGCTTTCTACTTTATGGATGACTGCACTGTACATCCACCGCTCCTCTTCCGCCTTCTGTTGTCTCCCACTTCTCTCTTCTTCTGCACCTGCGCTCGTGTCTGCAGCTGCACACACACACACACACACATACACCAACCCCCACCCCCACACAGATACACTTTTACCCCAAACTGAAACCTCTCAGCTCAACGCACACCCAACGCTCAAACCTCCCTCGCCTTTGTCAGAGCAGAAAACGCACACTTCCTGATTTGTCGTGAAACATTTGCATGCATAGTTTTTCGGGCGGCTCACTCAAATCTAAGTGAGGCCTGTTAACATTTTTGTATGAGACAAAACTCATCCCATAGACCCCTCCTCTATGCCTCAAACTGTCCCTCAGCACAGTTTTTGAGGCAAAAGTCAGAAGTAAGCCACTAACCAGAGGAAGTGCGATCTTGAGGAAGCCATTTTGGCAGGCATGAGTAAGCTTTTCTGTCTGGGCAACAGATCACTTGGTACATTCAAAAGTCTTATGAAATAAGTCCAACAGTAAGTGCAGACTTCTGTTGTTAAATCAGAAACAATTTGGCATGAATGCAAAGACCCAGTTAATAAATTCAACACTTAAACAAATAAAAAATATTAGTCACAAAAAATGTTGTTCAGTTTTAACTACAGTCTTCTTTTTTGTCAAAATTCCAAATAGATTTCTGAACAGAGATCACTTGACCAGAGGTTAGATCGAAGAAAGGCAGAATTAATGAAGTAAAATTGGAACGCTTACATATCCGTCATTATCTGAGAAAAATAGTCTTTTTACCAGTCATCATAAATAATTCTAGCATTAAGTAGTCATCGCCGTCCATCATACTTTACCTCAGCCTTCATTTGTTTTCTCTTGTTTAAGTGAAGATTGTCCAGCAGCCTCGCAGGTGTCTTCTGCCCGTCCAGAGAGTGGATGAAGAAGAAGAAGAAGTTGTCTCCTTTTGAACCCTCCACAGCCACGTGACGCAACCACAGGAAGAGGTCTAACAGTCACAGCCGCTCTCCTTCTCTTCTTCCGTCTTCATTCTGCAGACGCTTTTTTTAAAATGCTGACAGCAACTAAGATCATTTTTCCACACTTCAGAGTGACACGACTACACGGGAAACAAATAATCTCAACATTTCAGATTTCTGAATATTGGATGCAAACATTAGCTCATCCCAGATTTCCTTGTAATAATTCAGTTTTTCTTAATCAACTTCAGATCAAATTTATTTCAGCCTTAATCTCAGTTTGTGATGCTGTGCTGTGAGCCATGATGTCATTTACATACACATTTTGTGCTTCATGCAGTTTTGTCCACAGCACAGTGCAATGTGTTGAGTAATAAGCCCACAATGATGTGGTGAGAGATTACAACACACACTGTGAGTACATCTGTACTGTTCCCTTCAGGTAAATGTGAACTATTTCCTTTATATTTCACATTTCTTAATTTTATTCACAGGTTCATGACTTGTGTGTGTTACACATACATCAAGCATTCACCATCAGATCATGTGTGAATGCTCTGGACACATCTGTGCATGAATTACTGCGCAGGAAGTGCATCAGTTACCTGATGAGTAAAATAGTTCTTGTGAGATGATGGTTTCACTGATAATCTGACTTTCCTTTGCAAAATGGCAAAGCCTTCCAAGTATATTTACTGTTAGAGGAGTTCATCTAGAGTGATCAGTGTCGGTTCAACTGAAGCAAAGCCCACCAGCTCAGACAGAAGCTGCACAATGAGGCACAGCAGCATCTTTGTGAGCTTATCAGTTTAAACTGAAATCAGTTGTGAAACTCCAAATACATCAGCAAAGGACAGGTTCACCTTTTTAAGTGTCTTTACACAACACTCACAGGCTCGCTTGTACACAGAGTGGGTGACCGGTGGCTGTAATTGTTCCATGTGAGTGAACAGACTCGTTTGCATGTTGAGCAACATGTTCGTCACTGTGCATACCTTTCTGCTGGTGTGCTAAAGTGAAAGGCTGCAGCTTTCAGTTCCTGGTAAATGTAAATGTCCAACTACAACATGTGGTTTCTCATAATGCCAGAAGTAATCCAAATAAACTGTGAGTTGATTAAAGTTATACTGATGACATGTAATGAGGAGTTATTAGCATTAGGAGTTATTAGTCTCTTTTACTAAGAGACCGCTGAAGTGTTGAGCAGAGTGTGTACAGTAACAACTCCCAGACACTCTTATAGCACTAAACCAATAATATAATAATAAGTGAAAGAACACAAGCATCATTAGCAAAATGTATAATATCGTAGTATCAACCTGGTTTATTTAGTATTAGATGTGACATTATTCGATTGTTAACTGCTGCATCAGCGTCTAAGTAGTGCAGGTATCGTGGAAGCTGCTCGAGGTGGAGCTAGTTTTAACTACTTTATGTATGATTTCTACATGATTATGGTCACCAGACAAATCTGAGGTGATTAATGAGGAAGCAAAGAAGAAAAAAGAAAGTTCTGCATCACAAATTTTGATTCATTTTTTGGCCGTTTCTGCTTTGTTTTGTGAAATGTCTATCTTTTTGCCTCATTGGGCCCTAAATGGTTATGTAAATGAAACCCTGTGAGTTTAGAGGGGAAGTCACTATTTGGTGGAACAGCTAACAGCTAGCATGGACATCTGAAATGTGTCAACTGGACACGGTTTTACATTAGAGGTCACGAACCATCTAAATCTGAAAACTAACCATAGCTGTCACATTCAGCTATAGTGGAGTAAAGATATGAATCATTTCCTCTGAAATGTAGTGGAGTACTACTATAAAGTAGTATAAAATGGAAATACTCAAGAAAAGAATGCCTAACTCTAAACTGCATTTAAGCATGGTACTTCACAGTTTCTCACAGTTTCCCTTTGAGGATTTGAAACAGTGCTGGTCTGTATAGAAAGATGTGACATGGTTCAGTCTTCTACAATATTCCCACAGTGTGTTTTCCTGCTGGGAGCTCATGTAGGTTAATGGCTGAGAGGAAAGAACGACCGTCAGTGTGACATCCATACCTTTAAGGGCAGTGGATGTGGGAAACATATCCTGCCTGTAGAATATAAATGTGTGACATTAGAGAAAAGGTGACACGGTTGATAGAAAATTCATAAAAGATGGGGAAGGTGACGTCAGCTGGTGGGTGAACATGTTTTGTGCCTGATAAAGTGAACCATGTCAGAGTCTGAATAAGCCTAACAGAAGCCTGCTGGATGAGGATTCTTTGTATTCAGCTATTCAATGATAGTAAAGGTGTGGGTCAGTCACGATGCTCCACTTCCAAATAAAACAGCCTCAATGAAGACTTGCTGAGAATATCCAGCACATGGCATCTTTAAAAAGCCATGCTTTTTTTTTTTTAGCCTTTAACCCGCCAATCTCCTGACCCCTGCCCTGCATTTCACTAATCCCTGCCCTCTTCAACTCACTGAGTCACCAGCCTCCACTGAAGTGTTGCTGCTTCATCTGGCAGACGACCACTAGCGTCGTGCGTGTGCCAGCGGGGAAGTGATCCTACTGCCTGCGTGAAAAGGGTTCTAAAGCCGGGGCCTTTCCGAGCCCACGCTGCCTCTGGTGATAGACCTTATCTGGGCTGGCAGCCATTTCCCCTCCCTGCCTGCACTCTCCAAGCTCCGCCTGGGCTGGGTGTCGACACCACCGAGCCACCCGCTGGCTTACATCCCTCCCAGACCTGCGAGCTCCACAGAGGCCTGAGCTGCTCTAAACCGGCTTCTGCAGAGCACCAGTGGAAAGTAGATTTACTCACCAACATAAGTCTACTTTTGAAGTACTTCTGCTCCCCTACATTTGAGATATAAATGCTTACTCCACTACAGCTGTTTGACAGCTATAGTTACTTTTCAGATGAAGATTTTGCTAAAAACAAAAAAAAAAAAGATGATTCGCTCATAAAACACAATTCATGTTAAAGATACCAAAACACAAGGGAAATGTAAAAATGTACAAATATTTAGTGATAGTTACTCAAAATATTATTATAGAAACCATTCAAGGTTGTTAAAAATATTGTTTTGCTATTTATACACAGCAGAAAAAAGCAGAAGAAAGAAATGCAACTTTAATACAATTCATTAACATTTCAAATGACTTTAACACATCTGAGTCTGAATCTGTTCATGAAATCACTGAGTTTGTTAATGTTTGTATCACAGACATATGTTCACAGACGTAAATGAGGTAGTGTGTGAAAGCCCCTCATCAGCACTTTCAACTGGTT
The DNA here is from genome assembly GCA_037975065.1 of Chaetodon trifasciatus. Lineage (NCBI taxonomy): Eukaryota > Metazoa > Chordata > Actinopteri > Chaetodontiformes > Chaetodontidae > Chaetodon > Chaetodon trifasciatus. The sequence continues at coordinate 9,893,330 of JBBMOE010000011.1, forward strand.
TTCTCAGCTTGTCTCTACGTGATATATAAATAAAGTTGTCACTCTATATAAAACATGCTCCATGTGTTTGCTGATTGAACTCCAACTCAATAACCCTTCGAGGCCCAAAGAGGTCAAACTATCCACTATTACACAAAAAGAAATAAGAATAAGGAATAAGGAAGGAATAACAAATTTCCCGAAAATGAATAGAAATCTTTGTATCACAACTTTGTTTTTTCCTGTTCCTCTCCCATTAACCATCTCACCACCCCTCACATTTATGTGGCATCCTTTAGGGGCCCTAAGTTGGGAGCCGCTGCACTAAACTAACTAGCTGTGTATAAAGTAGCTAAAAGTAGCTCCACGTCGAGCAGCTGCAGCGAGCTGTGTGTCCTGTTCTCATCTTCCACACTGTGAGGCAGGAATGCAAAAGGAATTGAAATCCTTAAATATGACGAGCTGCTTTCGGTTCTGTAGCTGCTTTCTAGTCTGCCAAAGAGAGGAAGTTTTGTCAGCCTTATGAAACACTCTCACACACAGCAGTTTGAGTGTGTGAGGCTTTCTGTTGATAACGTCCACCCCCCATGTCACATACATCCCTTACTTCCCTATCTCCACTTCATCCCTGTCAGACAGAGCCCATTTCTGGCCCGTTGAAGAAACCTCTGCTTGCCTTTTCCTTCATTGAACAGAGGTCACCAAGCAGCCGAGGCACAATGAACCTTGAGTCAACACCTCATTTTCTAATCTAATACTTTCCCTTCAGCTGAAAGCCTTGACATAACCAAATAAGGGCAAAAGCCACAGCTGTGAGCACCAATGAGGCCGTGGCAGACAGGCCCGTGTGTCCCTGAGAGTGTGAAAATGAAGGGCGTGCTTGGCTCGACTTCGCTCACATGCTGCTGCAACGCTTGATGTGTAGAGGAGAGCGCCTGGGCGGAGCTGCAAGCCTGCAGCGCCTGTGGTTGTAGAAGTCTTGCAGCCCTGAGCCCGGTTCTCGGTTTTGTTTTTAGTTTGCAGCTCTCGTGAAATGACTTCACCCACATGTAGTCGGAGGAGAAAAGATGTTCAAATCACATGGAAAACAGTCATAAAAAATACTGCTTTTGCATGGAATTGTTTATTTTACGTAGCAGAAAAGGGGTAAAACTGAACAAAGCCCTGACGTTCACATGCACTCGCTTCTGCATTGAGCTGCTGCCCCACATGGAGGCGTGCAGAAAGACTTGTGGTTCATTTGTCATTTGATTATCAACTGTCTCAACCACAGCAGGTAGAGTCTCAGTTGAAAGAGCCTCTGTTCCACTTGTGTTGGAAAGGATGAAAAATATTTAACGTTGTGTACGTTTGAACAAAAAGTGATGTTTGATTTCTATGATTTCCTGTTCAGTGTTGTTCTGTTCAACACAAAAAGACATTTCAGAGAGTGAAGTGAGCGACAGCTAGTGCTAGTCTTGCTGGGGTTCTGTGTTTAAGATGTGGCTTTGTTTTTTTGTTTTGTTTTTTACTTTTAAATACCTGACTTCCTGTCACCTGGCAGACCTCATGGATATGGGTTTCAGATGAAATAGTAAGTGGTAAACATCACCTTTTCTTTAATAACAGTTCTTCTGCATGTTAATCTTCCTTTTAAGGTGAGCTGATCCATTTAAAGTGTGAAATTAAAGTGTCTTCTCAGGGACACCACCACTGACAGAGATTCTTTTCCTCTTTGTGTTTAGCCTCTTTATCAGCACTACTTTCCTAAAACTCATCCATCAGTGATCTGCACTGTAGCATCACAGATGACAGTTAATGAGCCTCAGTAATCTGTTAACACAGATAACTGTTTCAAGTGCAAGCTGCTGCATGAGTGTTTCCATTAAACACAACAACTCTGAGTCCTCACACTCTGTGACAACCTGCTTCGAGTGGAAACCTACTCCGTGTCACGGCCTGCAAAGAGCCATGTGACAAATCTACATGTGCCACTTCCACACATCCTGCTGTACAAGACAGCTTATGAAAGTATCGTTGGAGGCAGAGAATGTAGTGAGAGGCAAAAGCATTGCGTTGAACGCCTTGTCTCTTGACCCAGTTACAGTGTGTTTGTATCTTTTGTTGCAGAGATACAATCAATAAGAAATCCTCATTATATCATCCTTAAGAATACCATCTCTTTCTCCCATCTTTCCCTCCATGACCCATTGTGGTCTGACCAGAACAGTGACATGAGAAATGTTCTGTATTTATGAAAGTGGGACAGCTTTCCTGTATATCATCTTACAGGAACCTTTGCCTTTTTAAGTATGTTTTCATCACCTTATTTTACTGAAATCAAACCCCCTGCTGGTCACACGTAGACATCAGTTTTTGTTGTTTTTTTTGTGGCAAATTTTTATCGCTTTCATCTGTAACTTATAAAGTCACCCTTTGAACTGCTTCCATACACATCTTCCTGTGCTCCACTTGATCTTAGGCTGATGATAAGGAATTTAATGACATTTATAGAGTGCATATTTTATAATGTGCACTCAGTCAGTTGTGAGTTATGATAGAGGATCCGGAAATTAAAACAATAAACACAAAACAAACAAACAAAAAAAAAACCCAGCTGCTTCACTTCACTAAACCATAACCTCAGTTGAGTTTTTTTTTTTTTTTTTTTTTCTTTCAGAGAGTAGTTTCACTAACTGTGCCTTTGCAACAAAATATGAGCACCAGGTGCCCATGCAATGACACCCTCATACTGTGCTCACTTCCAGAGATTCAGAGTCCTCAGGATGCTGTGCATGACCCTGATCCATCAGGGTAAGGTGAAATTACACAAAGCCTAGACCCTCTGGCAATAAACAAATACTTTTTTCTTCCTACACAGTAATAAAAGCCAACAATAGAGTGCTGCAGTTTACCAGCATCTGATATGCAGAGCAGCACAGGATGACAACCTCCAAAGCTGAGGTGTTCTTACAGGCTATTGTACAAGGAAACAGTAGCAGCGACTGAAACTGGACAGCACTTCTAATTTAAAAAGGGAAACTACTTATGACAGACAGTAGGTGAGAATCATGTAACGGACTACACTACTAAAAGTTTGGGTTATGATTCCCCCTACTGGCGATGTTTGGTACCGCATGTAATTCCCCTTCTCGGTAAAAAGCACCATCTTGTGGCCAAAGGACAAAGATAATGCTGAGAATGTCATTAGTTTTGCAGGTATTTGGTCATGAAACGGTCATACATTAGTAAATAAGTTGTGTTGAAATTCCAGTGTACGTTTGTCCCCATATCAAACACTCAGTGGACCCAGACTGCTTCCAGACTCACTGAGCTTGGACTGAAAAGCTGTAGGCTTGTGTTCCTCCATGGTACACTGAATCAATAAACTGATTGTGTCTGCAGAATATGAATCAAATATAGAAAGTGATTTTATGACAGTTACTCACATATATGATAAAACATTTATTTTCCCACAGTTATTCAGAATAACAAAAAAAACATCCATTTATTTCCCTCTACAAGCTCTGTTGCTAATATTTATGATTACAACAAAATACAAAAATTGAACAGTTCCTGCACAGAGCAGTTCCACATCACATCACACTTAGTTCCACTGTTGTAATGTCCCCCTGGAGTTGGTGCTGCAGTATGAGCCTGCTCTGGTGAGGCCAACAGACAGTATCAACTAGAAGCAGTCAGGTTTATGTCTTCACTGCTGTATCTCTGGATTTGTAGATCACTCCTCTGCTTTTCAACTCTCTCACCACACCTTCAGAGAAGGAGAAAAATGTGAGCAACATGAACAGCGGCTGAGTAAAGTGAATGTAAAACTCATTGAGGAAGGAAATAAAGCAAACATTTACTTTCTAAGTGTGTGTTACTTGCAACATATTGAGGCAGCACAGTTAGATATAGTGTACCTGGAGGTAGTCTGCCTGTCACTGACACTGCATATACACCTGGCTTGAAGTTGCCTGTAGGATGGAACAAACAGAAACAAAGACTGACAAATGAAAATGACTTGAAACAATACAGTGTGTTAACAAGGCCATGATACAAACTGTTCAACAGGATTAAGGTAGGCTAATTTTAAATCTGAATTTTATATTATCCTTTAAAATGGGCTCTTATTAACACATTGATTAGCATACAGAATTATCACCTGACTTTTTAGTCTTTTCCAGCTCATTGTTTTGCTTTAGAGATGCACATTTTCTGTGTGGTTCAGTTTTATCCCTCCTGTCTACACAGTTTCCAGTATAAGCCAGCAGCTGTTAAGCAATCAATCTCCGATAAACCCACTGTATGGTTTCTGCCCAGCTCCAAGCAGCAGACAGACAAGGTTAACAACTACCTCGTGAAGAAACTGGGACATGTAGCAGCTAAAGAGTCAGATATTTTCTCTGGAATTGATAGAGACCAAAGCAGACCTAAAATTACACTGATTATTGGGCTTCATTCGCCAGGTTGCCTAAGACATGACTCCAATACGATGATGATGTTGTTTTCTGTGTGCTGGATAACTGTTTTACAGTTTGTCTGCTCCCTCACTGTCAAAGCTCAATGAATGTGGCTTTATGTACAGGCACACATCCTTACCTATCCTTTGCCATTTCGCCACCCAGCTATCCTCAGGACTCATCATGGCTATCACACTGTGGAGAGACAGACAGACAGACAGACAGACAGTATTGGGAAATATTAAGAGAAATAATCCAAACTGTGTGAAGGTTTTTGAGTAATCAATGCTTAATCAATACTCACCCATCAAATGAGGAACTGGTGCATTCATAAACCATCTCTCGGTTCCCCTTCATCTGAAGGTACGACTCACAGTTGTCACAGCCGTCGTATTCAAACTGGTCAATGGTCTAAAGAGGACAAGAGTGAGTGAGTTGGTGATGGATGATAGTAATTCAGGACAATAAAACAGACAAACAATGGATAAAACATTCAAGTTAGATACAAACTACTTCTGATACCAACAGTCTGTACTAAAATGATTTACACCTGTGTGACGAGTCAGCTAACGCTAATCAGCTGTTCGTGTGTAGTCATGTTTAGCCAAACTAACGCGGCTTGTGAGAACACGAACAAACTATGATAAAGTATCTTACTGTAAAGAAGTAAACGAAGAGTTACTTTAACGTTTTCGTTCACGTGTGAGAAACAATAGAAAGACAGAGCGCAAAAAGGGGCTTCGTGTTTACGGAAACGCTAGCCTGAGTGTTTCTTTCTCAAAATTTGCGGTTTACCTTCACTAAAGAACAAAGAAGACAAGCTCGCAGATGGCGAAGGTCTTTGGGGACCGTTTCCAATGCCATTACGTTAAGCTCCTACAGAAAATACTTCAATAATACTGAAATATCAAACGGATTAGTGTTTTGACTGTGTTCCAGTCGCCCGGGAATTACGTCATAGTCTGTGAGGACCCAGTACAGGACACGCACAGAGGCAGGTGTCCATGATATGCGCCTGAATAAAAATCTTTGGATCTCTGCATTACATGAAATAATCATCTCTGTTACAGGGATTATGTTTGCATTGTTTTGTATGGTCACAAATATTCTATTTGTTCCAACACATCCAGAAACTTCCCATTAACATACTAAACAGACAGTAAAAACGTTTTGACTTTTCTAAAATAAGAGATGTTCACATACAAAAGCAAAGACATGTTACTGATGGAGGGATGGATGGATGAATAATGGGTGTATTTATATTTGTGTCAACATCTGGGTGCTTCCCCTGGACTACAGGGTCGATGCCATGATAATCTCCCCATTAGACCAGACATTACTAATTATTACTTCTAACTAACTAAATACATAAATAAAATCTGTTATTTCAACTCGTTTCATTATGAATATGTTGTCAAAATTTCAAACGTCATTGTTTATTTTCCCATCTTTCTGTTTTTTCTTTTTTACTTTACAGCTGTATACATTTTAAATGATCTGGTCTTACATTGCCTGTTTTCTTATTTAATTTCATATTTTTTATTATTCTTCATATTAATGTTATACCACCATGCTGTTACATCACTCACTGCAGCTAGGTCACTATTTTGCATACTTTAACACGTTTATTATTTAAATCAATTCTGCAATTTATTTAAGTGTGTTTTGTATCAGGTATAATAGTAAACTCTTGCAACATTAACACACATTTTGCCCTCTTTAGATTTACAGCTTGGGAAATGTGTGAGTGTGAGGGTGAAGAGACATGACCATCTATCTATCTATCTATCTATCTATCTATCTTAAATATAAGTGTCAAAAACAGACTTATTAAGGTTTTTACTGCCTCTACAATTACTATTTTATCTGACAAAATGTGTCCAAACTTTTCAGATAAGGGAACTCTGGGTCATTTGTCCAAGAGGTGGAAAATAGCTAAATGCATTTACTCAGGTGCTTGTATTATACTTGACCATTTTAATTTCATTCTACTTTATGCTTAGACTTAACAGCATTTCATTGCTAAACACCTAAAATATTGGTTTGACTTGACTGTATTCATTTGCTACTGTTACTACTTTACAGAATAATAATTTAAAAAAAAAAACATGTAATATCTAATAAAATATTATGTTACACATGAAAATGCAGAAAAATGAGATCCAGCTTGACCAGCTGCAACCACTTCCATGTTATTGAGTCTGTAATTACAGCATAGGTGATAACTCAATACATGTAAGAATAGAAACCTCATAATGTGACAATTCAGCACCAGAAGGCCTTTCAGTTTGGATGTCTTTGCTGTTCATACTTCAGGAACCTTTTAAGAAACATTCTGAATGCAAAAGGAATACGGTTGTCATGGAGTATTTTTAAAACGTAGCATTGTACTTTGGACTTCAGTACTTCTTCCACCACAGGTTTGTCCTCATCAAAAAAAAAAACAAAACAAAAACAAAAACAAAAAAACAACAGCACAGAAACCTGCTTTAGAATGAGAAAGTGTTAATCTGTCCTCTGGGGCTGAAAGCCAATGTTACTGTAAAACCTGTCCTCTCCCAGTTTGAGCTCCAACGGCACCAACGGCTCAGGAGCCTCCAACGGTCCTGAGAGCAGCAGGCGGTCATCTTCGGCAATCCAGGTGCGGTTATCTCGGCTTTTCTTCCCGGTGTAGCTTGACCCCAAAAATATAAGACAATATGTAGGACTTTTATGCAGCCTTAACTAACGTGACTGTGTTAAAACTGATTTCAAACACAGAGCGGTTCATTCATTGGTGAGCTAACGTCCGCTTTATGCTCGCTAATGCTAATGAAGTAACGTCACCGGTAACGCTAAAAGTTAGCATTTTCAGGTCGTGTGTCTTTAGTAGAGCTTGCAATTTCATAGTCATTCATTTTTAAGTTAACATAAATAGAATGGTGCTGGGTTAATTTCATGTGGTTTCCAATGTGTTATAAAGTGAGAGTATATGGGTTTGCTATTTTAAGGTGAATCACTCCTAACAACAGTTAATATGAAAAAGTAGTTTTAACTAAGGTTGCGTTAGCTAGCTAGCTACTTCATAACTGTATAATTGCTAGAAATGGTGTTGCGATGAGTTATTACTGAGCTAACTGCTGTCCTGATCTTCAGATGCAGTGAAGTCCTTTCCTCAGGAACGGTCCCTCTGTTTCTACTTCGACAGATTAAAGCATGGATGTCTATGGCAGCTCACTCCCTGACAACATCAACCCGAATAACTTTCCTGCCAAACTGTGGCGTTTGGTGAACAACCCGGAATATGAAGCCATCAGCTGGGACAGCCCAGGCGAGACTGTCATCATTGATCAGCATGGCTTCGAAAGACAGATCCTGTCTCCAGGCTTCATTACCACGGGCAGCCCTGACGCCTTCAAAACCACCAACTTCTCCAGCTTCATCCGTCAGCTCAATCTGTACGGCTTTAGGAGAGCCGATCGAGCGGCCAAAGATAGCCACCAGCCTGCCGGGGACAGTGGGGCCTGTCACTATTTCCACAACCCAAACTTCAAGCGGGACCACCCTGAACTTCTTACGGCTCTGATTAGACTCACCGCCGACAATAAAGCAAAGTTAGAAGCTGGCCAGAACGTGAAATGTCGGCCTCCGAGTCGATACCAGCGATTCAGTGGAGGTGATGATGGCCCAGATAAAAATGTGAAGAAAGGCAAGTGTTCCTGCGTGTCTTCTGTCTGTCAGTGAGGAAGTAGCTGCAGCCAGTGGGAGCCTGTAGTCAGTCACACAAGTCTCTCCATGGTGGTATAGTGAATACTGTAAAATGAAACTATAAATCCTAAACGTTTTATCACTTTTCACCTGAACTAAACTTCTAACTGCATTCTGAATGCCTCGATCCAGTGCCTTAAATTCCACTAATCACTGCTTATTGTCATGCTTTGCTTTTTCCTGTCTCTGCAGGCAGTTCTTCACTATTTAGCCCCATGCATCTGGAGTCAACTCATCCTTACTATTCCAGCAAAGCCCAGGCTTTGAACGCCCACAATGGAACCCCATTTCCACCTCGATACCTGATAAAGGGTCACGGGGCAGCTCTTTCTCCTGCTCTCTTTGCAGACAAAGGGATGCCTTTATCTTTAAACCACCTCTATGCTGGAGTCGCCTCAAGTTCCAATGCTGTGCACTTCCAGCAGGGCTTACTGGCCCATGCAAACCATGGAAATCCACATTTTGCCACTTTTAATCCTCCTAATTCACCATGTCATCCTGGCTGCCATTCTTCAGGTGAGCATGACATCAGTTAACCTGTTGAGTTACTCCTGAAAATGTGTGGAACAAGTTATAATCCACATATGTCCCATCTCTTCACTTGCTGTAAATTGTACATGAGTTGGAAAAAGAAGTATTTGTAATGAACCAGTAAGGACCTGAATGTTATGTGATAATTCAATTCCAGTAGGATCCCAAACCAATACCCCGCATGTTATAAGCTAAAAATGATCTTTTGTCCCTCTTGAAGTTTTGCATTACTATCATCCGAACCTTATGGCATCACATCGGACAGGTAGTGAGCTTCAGACCGGGTCGTTCTCTCCCCACAGCTATTACCAGGTAGGTGAAATGAAGTTTATTCACTTTGTCATGTAATAAATAACTCTGTCCACACAGATCTGTAATTGGTCAAGGAAGACAAGTATTTTTAACGTGTGCCGTGTCTTAAAACATATTTTTCTTCCACTGTCAGGCAAGATATCCTGTGAATATGTTTTGTTGCGCGGATCACAACCAGGACCCACAGAACAAGGAGCACCAGGAGGTGAAAAAAGGTGACATTAACTTGGACACAGTTTTCCAGATTGCAGATGACGTGATGCAGACTCCACCCAATAGCTGCCTGATTAGAGTTGTGACCCCAGAGAAGCCATGCCCCCTGTTAGCGCCCTCCTCCAGCACCTGTAACACCGTGCTGTGTGACAACCCTGCCAGCACCACGCAAGCTAGCCCTTCATGTGCCGGACCCATTATAATGGCTGTGGCAGGCGGCATCAGTCTGGACACATACAAACATCAGGAGGAATCTGTGCTCTCAGTACCTGAGGAAGTGCCTGAAGATGCCATATTTGAGGTGAGCTTCTACATTGTAGATTTCCTGAAGGTATTTAGCTTTATCTTTTCGAAAGGCAAGAAATGCAGGAAGGGCTGGGTGAGTTTGCAAATAGATATATTCAACATTGATGTGTACCTTTAGATTTTTGCATATTTATTAGAGAATGCATAGCAACAGAAGATCTATACATGATGTGCTGTGGTTCCCTCTGTGCCCTGGCAAGGTTACCAGTGATGATGCAAAGGACAGTGAGGTCATAGGTGTCGAGGTTAGCAACAGTGAGGGTTACCAGTTAGGCAGGTGCAGCAGCAGCAGCAGTAGCACGGGACGACGACCAGATGTTTAGGTAAGACATTATTGAACAGTCAAGGAGCACATTCAGAAGAAAACTAGTGCAAGGTCATCTGTGCAACAACTTTACTGACAGTTATATTTCTTGTTTTAGATCTCAACTTGTTGAATTGATTGGCATGTGACAGGGAGTCTGGATTCACTCCAGGATGTGATCTTAAGATCTCACTATTACCACACTTTCTTCTCCATTTGATTTTTAGTTGCATAGAATTTTGTTGCTGTTATCTAATTTAAGTCTTATTTAAAAAAAAAAGAAAGAAAGAAAAAGCAAAAGTATTTAGATGTTGTGTATTTTAATGCATTTTCATAGTAGTGTTTTCCTTAGACAATACATTCATTTCAATTAACACTATTTTTTGTTGGTCTAAGAATGAGACTGACTTTTTAAAGCGAGATTTTACCTCTACATTTTTAACAGTTTTATCTAAAATGTTTTTACCAACTTGTGATTTTTTTTAAAGAATTACAATTTTAAGTGTGATTTAGGCAGATTTGTTTTTAATAGCATAACTGGTAGTGTGTGTCATGGCAAGTACTAACAAACTGCTGTAATGGGGGACAACCTGATGAATAATTATATGACAGTATAATTATTTCATCTACTAGTGGTTGATTGATTTGCGGTAGTGGATGCTTTTCCCCACTTTTTATTTTCACTGCATCATTTCAAAGGTGCAGCATTTATAAAATGTTTAACTGACATGCTTTTAAAAGCACGTGTGTAAAAGTATTATTAATAAATATAAATGTATTTGCGATAATGCATCTGGATGGTGTGTGTGTGTGTGTGTGTGTGTCTGTCTGTGTATTTCATCATTTCTTGCTCCCGCTGAGCTGTGTACTGAAGGTGTGCTGGTTCTGTAGTGTAACGCTAGAGGGAGCCACTCACTCGGTGTCGATCAGCGCTGCAGCGGCGCGGCTGCTCCGCCCTCAGCGTCCAAGGTGGCTTTCAGGTGCTACTCGGAAGCTCTTTTTACATTATTTCTTAAACTATTTTTAATTCTGTAACATTTAATTGTGTTTGGGTTGAAAACGCATTCCTCGACAAAATAGTATTTGAAGTGTTTTTTAAAGAATGCAATCTGACGCCAAATTACGTGGAAAAAAGACTAGGCTGAAACATGTAACTTAAGGCTTTGTGTTTTGATAGTAGCGTCATTATAACAATTCAAAACACCTGTAACACCTTTTGTCTACTCGGTTTCTCCCTCGTCTGAACAAGTCAGGTGACAAAAGTCCATCAATCCTCGGACACACCTGGTCAGTCAGGTACACCGTTTCTTTAAAGCCCCAATCTCCGACGGCACGGGAAGGCAGCAGGACAGCGAGCAGGTAGACTGTCAATGAGATCCCAGGGGAGCGAGAGACAGTCCGGGAGGCAGACCTTTGGGACGGTGTCAGAAGTGCTCACGGCGTCTCTCCACTTCACCACCTTCACATGGAGATCTCACGCAGTCTGGACCTCTTTTATTCGCCTCTTTTTCTACCGTCTCTTTTCTTTAAGCGTTCTTGATTTGACAAAACGATTCATTTTCTCTGGCTGTTCTCAGGAGGATCGGATCTCAATTCTCACAGGGCAGCGGAGGCACAGAGCGCAGGGGAATGCCTGTGTTTGCTTTTTATCGCTTTATTTCTTTACAGCGAGCGTGTTTAAATGAAGACCGACTGTAGGAAAGAAGTTGATGGATCTGTTACAGAAGTCGCGTTAGTTTCGGACCCGGCATAATTACCAAGTTATAAGTGAAGTAAGGCTTCAGATAGTAATTATAGAAATTGTGCTGCATTTAACAACATCTTAGAGGAATATTTTTTCGCAACTCCTTGGTTGTAAAGAAATCTTACTCAACTCGTTGGCACCGTGTTATCTGTCAGCATGCCTTCTAACTTTCCGGCGGCTACCTGTGAGCCAGCCTTTGAAGTCCAGCTCGTCGCTCTCCAGTCCGTCTGTGTGGATCTATGTGGAGAATGTGGCGCCCGCACGATGTGCTGTCTTCTCACGCCGATTGTAAGGTCCAGTGACGGGTGCACACTGTAATAGTCACAGGAGTTCGGATACGGATGAAGACCGATACCCTGTAGCCTGGACGTGCCCCTGTGAGAGGGGATCCAGCGGTTCAGCTCTGAGGCAAACACGCTCCAAATGAGGACATTTGTTTATCTCATGGAGATCGATGCACACTTCAGGCTCTAACAGCACACAGCGTGTCTTCATGGTGCACTGGAGCAAACAGTGTTTCGCCTCGCACATTAATGACACTGGATTAAAGTTCATTCAGGCCCATCTGAGCTCGGAAGAAAGAGGTTTGTGGATCGAGGCGCTTCGCTCCATGCGGGCTCTGAGTTTCTAAAACGTGTCGCGTTTGAATATTAACTCTGGTGCTGAATGGAAGTTTCAGGACATTCACGCCTCAGCTATGATGGCAGTGCACCAGCTTTAAAAGTTTGGATTCTATCTGTTTCGCAGTAGTCGTCGAGGCTGAACGGACAAGTGGGACGTACATACACAGAAACATACTCTCTCCGTTTTGTCTCTCCGCGGTGCTTGCCTGCTTTGAAGTCCACCATGTGCGGCCGGGCACCGCCGCTGCAGCCGAGGCCATGACCGTCCCCCTGCGGCGCCTGGCCGGGCTCTGGCCGTGGCTGCTCATGGCGGCCCTGCAGGTGGTGCTGGGCCAGCCGGGCCTGGAATCCGAGCGGCCGGCCCTGCGAGCGGTCATCAAGGTGGCACTGCTGAATCACGAGCCGACGGGGAAGCCCATTATCCTGGAAGGGGTGTTCGTGGGAGGAAGTGCCGGCTACGCGGAGGGAAAACTGATGCAGGTAATGTGTCTTAAATGACCCTGTCTGAGCACCGCGGGACTTCATTTACCTCCAGTTTTCTCAGGTTTTCACTGGACTGGGTTACAGGTGGACACCTGTTGTTCAGCTGCGGCCCAAAGTTTCTGTCTGCTCCCCTGCAGAGTGAATAGCGCCGTTAAAGATGTGAGCAATTGAATGAGTTGCTTAAATACGCCTAAATATGAAAGAGGTTGGAATATCTGGTCATCAGCTCATATACTGTGTTTGATGGACATCCTCACCTCTTGGCAGCCTTTGTGCCATGATATACATTCACACTGGCCTGTTTCAATGACGGGTTTACTGTTTAAGATGTTCCAGGCTGCTATTCTTCTACAGATGACAGATAACAAAGAGACCCAGAGCTTATCAGGATTACTAAACTGAGATATTCTCCCATAATTGAAAAAAATATAGATGAAGTTAAATGGTGGCATGCTTTGGGACAAAAGATCCACTGCACTAATCTCTGCCAGCATCACTGCTGGACTGTGCCAGCTGCAGAGCAATACTCCAGCAGTCAAAGTCCAGAGATTAGAAAAGGTCCAGGTAAAGAGCATTCATTTGAAAATGAGTTTTCAGGGCCCGCTGTCCTCCCTCTCTGTGCATCAGTCCCTCTGTGGGGTGACTGCTGGCCCTGCATGTTTCTCTAAACGAAAAAACAGTTTACACAACATCCACCGTCTGATAAACTAAATGATGTTAGCACCTGTACTTGTTGCTATACGCCATCAAAATACTGTAGTGACCATGGGTTACAGTTCACTGTGTGTTTCCAAGACACCACACTTCCCACTCAGCGCTCAGCATGTGTTGACAGAATATCCAGATACCTTTAACAATAACGATGACATACAGGTGTTATTGAGGTTAGTTTGTTTTTGGTCTATTTTTACTTATCCCTGAAAAACAGGGTTGGTTGAGGTTGCCAGCGTTTCTAGGTGTATCTTTTCTGAGGTGCCAGCTTTGTTTTGCAGCAGCTATTTATGGCATCAGATGCTCTTCCAACATTTATAATATCAAGGTGTGGTCGAAGGCTGTTAAACAACACAGCAAATCATGTTTAGACCTATGCAAACCTGTAATTTAAGCACAAGTGTTTTTGTTCCATGCAGAAAAGAAGCATGCCGTTAGCCTGCAAATGTAAAGTATGCACTCTTTTCAGTGTGCATTTTTCAGATTCAGGCATGGATTAGGGTTCCTGGGCCATAAAGCTTGACTGTGTCAATTTATTTACCATCTCCAAAGAGACGGGACGACAGATATGAGGCACTGCAGGATCTTGTCTCTTCTCACTCACCAGGCGTGGGAGGTTTTGTGAATGGCAAGCCAGATGCTGCAGTTTGCCATAATTGATAAGGATTTACATGATTTGTCCATGGAGAAAGCCCAGCATTAAGCACGGTGAAAAGCCACCGCTGTTTTGCTCTCCATTTAAAACTGATTTGGCTTTAATGTCTGTGCGGGATGTTGACAACATGTTACAGATGCATATCCGAGTGGGGCTGAGATCAAAGACGCTTCCAGCTTTCTGGGATTTCCAGCTTTCTGTAGTTTTTTCCTCATAAAACCTTGCACGGTATTTTGGAGTCTTGTGCTGTAGAGAAAGTGCTTGAAAAGTTATTAACCCACTGTCACCAGGTCTCATCTCAGCAAAGAGCTTCAGCTGCTTTCTGTACTTATACATGGGTGACAGAACTTGATCAAGATCGTAGAAGTGAAACCTGTCCGGATTTCCCTAAAGGTGTGAAGGAGGGTGCATCCCTGCCACATTCAGACTAATTTTTTTCTCCGCCATAGTCAGAATGGCGACAGCCTAATCCTCTGCTGATAAGATCGCTGCTTTCTTCTTTTTGCTCGATAAAAAATCTGTACAGTCGGTGGGTTTTGTCCTCTGCTTTCTTGTTTTCCTTTGTCAGACCATTGATTGTGGGTCTGTCCAAGGCTTGGAAGGTGTAGTTTTGTCAGACTTTCTTTTCCCAGCCTGTTCCCACAGTGCACAGAGGTAGTGTTATGCTGCAGGATGCTCTTTGTTGCAGCTTAGGCCTGTTCCAACAGGTCCTCACTGCCTCTGCAGGCTGCTTTATGGTCCCGCTTTATGTTCTTGTCTTCTAGCTGATGGGAGGATGACGGCTGGAAAGGAGGTTGAGTTCCATAGATAGGTTCTCTGCCTCGCTTCATGTTTGTGCTTTTTCTATCTAAGATTTCGCTCTCTCTTCTGTGTTAAAGCTGTCCAGACTAACAGTATGTATTATCATGACCGCAAAGCCAAATTGGTCGGTGCATGTCTTCTGTGAAGCTTAATTCCTGTCTGTGAGTTCAGCAAGTGTACTTTAGGAGTCTCAGAAGCTACCCCAGATTTTCCTCTGGACCACGCTGAAGCATGACAACCACTTTTCATAAGCTGCCGTCATTTTGGCCACATGTGGATGAAGATCCACATGTGGCCCCTCTGAGCCACACGAACGAAGAAGTTCCCAGTTTCCCTCAATGTAGTCAAGTCATAAGACTCTGCTTTGGTACGTATCTCCCTCTGATCTATTAAACCGTAATCTCCCCTGGAAGTATGCCCTGTCCTCTGAATGAACACGTTCACTGGAACACTGGCTGGGGTCTGGCCAGCACAATTTGGACAAATACAAGTGCTGAGGAATTTTGACTCTCTCCCCCTTTCCCAAATGCTTACACTGTGACGAGAGGAGAAGTGCAAAGGCTTCTGGGACAACTTTGAACTTGAGACGATTTTCAACTGTCCTCTGTTGAGAGAAGGAGTTGGAGTTTATCCTCTGGTTGGCAGTGTGCCCAATTAAAGGACCTCATAAAACCCATCTTGACTTTCCTCCTTGCGCTGTATTTTTGTGTTTTTGTACTTGAAGATGTTGAGTTGACCTTTGAGAGCTCCCTTAAATACATCAGCTATAATTAAGGCAGGCCAGGCATTTGACTGAACACCAGTTAACTCTGCACCACTTCACATTCTTTCATCTCCCTTCTCAGTGTCCCATAAGGTACTGAATGCCTCCTCGTCCCTCCCTGAGCCCTCCAGTGTCCGAGGCCACTATCTGTATGTTTCCCTGGCTGGCCCTCAGCACAGCCATTTGGGAGCGAGGGATGGGAGGGCGGAGGGGGCGCTGAGGGAGAACATCAAAGTGTGTCCAGTTGCGAACGTGAGCTGGGATGATTAAAAACTAAGACTGTTTACACTGCACTTCCCATATGAGCCCCATCCTCCCCCTCCCTCTAGATTTCCTGCCCATACTTCCTATCTCCCTGGATGAGATAACAACCTGGCCAGGGCTCCTCGGGCTTCCTCGCTGCTTCACGCGTTGGAGGTGCTGCTGCACATAGTTTTGCCTTTGTGTAAATATATGTCAAATATTTTGAAAGTTGTCCTGAAGTGTGTGCAGATGCCTGGAGCTTTTTAGTGTCATATCATCCATTTGCTGTGTGAGAACTCTTGATTCAGTTCAAGTGGGGTTACATTATGTTCTCTGAGAATGGGTTGAAGATTTGATACATGCAGCAGCAGGGGTGTGGATGAATTGCAATGTTGCAAGGAATATCTTGACAGTAAAAATGGATTAATATGGGATTAGTGTGGATGACAAGTACTGCATTTTCACATCAAACTCAGTGCTTTTCTCTCGCCCACTGAAGTCTGATTTGTATGTCTACAGCACAGTTACAGTGTGAATAGCAGCAGTGGAAGAGGCCTGCACTGAATTTTGCCACAAGCTGCAGTTCACATTGACAGTTCTCATGTTTAGCATGCAAAGCTCTGCCATGTCCACTGGTATGGACACCACATGAGACCTCAACATAAACAGCAGTAGAATCACGTCCCCATCTGTCCTGTCTGCCCCTGGGCGTCACTGGCAGATGCATAAAGGTATGAATGAAATCGCTATAAGCTCACAATTTCCCGCTGCTTCACCACAGCGCCTGTTAAAATGAACGTGGACTTTTCTGTGATTAACTGCTGTTTTTGTTGAAAGGAAAGCCGTTCAGGGACAAACGTCAACTTTAAAGACAGCATATAACATAAGAGTGCGGTTGATGCAGAGATCATTCACATAGCTTTATGTGGCCAGCTCACACAGATCTGCTGTCAAGACGTGTTTGTCTTTTGTATTTCCATATGGTCATCAGTTCAGCCGGCCTGCTATTGCTTTTCTATCGTCTCCTTCCTCTCGTCATCTGAGACTACAATTCCATGTTGCCTCTGGCTCTTGCCTTGAACAGACCCCCACGTGTGCCCAACCTATCAGACAAGCTCTGGACTAATGGTTTCTCCTGAGCTGGGATCTGACGAAGCTGCAGCCTGCAGCACAGGAAGCAGGGATAGCACTGTCCTGTCCACCCTCTTCCACAAGAGATGGCTGTCGTGATGTTTCTTAGGGCACTGGGAAGAAGGGAGAGGCAGGTAGGGGAAACATGGCAAATCTCTTAATCCTGCCGGCCCCCTTCTTTTTAAGTCATTAGACCAGGTCTGGAATTTTTGAATGTTATACAACACATTCTTTTCTCCTTTTCATAGCTCTCCTCATGCAAATAACAGGGGAAAGTCTCTGTTACTTCAGTATACACTCTGCCACAATCACTGTTTCACTCATCCAGTCACTCCCTCATGCATGTGTGCAAAAGAGTCACATACTCACAGTGATTCCTCGTTTTTTTTTGTAGCACACCCATGTAAAGCATGCTAACGCACATGCATGCTGAGTACACACACACACAGACAATGCAGTATGGTAAAGGCATTACTACAGGACTTATCCTTGAACCAGCTCAAGACTGGGTGAGCTGGAGAGGACAGAAGAGTAAGAAAGTAACATGAGAGCAGACACAAACAGCATTAGCAAATCTCACATTGCTATAGTGTGTTTATGTGCGTGTGGGTGTTTTCAAATTCACACACTGCACTGATCTCAGAGTGGTGGAGAAGCCTGAAATGGCACACACATGCATGCACTCATAAACACAGTTAAATTAATGTTAATGATACAGGCTTTGTCTGGCTCTTCATTTTGAGAGATTTTATTGTCTGTCCCTCTGAGAAACCAGCAGAGCGCTGAAGGAGTAGCAAATGCATGCAGCTCTTTTAAGTTGTGCCATCATGTAGCCACGCATCCATTACAATGGAGAGGAGTGAGTCACTGCTCCCTATAAAAGAGCACATGCACACACTCACACATACACACTCATATGTTCATTTCCCTTTGATGCCACCATACCTGACATAGATAGGGCCAGGCGGGGCAAAGGTGCATTCAGGGTCAGCGGAATTCAATTATGTCAAATGTACGTGGTTAAACAGTTGAGAATGCTTTGGCATTTTTGCATTCCCAGTGAGATTGGTATCTTGTGCAACCTTTCTGAATGTGCCCTGACAGCGCAGGTCAAGTGAAACACCTGTCCTCAACCGTCCAGTTGAAACCGATCCACTGGGGGTACAGAGGAAAGTCTGCTGATCCATAGCAGGCATGGAGGCCAAGCTATCCCTTCCCTGAGGATCAAGGCCACATTGATAGAGATTTACAGAGAACCATGTTGCAACAGATGACAATCGCACCACATGGCAGTGGAGTTTATATGGCACTGATGGGAAAGTTGACTGTCTCTGTTTTGTATTTTCACCCAGGTGAAGGCTTATGATCACTGGGATGGTCTGACCAAAATGTAGTTTCTTAACCTGCCCTATGTTTTCACCATTAATACAATTTATGAATGAAGTTTTTATTATTGTGCATGCATACAAATCTGCCAAGCCTGTGTAGGCTTACAAGACATCACAAATGATACAGAAGCCAGATGCAGAATGCTGCGTCTACAGTTTCAAACAAAGTCCCAAAATAAAGAAAATCACTGTATGTTGATTTATGCTAGCTGTCTTATCATTACAGAGGTAAGGCTCTGTCAGTTTCAGCCAAATGTCTTTATAGTCACTCTCTAACGCTTCTGCGCCGCCTGCAGTGTCAAGAGCAGTCTGTTCTGCTCCCGCTAACATCAAAGGCTCAGAAGCTTCTCCGCACTTTCTCATTTCTCTGTTTGTCTCGCCCTCTTTCTCCCACAGCACAGCTTCAAATTCCTCCTCCTCACCTCCTCTCCTCTAACCAGCCCTCTCTTGTTTCTTGACAGCTCTTTAAAATGGTTGTAATTCATTGCATGTGCTTTAGTTTCAAGGACAAATATGGCTATGTGCACTCAAAAGGCAGGAAGCGCTTAGTTTGCTGAGAGGTTGGAGGAAAAGAGTCATCACCATACCACAGATAAATGCTCTCTGACAAACTCCCGCCCTCTGTCCGGCTCCCCGTCGCTCCTTCAGTCGAGTTTTTGTACAGCTATGTGCTTGGCTCTTTGGCAAATCCAGCAGTAACACCTCCCAGCAACGTAATGTTATACAAAGTTGTTTGCTTCCCGTGTGAGCAGCTGAAAACTATTTGTACTACATGGTTATGACAGACACACTTGCATCAGAGCCGCAGAGTGATATTGTTAAGAAGCAGAATGTTAGTGAGCACAGAGCGGTCTTGTGAGTGGAAGCAAATTTTCTACTTTTCTGCTTGAACGCTTGGCTCAACGATCCGCAAGAAGAGGAGCTTTCACCTGTGTGACGGTCTGATTCTTTATGTATGTGTGTACAAGCATGAGTGAGTGAGTGAGTGAGTGTGTGTGTGTGTGTGTGTGTGTGTGTGCACAGGAGGCGGAGTTCCCGTACTGAGATCATTTACCAAACTCTATTAAGTGGGATCAAAGTGACTTAGATCTTTCAGTGCTACATGACTACAAAAGCCATATTGTAACCCCAGATCCAAGGAGATAACGCTGCTTACAAAAAATGCTTTATGTCTCCAGAAGTCACATGGTCATTTCCAAACACTAACCAGCATGTCCCGTTTTTGACCCCTTTTTCCTTCTTTTTTTGCCTCTTTCTCAGAAAGGCTTCACTGTTACTCCACTGCTTCATGCAGAGTTTGATTTATTGAATTAGAAAAGCTGAATACGAATGTCAGATTTGACTGTATCCACTCAAAGACGAAGTCCAGTTCAGTCTCATGTCAAAAAATGAAGCAGTGGTGTGAGACTGTAAAGAATCTTTCCACTATGGCCTTGCACTACTGTAATACACACTATGACTCTCATGAAGGCCACATGCCACCCTTCATGCTTGTATTAGTGTGAGTCAGTGCAGCAGTGTGGCCAGGTGCCGATGTTTCCATAGGCTTAATGTTGCAGGGCCTGGCTGATAGTGTGAGTCGAAGTTAGAATCATTAAGATTTCAGTCCTGGCTGATTTGTCAGCTCTTATACATACAGCTGAGGAGTAGCTGGTCTGCTCACAGCGCAGCCAAACAAACTCGTTGGAGAATGCAGTGCCAACCTTGATGACAAATGCAGAACATAGTGTTTCCTGTGACATCATGTTTGCTAGTTGAATGTTGGGAATGTAGCAGCAGTTGCAATTGCAAAAACTTGCTCTTGTAAGGTGTTATGAGAGTGAACAATAATATAATAATAAATAATGCTTGCATCATTTCCTGTGAATCCCTTGTTCATCGGTAGGCAGTTTGCACAGGATCATTACTTTTAGGCCTCATTCTGCAGAGACTGATGTATGACTGTATCTGTGTGCCTTGCTAATTGTTTAGCTTCCACAGCTAGTGTGCCACTGAGACTGAGAACATAAACAGTAAACCAGATTTTGAATCCTAGAGTTCAATTATTGGTGCAGTGTGAACAGAGTTGTCAGTCCTCACCATAAATTCTGCTTGTCTTTCTGATTCAAGACGGCCTGTAAGTGATGCGAGCAGCGAGCCATAACTTCGGGATAGAGGTAGCTAAACAGAAACATCCAGTGAGGGAGTAGGATCAAAGATTTGTGTCTGGGAAAGACTCATCACCCTGTGTATTTTAGAGAATGATGGATAAGGTTTCTGGGGAACACAATAGAAAACACTGCAAATGGAAAATCACTTTGTCATTTTCTTCTTTGGCTTGAAATACAGGAGCTGTACAGTATATGCTTGCCTGCTCCTAATGACTGCTGTGTGAGCAGGAGGTGAATGATCGCTCCCTGTGAACATGGCTGATCATCATACATCCAGTCACATGCCTGCCGGCATGATAGATGGCTGTTCTCTCAGTTGGACTAAATGAAAAGTGCATGCTTTTGAATCAGACAAAGGGTTAGTATGTCTGCCAGACAAGTGTGTTTAACTGATGTGTTCGTCTCCGTTCACCTGCAGGGAGAGTTCTCCTCTTCCCCTTCACTGGGTTTTTGTTGAAAACGCACACTTAGGCCTGCAGAGACAAAGTCCCATGTGACTTGTTGAAAGAACGTATGCATGCGCTCACTGTCCATCCACTGCCACCAGTACCACCTCTCAGCCTGCCTCTACTCATTCATTTGTGTTTCACCAAGTTGGCTTGGTCTAGTCTTTGATGCATCAACACATGACCTTACATTCATTGAGAGAACATATATATTATTGTATATATATTATTATAATGCTGAGCACAGCAGTTTTTTAAGTTCTAGAGCGTCATGCTGCAGCCGGTGCTGGTGTTCTCTCTATGAGGGGCTGTTCAGCTCAGCTATATTTTGCATCAAGCCAAGTATTGACTCTCTAGAATGCTAATATTTCTCCAATTACACGATTGTTCACCACTGCATGACTTCAGAACAATGTTTTCAAAGGCTCTATAGCTACTTAAAGGCCATTCTAGAGCTCGATACTCTGACTGCAGGCACTTGGATGCGTGATAACAATGTTGCCACCAGCCGTTTATTAGGCTTAGCCCAGGTGGAGTAGGTGATTCTACACAGCCATGCAGTGACCTTGTTGCATGCTTCAAAAACAACTAAACCCAAAGTTTACTGTGCCTGGTGTGCTGTCCCAACAGCCCTCAGGAGAGGACTGCGTATCTAGGAGACCCATTCCAGTTGGCCATGACCTCCTGACTGGCTGCTCCTAATTAGAAGCAGTCCCTCACTGTGCCTCCCTCTCTTGTCCAAAGTAAATACCTTGGCACCCAGCAGGAATGCTGACAGTCTGCTGTTTAGGGTGCTCAGAGATAGGCTTGGACAGTCACTGACTCCCATCATGTTTAACCCTCTTGAGTGCGGTACAGCCAACACTAACAACTCACTCCAGTCAGCAACGGAAACACAAATGACTTCATTGCTGAACTCACTCAAAATATGCATTACTATCTTGGCTTTTTAATGCCAGCGTGCTGTGTTGGTTTTCCTCTTGGAATGCGTTCAGGTTTCTCTCTTCAAATGGCCTTGACCACAGACTGGGACTTTGTAGGGAAGTGATAGAGCGGGCGGAATATCATCTACTGCTGGGTTACATAACCTGTGTATTTACATTTACTCCAACATTAGGCTTCCTGCAGCCTCAGAGTTAAAAAAAAAAAAAACAGATCCTCGCTGTTTCAATGTCAGCTGCCCTTTCTGTGCAGCGGTTCACTGGAATCAGGTGGGCGGATCAAAAGGCAGTCTGTATTTGAGAGAACAGGGCCATGATGTCTCATCAGGGCCATTCACCTGATAACCTCCACTGTGGGAGCTGCTCCAAAGCAGCAAAAAAGTAGTGCGGCTAACGAGGCATGTTTTTAGTGCTGTATGGAGTCTTTTTCTACTTTGAGATGGTCTGTTGGTGAGTGGAGCTGCCAAGCCTCATTCCCTCACAGCCTGCTATTTAAACCCCCAGATTGCTGTGCGGGAGTGGAGTGGAGCATGGTGTTGCTCTTTGTTCTGGGCCCTAGGTTAGGGTTAGCACAGCATTACACCACAGCAGCCCTGAAAGCCAGCTCTAAAGACTAAAGCAGAGCTGTGTGTGGTTTGGTGTTTGGTCTGCTCACGCTGAGATTAGAGCAGCAGGTTGGCAGAGGATTGGGTAATGACATGTCTACCGCTCTCGAGTCCTTGGACTGTCTGGGACTGCAGGCATACTTGAAAGCACAACTCACACACACACACACAGACATACACACCTACACACAGATGCGTTGCACCTCTTCCCCTTCCAAAGTACATTTGACCATGAAGAATCACCAAGACAGGCTAACATTGTGGTAACAGAAACAACATTTAGAATCTCTGCCAAATGAGATGTGACATGGTCAGCCACTAATAGTAGTGGACACACAGATGACACATAATGTTCCACTCATGTCACTGAGTCAAAATTGTATTTTCCAGAGCATGAAGTCTTTGTGAATGTATGTGAAAATAAAGCAGCAGAACATGAAAGGAAGTGTGGAGTGCTCCATAATACGCTACTATAAATAACATCATAGTGACAGTCCCAGTGCTAAAAGTTGTGTCATCACAAGAATTATAATAGTTGCTTGATATCAGAAGGAATCTTTCATTGCATTTACATCTGTGCATGACACAGCCCGTAGCACTGATTGGCTAATCGTGTTGTTGGATTGATTGCTTTTTCAACAGAGAAACCACTGTTTCAGGCCATGATGCCAGACAAATCAGTCAACAAAGGTCTGGAGCCAGGCGACTGTAATAGAGGAATACGGTGTTCCATTTGTGCTTTTGTGCATTCTTTCCATTTCACGCACGTGTGTTTGTACACTCTTGGAATGCTCCCTTGTGACGATTTTGTCTTTTCCGTATATTTACAGCATGAAGTAGTCGCAAACTTTTGATTGATCTCTTTCCTGATCTTATCCGTTACCCTCACGACAACAATGCCAGTGCTGTTGCATCACAGTGATGTGATTTTTTCCTCAATTTCCAGAAATGACTTTGCATCACATGAAACTGGAAACTGACAGTGACACTGGACACACAGACACTGTGATCCTGTTCGAGGTAGTCTGCATGGTATTTTATGAAGAAAGTCCTGTGGAGTTCTCATCACAGCACTTTGTCCTATATGAGTCACCAGCATGTTTATGAAGCTCCAGTTCAAACCTAAGAGCCAGGAGCTGAGCCAAGCGCCCCAGTGCCAGATCTATCTGAAAGGGGGGGGGGGGGGGGGGGCAGCGTGTCTACTGCAGTTCTCTGACCTACCTCCATGCCGCTGACTTCCACTGTTTGCCCACTCTGTTAACTATTACCAAAAGCCTGTGTACCTTGGCTGCAGCCCAACACTCTTACACATACTGTGGCCCATTATCAAAGGAGACCTGCACTACAAGCCCTGGAGTCCTTCCAAAAAGGCCACAGCCACAGTTTCTGCTTCAGGACCTATCCCAGCACTGCAGCACTATCCCAGCACTCCCTCCTGTTTTGTCTCCCCATCGCTCTCTCTCTCTCCCTCCTCCTCCTCCTCCCATTCTCTCTCTCTCCTTATCCCCTTGCTTCAACATGCACATGTTGGTTAAACTGTGCTTGGCAGGTACCTCACCCACTCACACTTCTTTTAATAATCCCTTTTATGTTTGCATTCATTCTCTTTGGTGTGGCGACAGGACAAAAACAGTGAAAGAGTAAAACCACGATTTCTACACCTCAACCCATGAAATGACTGTTTTTCAGGGTGGAAATGATCTGTTATTGTTTTGCGTGATCAAAAGTGCCCGTTGATTTGCACTTATGGTGCTACTCTCATGTAATGCCGCATGCTATAGAGTTAACAGAAACAAGGGAGTCTTTATTGATTGTCGTCTTCTTTTTCTAGAGATTAAAACTCACATTGATTACATCTATAGCCTTTATTCTAATTGGTTGTTCCAGTTTATTACCACAGATTTTTTTTACATTAGAGAACCATCACATAGTTTCTTAAAGAAAGCCTTAAACTGTTAATTAATTGTCAAACTTGATGCTGACGAATTTGATTATGAATGAATTGACTAATCATTTCAGCTGTAGTACCAGACGTCCTGAGTCAGCATTTAAAAGTTTGATCACAGTGTCTTGAATGATAAAAATAAAAAATAAAGGTAAAAGCTTGTGAAGAGTTGATTTGTGCTGCTATACACACCCATGTTGTTTTATACCACTTCTCTCAGATCACATCGTAAAGGCACCATCTGTGATCCAAATGTAAACACAACACTTATCCCTCCTCCTAAAACCAAAGACACAGCTGTCACAGCTTCATTTCACTATGCCAGAGAAATTACATTTTTAAAAATATTTTAGCGTTTATCCATAATTCTGAGATAAGACTTCACTTATACTGCTATCTTAATTACAATATTAAACATAATATCTCCTGACGATGATGACTTTATTATCTCGTTATCTTGAGATGACAGCTTGACACAGTTAAGCCATGATCCAGCCTCATTGGCTAATCAATTTTGAGTCAATCCACAAGGAAGTGGCTGTGGACCGTGGACAGGAGGAAGAATTGGGCAATCAACTAATCAGATTTTACATCAGTCAGTTATTGACTTAAAATCTAATGACCGAATAATGAGCAAGCCACCTCTAGGATTTGGAATTAGAATCTTAATCTATGTCAATCCAATTGCACGCTGGCAAAGCCCTAAATTTGCTCTCACAAGATCATGACGCATGTGGGTCATGATCACGAGAGGACAACTTTATGTGGCGGAAACCAAATTGTATCATTGAACCTTTGAGGATCAGAAAAAAGATAAGGAAGTGAGCTGTGTTTCCTGATATTCAATTTTAGTCCTGATTGACTAAACTAGATTTTGTCTCTTTGATGTCACAAGTGATTCATTACAACCAATGTCCAAATGCAGAATAATGTAAGGCCATAACGCATGTGACCAAACTATCATAGCCTGGTGAAACAGACTCAGAGGTCACAGTCTAATGTATTTCTTATGCCCCCTGTTGGTTCATGCTGTTATGTGGCTTCATCTCTTTTTGGCCTGCATAGAGACTGTGTGTGTCTGACAGTGCACTGATCTTAACCCCTTCCCTGCCAATTGGTCAAACAAAGAGTTTGAGCAGAAAATGTTTCTTAGATCCACTCTGCAGCATTTTTGGATTTTAGCATTTTCTGTTTTTGTTGTGTTTTCAAAGAAATGCCGGAGCTGACAGCGGCCAGGTGAATGCTGTCAATGTGTCCATCTGTGTGTTTCTTACAGTGCATTATGTGGCTTATTTGGCCAGGTGGCAGCCCCATCATACTTGAACCAGGTGCTCACCTATATTAGGTTGAATCTGTCTGTACACATGACACTCTTGATGGCATGACAGCATACTTTGAAGTGTGGATGGTTGTGTGTGTATTAAATGTGGAATCTGATTCTTTATAATTGATATGTAAACATGAAGTGCTTTGAAGTGTGTGTGTGGCACAGACTGTATCTGAAAGTGTGATGTCAGATACCCTTGGGCCATACACGGTTCTGTTGGTTCAGTGAAGCCTGTTAATGTGGAGAGATAATCCCTCACCCCCCTCTACCTCTCCCAAGCGCACTTCCTCTCCCCAGCAGGAAGTCCTGGCCCTTTTATACCCTGACAAAGCAGTGGAGACAGTAGCTGTTCGTTGGAGCCTTATCTCTGCAGCTTTTAATTAACTCTCTGGCCTGTCATCCCTGTCTTTAATACCATGGACTAAATGATTGGGCATACAATAAAAGCACCAACTGCGTGGCTCTAATCATTGACCTCAATGCTGTTCATGGTTTATATTAAGATTGTTTTAGATACATATAGCTCGCCTGCAATTGTTTAGTGTCACTCCTAGTTTGATGGAGCAGCGTGCAATTTGCTCAAATTGTATCTGCTTATGCAGCCAGACTCAACAAGCTGTACCAGCAGTAGTTTGATTATATGATTATCAACAAGACTGAGTGGCCCTTCAGACCAAAAAGTCTGCCCTGTATCAAAAAATCTCAAGAGGCTGTGTTGGTGGAGGTTTTGGATGTTTGCAGTAAAAGTTGAGCCAGAGTTCAGTACTTTTTTTCAGACCTTGCATTGTTTTGCTGGAGCCGTCTGCATTGGCAGCCAGCTGTGCCACAGCACTGGCACCATTCAAAAAAATGAAGCAGCACAGCTAAATGCTAACTTCAAGATGCTACCATGCTCACAGCAACATTGCTAATAGGCTGATGAATGCAGCATGTTCACCATCTTAGTTTAGTGTGTTAGCATTGTAACATTTGATAATTAGCACCAAACACGTAGTACAGCTGAGGCTGGTGGGAATTATTTTTTCATTAACCAGATTTCATGGCATATTTGTCCAGACAGTTCACCCAAAACCACAAATGTCTCCATGGCAGTGCTAGAGGGAAATTCAGGGGATCAAGTAAGTCATTAGGGTTTATCCTGTGGGAACCATGAATGTCTATTTTCAGTTCCTGCCAACTTTTCCTCCAACACTTAAGATATTTCAGTCTGGACCAAAGTGGTGAATGGTGTGACTGGTGTCGCCATCCACGGAGCCATGAAGCTAGCATGGCTAATAACAGGAACTGTCAACTCTTAATTTGACTTTAATACGAGTGAATGCACATGTGAGCTTGCTGTGCCATACACAGTGTGACAGCTGAAAGCTACAAAACTGGTACAGATTTTATAGGTGTCGACTACGGTTAAATTACCTGCTTCATGCTCTGTGCCGATCGGCAGTAATCCTGTTTGATTTCAGTGTGCCTGTGTTGCAGAGCTCTTTGTAGTTAGTTATATAACAGTTTGCAAACAGCACTGCAGCAAGTGTTGGTTGCATGAGACCTTTGCTGAAAGGCTGGTAAGTCGAGAGCTGGCTTTGACTTTGAGAAGGCTGACATCGTTTAACTGCTGTCTGGTTGGTGCCTAGAGGACAAACAGTGGCAGCACTTTTCAGCTGGGTATTGCTAAAGACTTCACAATACAATATGCACAGTGATGCATAGGCCACAATATGGTAAAATTACAACTCTCCAGTTTAAATGTCTGTGCTTGCCAGCATATAATTATGTGTAAAACACACAGTTACTCACCACCTCCCGAACACAGAGCTATCACTTTAAACAGTCTAATTAGGTATAACTTGAAAACTGTTGACTAGTGAGGTCTCAAACACACCACCTACATACTTACAGTGCACATACACAAACACACACACACACACACACACAGACATGATATGCCCTGCAGAGACCCAGTGGTTCCAGTCTATGCGAGCAGGAGGAGAGAGGGCAGTACCGTTCAGAGGGTTTCTCCTCCACGCCTACGATGCCTTTGTTTTCTCGCATAATGTTTTCCTTTTGGGTCACCTCTCCAGCCTTTTAGGGCAGTGAAAGTGGATCTTTCCAGGGCCTCTCCATTACATAGCCCATCAGATAGGGAGTGCTAGATAAGTCCCCCCTGTATAATAAATGTCTCATATTTGATCTTCACAGGTGGGAGCGGTCTCACAACACTGTAGCCAGGCTGCCTCTCCTGGGACAGCTTGCACAAACACCTGCTCTCAGGTGGAGAAAGACACGTCTAGTTGCCTTTTCGCACACACTGTGTCATACAAACACAATTTCAAAAACCACACATTCTCGTCTCATTTCCTGTGACCCTGTACTGTTGCTGCTTGGGAAGGTGAAAGGTTAACATGTCCTTACTTATTCAGCCTGACCAACCTTTCAGGAAGCTTTATGGTGCAAATCGTTAACCCCCAACCTAGAGCCCTCTCCCCATGTCTCACCTACCTACAGTGTACATGAGAGAGCGCCTTTGCCTCGTCGGTTCAAAGTTCAGACACAGGGTCCGACAATCATTGACACAGAAAAGCGGCGCCATTTTAATGGAAGGAAATGTGCCAGGAAATCAAAAGAAGGGTTGGCTCCAGAATACACAAGAGACCGTATACAGTGGAAAGTAAATAGTGGAGGCAGAATGTCAGGCTGCCTTGTTAGCAGGTATAGTATTGCATGGCTGTGGTCTGAATGGGAGGCATTGGAGACATGGGAGGCAACTCTAGCTGTGAGTTATGTTTTCCTAGCTGCATGGGTATGCTAATACTTGTTCCCTTCTTAGCATTCACCAGCAATCAAAGCTGTGGCTTGTCAATCATTTTTCAGGGTGACATTTTCCCTGGAGATCATTGGCCACCCCAGGCAGGGATGTGTTACACCAGACAGCCCGCTGCAAGCTCTCCCCCTCAGCCCCACCTTTTGCTTCGGTTAACTCTCGGACACTTTGTGCCCTGTTTTTGTGCTATGCCTTGGTTGCATATGATTGTGCCACTCAACAGAAACACACTTTTGGCTCATCTGAATGCAGTGACTGCTGGGAAAAAAAGTGAATCCTGGAATAAAAGAGTGCAGGATTTCAGCAGTAGATTTTTGAAGGAAAGCATACCTGTGCTGCAGGCTGTTGAAGCTGTAGACTTGACAGCCACAGTTTACCAAAATCAATTACATTTATTTACATTGTTGCTAGCCTCACAACTCTTTGTTCACCGGACTCGAGATATGGCATGGAAACTCTGCACTGTTTGTTGTTTTACTGTTATTCAGATGACTTATCTAATGTAAATAGATGAAAGGTTCTTTATATCTGTCAGCTATTTTAAAACCACAATCAAAGTTTGTTTTTCCAGCGGTGGGAATAGCCAGTTATGCCTCCCTCTTTAAAGAAACATGGATTACATTAATAGAGAAATAGTATTTTTTAGTATTTATAGTCAGTATGTATAGAAGTGAAACAGAACTTTCATTTCATTGAAGGATAATTGTAGTTTTTATCAACAGCATAGCTATCCAAGGAGCTGACCCTAGGCCCATTTTGTTGTTGCCAGTGTTTGTATCCAGTAGCAATGGAAACCGGCATTTCCCCATTTTATCTCCCTGTTTCCTCCGCTTTACAGATTCAGTCATTGTAACCTGCACGCTTTACTCTGTCATTGTCTACCCACTTCTTTAGCCCCTTATATTTTTAGATCCCTTATCTGATATTGTCATGGCAATGCAGAATAAACAAACCGTTTTGATAGCTGCAGGTTTTTCAGTTGGAACCCGTCTCTGAGTCCTTTGATCAGAGAGGCCTTTTATTCTGGCAAGAAGCTTGAGAAGCCAGGAGGGGGCTGGAACGACAATGAAGCAGCGGTGTGCCACAACTCTTCCCTGGATGTGAGGAGAAAGCTGACAGCTCTTAGTAAAGTTTGTTTTTAACCGAGTTACGTGGAAGCATATTTAATGCTGGGTTCAGACTATGTATCAGCCTGATAACAGCAAAGCTCCAGCTGAGCATCAGGTGCGACAGCTGCTGGTTTTGTGCCCACAACTGTAAACATGGCAGAACAAAAGAGGAATGACATTTTGCTGGAATCATTTCACTCTCACCCTTGGGTCAAGAGCATTATACCAGGTTGAGTCAGACAGCAGCTTTCCCTCATTCACTTGAATGGGACGACTCTGTTAACACAGAGGGGTTGCCAACATATTGGGCTCCATTAAAAAACAGAGTCCTCTGGGAAACAAGCTTACCTCTTCAATGTTTGCTGCAATGCTACGTTGGCCCAAAACCTGCAAGCACTCATTCCTTTGTCAAGTGAACACTGCATTTCTACTCTTACCTCACAATTGTTGCAACAAAACATAAAATAACTGACACCATCATAATGTCTTGTAAAATCAAATCCTGACTCTCTCAGCTGAAGTATGAATGGCTGTGCAGTGTTTTAGCATCAGCCTTTAAATGTATTTATCTGTTACTCAAACTGAACTTCCTGGTTTGGATTCTATCATCTGAACTGAAGCAGCAAGTCTCTGTCAGTGCAGCCCTTTGCAATTCTTTAATGCAGAGCTGCTTTTGGTCTGAAACGCCACTTCATCACACCTGTGGGTGTGACGTCACCCTCTTTACACTATGTACATACACTGTGCACCCACATACTCACATTCTTTCTACACCTCCCTGTGATGAGGAGTGGTGAATATTAGTTGTAGGAACAGTGAAGTGGTACTTGGCACCATCCCAATCTCTTATCTACGGCAAGCAAGTTGGGAGAGATGGCAAGCTGTGATTGGTGTAATGCTGCCTGTGACTTTCAGCTGATTCATGGCAAGAATATACGACTGTAAGATCATCTAAATATCACGTGTTGTGATTTTGGCATAAGCAGCAACTGTGGAAACCAGTTTGCTGTTTGGAGTTTGCTGAAACCATCTTGTTACTCACTGACACAAAGCACGCCTGCCACATTTGTGGGTGATGACATGTTTACTTGTCTATCCATGTGTTGTTGTGCATGTCGCTGTGACTTAGTCAAAGTAATTGAGCTCTGGTTCGAGAGTGAATCAGTTCTGAATGACATGAGTGGCATTGTGGAACAGGGCATGGTGGCATTGATGGAGTAGGTGTGTGGTCATGATTGGGTTTATGTGTGCCCAAACGTAGGTGTTTGTGACAGTACGTGCGTGTGAAGTTGTGCGTGAATGGTGAGATCATTGCTCACTGGCCCTTTTGTGGGGGTAAGGTTGGGGAGCAGTGATGCCTGCTACAGAAGGGGAGTGTGGGAACCAACTGGCTGGTGCACAGAGGATGGGGGTGGGGGTAAAAGATGAGGTAAATGCTCTGGAGCCCAACAATCAGCATGTTGATGTCTTCACTGGGTGGCCTAGTTCTATGGGGGCTGTAGGACAGGGCAGGTCGCTGGGTCTCAGGGTGCTGTGGGAGCTCTAGGCAGCGACACACAGCACCATCCTGCTGGATGATGGATGAGCTGTGCTCGCCGCTAAAAATAACAAGATGGAATCATTCCATGAGGTGTCAAAATATGTACTCCATTTGATACTGAATCCAACAACATGTAGCAAATGAATGGACTGAAGGCTGTTTGTCTGTGTGTGCTTTGAAATTGGAGAAGTACAAAGTTGAATGGCATTCAAAAGCTTAGCGTTGAAAATCAATTATATGTCCTCAAAGAATGCTTGGTTGGCTGCTTGTAGTTATGGTCTGAACAGTATAACCTGAAAAATGTGATGATATGAAGTTCTGCTACTGAAATTTGTATTCATTATTTGGACTTTTCTCTAATCTTTTTGTGACTTATTGGATAACTGAACCTGTTTTATCAACCCTTAACCCCTAATTTCCATTTGAGGCCTAATGTCGCGTTCTGTCATTAGGTGACGGAGCTGATTGCTGCCATTCTAGTCCTTTAGTCATTATTGTAAAATCTTAATTTGCAAAATAACTATTAAAAAGTACAGTATTTCCCTCTGAAGCGTGGTTGAGTAGAAGAATAAAGTCACCTAGAATGGCAATACTTAAGAAACATAATCTCAATATCGTTACTTTCCAGCACTGAGCAGTCTGGAAATCAAAAACGATGTGATAGACTTGATTTGTTCATCATCATTCAACTCTTTTGGCTATTTATCGTTCATTGTTATTTTGAACAGCACTCCCTCTGCTGTCTGAATGTCTGCTGTGAATAGCTCTGTTCTGAATAACACACCTTCCTGTCATCACTATTGTCAGTGCCCACTTGTCTCGTCATCATTTCTGAGCATTTCTATCTGTTTTTCATCTTTTTGGTTGTTACTACCACATATAGTGCTGTCCCTCACCATTTACCAAACACACTTCTGTTTGTCCCTCATTAAAACATCTGTCATGCAGCATCACACACTGCCTCTGCGATGTTACCAGTATAATTCTGGAAATGTTTCCTTGAATAGTAAACATTTACTAACATTTCCTGTTGGTAGACGTGACATTTCAGTTTGTCCTGTGCTTCACCCGGATGTGATAGTACCCAGCTGCCTGATTTTATTTTGGCTCTCCTAACACGACTGTAGTCCACAAAGTCCGTCTTTTATTGTGGGTTGGGCGGCGCTATGTTGGCAAAACATCACAGTTAAGAATCTTGGTTCTGTGATTTGTAGCTTTTGCACAGTTAGAATTGCTTACAAATAATGATTAGTCTTTGCTTTTCTCTAGAAATAGCATGCACTGTCATTGTGGTAATAGCTAGTCCTCACAGTAACGCTGTCCCTGCTTGACAGTACAATACCCCCAACAGCCTTCCAGGCTACTCTGTTCCTCAACATATATTTATATTTTTTCCAAGCACAGTTGGCTCCTGTTGGAACAATGTCAAAGCCCCCTCCCACCTCAGCCCCCTCTTTGGAGTGAAATCCTAACTGCTTGCACCCAAAGCCTGTCAATGAAAGGCCAGCTGTTCCCCGCCCTCTGCCGGCCTGCCCAGGCCCCCGTTAGATGCTCGCCTCGATGTTCGACACCCCCAACTCACACTCACTCTCACAAACACACACACAAACACACACACAGACAGCCCGGACTCGTGTGAAAGAATGAAATGCCATTACCAGTCGGCATCAGGTTACGTGGGCACAGCACCAAGTATGTCCCTGCTGCTAACGAAGGATGTGGGGAGAACCTGTAATGGTACATGCTAACTGCACTCCCAGCACAGCACTGCTGCTCTGCACTCTCTCTTGTGCACACATGCGCACAGTTCTGGAGGCCCCCGCTCGTTGGAGCACAATTCTGTAAAACTTAACCATAAGACCGAAATAGAACACAGCAGTCTTTAATGTTAGAGTCTCCTCAAGAAAAAACAGGCTGCTGGTGGGACCCCGTGGAAGAAATGAAGGCTTGTGTGGTCAGCTCATATGTTACTGTAAGAGAGGAGGTCTTTGAGTGTTGTGAAGCTGTGGCTAATCAGACTCAGCGTGGAGGAATGTCGCTGTGAATAACAGCCTATAGAAAATGAAATTGAATTACAGCTAATGTTCACCGTTTTCTCTCTCATGTTTAGTGGCAGCTTCAGCCACATTTGTAATATTTGTAATAGCTGTTTTCTTTTTATTTAGCTTTTTAGCTATGCTAGCAGTGTCGCAAGATACCTACAAATGTAATGGCACGTCCCATGAGACTCAGCTGTACTCTTTAAGTGCTAATTAACAAATGTTAGTATGCTAACATATTAAGCTAACATAGTGAACACAGTAAACATTATACCTGCTAAATATTAGCATGTTAGCATTGTCAAGGTGATCAAGTTAGCATGCTGACATTAGCATTTCACTCTGCACAACCACATACAACTATGACGCTTAGACTTGTTTTTCCAATGAGCTTCTAAGGAAAAATCACAAATGTTAATACCTTAAGCATATAAATGTAGCAGATGTATCTATATTTACTAATTTTGTTAAACTCATCTTTACAGTTCACTTCCAAATTGATGACTATTGTGTGCATTATTTAATTCCATCCTCCAAAGTTATTACATTTTTTTAAGCAAAGTTTTGTACACACTAAAACTATGTAGAAATATTTTTTCATTATTATTGCTAGCCCCTGTTTCCATACAAAATGTTAATTTTCTAATGATTAAAATTCTGCCGTACGCCACACATGAAAACAATAATACTTTGTCTCTTGATGATAGTAATGAGTTCACCCTTTTGTTAATGGCTTCCAGCTTTGCGAGGCGGTTGCTGTTGTGCGTGTTCACAGGTGGTTCAAAGGTTGATTACACATCTAGGATAGTATAACAGGCCTACAAGATAGCTCTCAACTCTGTTTTATCGTATAGATTTAATTACATCATGCATGGCAACAAAAAAGCATGTTGTAGACTGATGCCACACTGTTGCTACAGATAGTAGCGGTGGTGTTTTTGACGAAGGGGAGAGATTAGTTTCATTTCCGCACGTGGGAGGCATGCTCTGCATAGCCCCAGGATACAAAACCAGATATCTTTTGCATCTGATATCAGCTCATATCACTTCTTGAGTCTGGTCCATGACAGCCTGCGTCACTGACTTTCCTTCAACCAGAAGCTGTTTTGCTCTTTGAATTTTATTCTTTCAATCTGGCAAAGAGTGATATTTCCCAACTCTGCATTGTTTACTATCAGTTTAAGGAGCTTTTTCATGTCTGTTCATTTTTTAATATGTTTGTCCTTTTGTCCTATTCTTTCTCTGCATCTTTCTTTGTCGGAGCCGGGTTAGCTTTAATGAGTGGACTCCATTGTTACTCGGGCCAGCCGCCTGCTTGCAGCTGTGGATGAAACTATCTGGTGTATTTGGCATGGTGCCCGTCTTCGGCCTCAGTTTCTAACATGAGGAGGAGGAGGAGGAGGAGGAGACAGAGGCCAACACATTGGATGTGCTTGATGTGGACTGATGGACAGCAGACAGCTTGCCGTGTCTGCAGTTAAAAACAAGAGTGCTTTCCTAATCTACTTAGACCAGAGTCAATGGAAACCGAATGCTGGTGGAGAAGGATAGGGAGTCACAGCAGATAAGAGACTGGCTAACAGGGCTTGAAGTGAAAGTCACCCTCTGTTGATGTTTTTTTTTTTTTTTGCAATTCAGTTAATACCAGTGGCTTTTCCGTATTTCGTATCTAATGTTTTGCTTGTTTCCATGGCCCATACAATATAATCTGTCTGCACTGTACATGTTTCATGTTGGAGTATGTGACAACATCAAACTGCAGTGTAAACTCTGCCTAAAGCTGTGGGCTCCACTGTCCCCTCGGTCATTATCGTGGCCCATCAGATGCTGCTGACAGTCAAAACACAACGATCTCTTATCATCATATCCCCCTGAGGCAATACTTTGTTTTTCCCAAAGGGGTTAGCCTGTCAGGGGCCTTCCTTGTATTTCTGGAGCTTAATAAATCATCTCTGACGTCAGCTGAGGGTCCCTCATCTTTCAGCTGGATGAGCTTCCATATACGTAATGCGTGAAGTCATCTGCATAGTCTTCTGTTGAGCTCTCTGAGTAGCACAGTGACAGTCCTGGCACCAGCTTTGATCGAAAACCTGATGCTTTTAACCTTTGTAACTAAAATCTCATGTAACACTGTCATCTTGTATCACTGTCCTCTAAACTAAATACATGGGGAGTAGGAGGTGGATTGGGGAGTGTGTGTGTGTATGTGTGTGTTAGAAGAGTCTTGAAATTCCAATAGCTGGGGAGTTTTGTATTTGTTCCAAAACAGAGCACGGGCTGAACGAAGCTCTTTTTTACACATAAAATCTAAACACCTGGAGAAGTTATTCTTGAGTCATTGGTATTCATCAGCGTTCATATTGTTGTGTTGTTTTCTGCTTGCTGGTAATAAAATTCCAACATTTAGTGGCCCTTGAATTAGGTTGTTTTTTTATTGTCACACACACTATAGGGTATGCATATAGAGGTGGGTATCATAAAGTCCAGTCTTAAGGTTTTAGTCATACTCAGCGGTTTAGCTGCTGTGGGAGATTTGACCCTATGACCTGTCTTTTGTGTAGCTTGTGTACAGTATGTCGTGTTTTCATGCCACTTGGAGCAGCAGCAGAGCAGGCTACTGTAAGTGGCCAGGGTGGAAATAAAGGATCCAGATGAAAGGGGACAGATTACATATTCATCTGGCCCATTTAGAGGAAGCGAAGCCTACAGAGACGCCTGTTGAAGCACACTGACGAGCCCAAGATTACTCACAGGTGCAACTATGGGAGACACACACACACACACACACACACACACACACACACACACACACACACACACACACACACACACACACACTTCCATCTTCACCCCCAATCTCTCTCGCTCGTGATACCTTAGTCCTTTTCTCTTCCTGTCTGTCCATTTAGACGCTTGAGTTTCGACACCTTCTGCTCGGTGTGTTTTATCGACGGCCCTCATCTCCCTGGTCTTGGCGCGTTTCTGCATGTACAGTCTTTGTCTCTTATCGCCAATCTACCTTGCTTATCAGTTCCCTTTTATGTGCTGATTTTTTTCCTTTTTTCCCCTGTCTGTTGTCGGCATGCTTTTATTTTTCCACAGTTGCTCATAATAAAGTCCTTCATAGGAAGGCCAATGATGTTTCTCTCCTCACTGAGAGAAGCAGTGGGGGTTATTTTTATATAAGCCTGCAACTGAATGTTCTGTGTTCTCTAATAAACTACAAATCTTTAATGTATGAAAACACCTGAAACAAGACAGGCCCCTCACAGACCTTTTGAACATGTTTAGTCATATACAATTAATTGTTTGCCAATCAAAGTTGTGCTGAGAAGGAATGGCCTGAATCAGAGCTTCTTTGTAACGGTTTCGTATAATTGTATTGTCCTGCAATATTTAGTATCAGAACAGGGACAGGTGTCAGTTGTAGCAGGAAAGTTTGATCAGGAGTTGGAGTTTCTCTTCCTTTCCATGCATGAACTTCAAAGATTACTCGATTTGGCATTGTACTCATATAATACTGACAGACTCATGATGGATAGTTAAAAAAATGAGCAGAATTGATGCAGCAGAGCCTGAGATATCTTTATTCCATGCATCCATCCCTCCCACAATGTGACTTGACTGCTGAGAGTTGGTTCAGAGATTCAGGTGTTATGCTCCTCACAGCTGCTGTAGCCTGGAGCTGTTAGCCTCAAGCAGAGACGAGGAGCAGGCTACAGAGGTCTCACCTTTTTAACTCCACACCCCCAGATTCTTTTATTGTCACACTGTTACTCCTCAGATCCAGCGACACCGTATCAGACCTGACACAGGTAACACATCAGTGAGGAGCTGCACTGCTACAAGTGGAGCTCCCCCTGGAGCCACAAAAGCTTTTATACAGCATGCTTCCTGACTTTGATGTGTAAAATTGATGGAGTTCCCCTTTAAGGTCAGATATAGCTTCGAAGCATCAGCAGCATTTTAAACAAAACATCACTGGACTTGTAACTGAAGAAGATTTAAGATGAGTTTTTTTTATGGAATATTTTGTGCAAAAAACAGCATTAAGATAAGATAAGATAAGATAGACTTTATTTATCCCACAATGGGTGAAATTCCCAATTAAATTCACATTCACATTAAAGGGGATGTTTGCTTATTTTACAGATCAAAGTGTGTTCAAGGGTCGTTTCAAAGTTTTAGTGGCTCAGGATTTTGGAAGGTGCTTCATTGATATAAGTGATAGAATATGTCTGCGTAAATCATAGTTTGTCTTACTTAACAATTTGAGATTTCCTCTTAAGTTCTGTATATTTACATTTTCTTATGGGAGACGCCTGCAAACAGCTCAGCAGACACAAGCTGATCCATTTACTGCTTCAGCCTCTGCACTGTAGCAGTCACTCTGCGGTGTGTGTCACATCATGGAGCACAGTGTCAGTCTCTCTTCAGATGAATTCAGTTTGCAGTGCAGTGGGTGGCCAAAATCCACCTGTGCTCTACATTGGTTAGGCTGCACTGAAGTGTGTGAGAGATCTCTGGTGCCCTCTCTCTGTAGTCCTCCTGGGCTCTGCGGCTATAGATAGCCAGCTTGCTCTGCATCAGGTTGTCCAGTCTGTAGTGAGGATTGATTTGAGTGTAACTTCCAGATGTGTTCATTTATTTCAAAGTTCAACACAGAAAACACATGTTCATGTTCAACAGTTTTTTCTTATTTTCACAAGTCGTGTCAGAACAGCAGAATGCAAACCGTTTGCAGGGTTGGCTTTTGTGTATTTGTATATAAAAAAATCCAAATCCAAAAATCACTATTGTGACCACCTTTCATCACCTTATTTATGTATTTTGTTTATTGAGAATTAGGTATATGTTTGCGTTTTTTGGGGGGTTGTTCTTGTTTTGTTTTGTTTTGTTTTGTTTTTTTACTGTTGTTTTTTGAGTGTTGGCATGTTTGCTTACTGTTGTTCTGGAGTGCATTTGAACAGTGATGCAACCACTTATCTTAGGAAAGTGAACAAACTATACAGCCAATGACTGCGCATCTTTGAACTGAAATAAACAAAGTTATTCAAATCAGCAAAGGGATACCTCTAATAACATTATCAGTCAGATTTACTGCCTCTGAAAGACAGACTTTTTGGACACATAATGTAGAGCGTGGTTAGCAGCCTCATGGTGACGACAAGACTCAAGGGAGTGACTGCGCCCAGCCAAGAAATAGTCCCGCCCATAGCTCCTCATAGAACCTCTCCCTGTCGTTTTAGCATGGATTAAACTCGGCGATAGAACACGTTACATAATCATCTTTTTTCACTTGTGGCCAGAGCCAGGCTAGCTGTTTTCACTGTTTCCAGTCTTTATGCTAAGCTAAGCAAACCTTCTCGCACCAGCTTCGTATTTGTCACACAGACATAAGAGAGATATTGATCTTCTCATCTAACTCTTTACAAAAGAGCAAATAAGCTCATTTCCCGACACATCAAACCATCCCTTCAAGCTGCACCATTCGCTACACACTGAACCACAAATGCGTGAGGAGAACACACGATGCTTCTAAGTGAATCTTGCTCTCCTTGGGGGTCTCGCAGCTTGACAGGCATGTTGGAGTTTTTGATTCATACCTTATCTACCTGTCTACTCCTCTCCCACACTCTGCCTGAGTGGCCTGAAGGGCCAAATAGACAGCATGCTTTTGAGCAGATCCTCACCAAAGCAGCGCAGCAGCTCAGCTGTCGCAGGTCCATGCCTAGGGCCAGATCCATCGCGTGCAACCACTTCAGCCTCTAATTAAGCTTCTGAAGGGAGCGACAGCCTTTATTAAGAATAGAGGATTTTTTTTGCCTCCTTCATATTCCACACCCTAGCTGCTACAAAGGCAGGAAACTAAATCAAAAGTGCCACTTATACTCCATGTAGCTTTGTGCATGTGATTAATGCTATCATTAGACTTGTGCATGAAGCAGTATGAGAGTGTGGATCTGATTGTGCTTTTGCATTGTGTTTAGTGGTGGTGGGTGGGGGGCTGCAGCCACTTTTGGGGGATGACTCCTCCAGATGATCCTGTGAGTAGCAGCAACAGCGACACAGCTGGAATTGTTATCTCCTTTGATATTAGGGCTGCATGTAATGTGGAAAACACCCTGGGCCAGCTCCACTTCCTCCTCAGACGATAGGGGTTTCACATGCCAGTTGGTTTTTATAATCCCCTCAAGATTTGTAGTTTATTCCACTGAATTCACCCTTAGCTATGTTAAATATTTCCCCATCACTGTTCGGCTCAAAGAAGAATATGGGGATTACTTTTTGTGTTGCTCTTTCTGAATCAGATCAGCCACAAACAGAGCTTGACGTTCCACTAGGTTGTTGTTTGGTTTTTGGGTGCCTGCAAAGCCCAAAGTCAAGTTGCTTTAAAGGAAATGAATTTGCACCTGTGGTAAAATTGCAAAGTGTCTGATAAAATGATGCTGAACTCGGTGACCAAGTAGGTGGGGCCTCATAAACAACAATCATGCCAGTGTATTTTCCTCTGGGCTTTTACCACTAATATGGTGCTCCCTTGTGATGAATGTCTGCGATTCTCGGTCTGTCTCTGTCTACCTTAACAACATGCTCCTTTGGAGGGAGTACGAGGGAGGAAGTGCTTTGGATGTCATTGCCCGTCTACCCAGAGGGGCTGCATGTTCAGACACCCCCTCCCTCCTCCTTTCCTTCCCTACCCGCCTTCCCTTCACACCCCTTGCACTGATCTCTCAGCCCATCTATCTCTCCTGAGGCAACAGTCACCGTCTCCTTTGCGAGGACTGTCTGGCCTGTGGGGTCCACACAATGAGACAAACACACACTTGCCACAAAACTCTGGCAACATCACTTCGCCTCTAAAATAATGCAGACTTTCTCATACTGTTATGCCGGTAAGTGTGTGTGTAGGGTATGTGTGTTCATGTAGGAATGTCTAAAGTAAACCATCAATGGAGAGTGAGGTCTAGGCAGCTGTTGTAGCTCCCTGTTGACACAGATGTTTGCTTGTATCTCAACACTGACCAATAGCAGTGGAAGGTCTTCATACCATTACACAAAAACCACATGAAGTATATTTAAGGCCCCTGCAAATAGTGTGGATTACATTACAGTGACTCATCTTTGGTTCGCCCAGCTTTGCTTCTCCATTTGTTTCTTGTTATTCTGCATTAAGCTGACAGATAGTTTCTCTCACTTTTTCTGTTCATCATTACTGCCCATTTCCACTCAATCATGACACCACTGACACTTCACAAGCTTTTATCAGCAGCACCTTTTGGTCTGTGTGGAAGTAACACCCATAGCAAAATGCTCACTCAAATACATGCCACCAAAGGAATCCATCATCACTTGATTCCAGTGTTAGTTCATTAATTACTCTAACCCTTGCAGCAATAAAAAATGGGTTAACACTGCTTGATTCGACACAAAAAGACTGAAAGCAGGAGGAAACAGCTAGCCTGACCCTGAAAAACTCACATACGAACATGTTACATCTCGATAGTTTAATTCATACAAAAAATGTCTGTCTATTCCTTCAATGCTGTCCAATTGGAAGAAGTCAGCCCTATTGCATGTAGAGTTTTCGTAGCTTGAAAGGGTCTTAAACATCGCTTTATTTTAGCCAACAACTAGCAACAGCTGTGGTTTTAACATTCAGCTTATTTATGAGCTACTGCAGTGAGTTTGAGCACTGGGGTTTTGGTGGTATACCTTCAGGCTAAGTGATAAATGCTTCCTTGTATGGGAGGTCTAAAGGGTTGGGCTGATGATCTGCCTTAAGAATACCCAAACTATGAGAACAAACTTAACAGTTAATTAATAATGAATTAATAATGAGTTATATTAAAACAAGGGGGAAGGAAAGGCTCGGTTGGAAGGAAAGGCTCTAGCATCGTAAATCAGTTACTCTCAAGTGTCACACTTTGAGGAATTAAGAACTGCCAGTACAGTAAAACAGCCATCACATGAAAGATACCCCGGGGCAAAGCAGTAATGAGTAGCTCAACAGGAGGGCCTCTTTTAGAAAGTCGTGATGATTTCTTATCACTTGTTTAGTGCCTTTACTCACTCTCTAAAATGTTCTTTGAATTTAAACAGAAATTTCTGAAAATGGATGTCAGAAGAACCAGCTAAACGCTAAGGCCAGGCTCTATTTCCAGGGTTACATTGTAAAATCAAACAGATAACTCTGGAATATTATGTACAGTATTGTGTATGAGCGTATTAGGGCATGAGGAGTAAAACAGTAGGACTAATGATATTCACTGTTTTGTTAACCTGAGTGACGTGTTTAACTGGCACCTTGGTGAAAGGCACGTCTAAACTGCACTTGTGTGCCAAGAATCACAGAGAGAGTGGCGATAACCACTTAGTAAGTTCATGGTAATACTGCCTAAGCTTGAACACTACAACAGCCGCTGCTATCAGGATGACTCACGTCAGGTTCTTCCAATATCGCAGCGATAATAGGCTGGCAGAGTGTCAGCACGACTGAACATCTGCTTGAATTGCACATGGCTGCTAGTATTGATTTAACTGTTTCAGGCTATGGGAGTGCACTGAAATACATAGAGGGGCACACCTACAGCTTACCTAATGCTTTATGAGTATCAGACAGAATTAATTCCTCTGCAATTATTGAGCTTATTGTATCCCATGAGTCACACATTCATACATGCAGATGAAATCAATTCAACTAGATAAAAAGCAGAGCTGCAAACAAGCGCAGGATTAGCATTGAAATTGTGATCATGAGGCCGTTTGTCACATTTTCATTATGTGTTCTTTGGTTTAACTATGTGGTCAAATCAACGCTATGAACACCTGCACAGGCAGGTTGATGTAGGAGGGCAGGACAAACATATTCATCCCTACAGGTCGTACTGGTTCATAGAAGAGCAGTTTAAAAAAAACATGCTCGATGAAAGCCTGGTAATTCTGTAATCATATAAGACAAAAATAACTTAAATATATGACCATGGGAATATAGCTCATGTTTTTCAAATATCATCACAATGTACAGTCAAAAGTACATTGTGTAATATCTATGAGTATATATGAGGTGATACCATGATAGAAGTAAACTAGAGGATAAGAAAAACCCACAGCCTCGAACTGAGTAGCTACAATTAGACTAACTGGTTAGTCAATTAATTGATGGATAGAAAATGAATTAGGGACAGTTGTGCCAACCTTTAAATCACGTCAGTCATTTCTTCAATCAAAACCTGGAACTGTTCTCTGGTTGCAGAACGGTTCAAATGTTCAGATTTGCCGCTTTTCTCTGTTTGATATCCTTTAAAAATGAATGTCTTTGATAAAACATAAAGTTGAAGACCTTGGGAAACTGAGATGATTGTTTTTCACTATTTTTGGGCATTTTATAGACCAAATGATTCATGGAGACAATAATTAGCAGATCAGCAGCAGTGAAAATAAGCGTTAGTTGTTGTCTGAGACTCAAACACAGATGCCGGCAAACTAAAACAAATAGCTACAAGTGGCTGAGAGCTGTGTTACGCTGCAGAATTTATGATTGACTCTCAGTGAGGTGAAATGTTTTTTATTTTTTAGAATTTTGAAAAAGAAAATTGCTCTATGTTAAGAGCTTTAATGGTTTCTTTCTCTATTTTATAGCAAAGCCATAAAAATGTGCTGTGGAAAATGTGAGAGAATGATTAATATGATCCAAAAAGTGAGCGTCCTTTCTCTTATTGTTACCTTTCAGCACGCAGGCAGGTGTTAAACATCAGCCGAACACCCACAAGAGCTTCTTTTGAACTGTTTAACTAAACCACTTAATGTGCATGTGCTGCCCCCCTATCCGCAGCTCTGTTATTTACCATTACCCTGCAATGATAAGCAGGTGTGAATGGGAATGGGAGGGATGTGACAATCGGGAGGTGATGAGTGGCCTTAAAGGTCAGGGTCGCTGACGGTTTGGCTGTGATGTGGTTAACCAGAAGAGAGCTGGAGCGTGATGCAGTTTGGCAGAGTGGCAGCTGGCCTTTGCCACACAGCACAGATTCCTCTATGGGACAGGCCTGTAAAAGCTGGTTCTGATTTGCAGCCCACCCACATAGCAGCACAGCCTGAATGGACCTAACTGAGGGAATGCTGTGCTTTCCCTCAGTCTTTATCATTTCCCTGCCAGGAGTCTAATTTTATGCGGTTATTTACTGCAGCCTGCGCTTGAGTTCCATTGCTTTTTTTTCTCTCTTCTTTCCGAAGGGCGCAGGTGTGTGTGCACTCGACCGAGGAGACATGTTAGCTTGTCTACAAAGGCTCCGGCATAAAAATGGATCAGGAAATTCTGGTTCCACTTTGTACTGCGTTCCTCCCCTCACATGGTAGTAAATGCCACAAACCATCCCCCCGACCCACCCATGGCTGCGGGAAAAGGTGATGAAAAGTAATTGCCACATTGTTGTTGTCACCTGCCCGCCGCTTAGCAGAACATTCCTTTCCAGTAGTCTTCAATTAGCGCTAAACTTTAATGATTTGATCAGTCGGACAGAAGGTAGGAAAAACCCGATACAGGATTGTGTGTGTGTGTGTGTCTGCGTGCATGCGTGTGCTGTAGGCGGTCCAGCAGACAAACTTAACTCAGATGACAGTTAATAGGCAACTGCAGGACTGTCAGCATTGTGGACCCTCTAGTTGACTCCAGTTGAGACAGGATTCCCGAGCCTGCTTTCATGTCATATGAGGTCACCTTCTTTTGTGTCCCCTGCGCACGCACGCACGCACACACACACACACACACACACACACACACACACACACACACACACACACACACACACACACACACCTCGGTACAAACACACACACAGTCCGTTACAGAGCCTCACAGATACTCATGGTCTTCACACCCTCAGGGCCAGAGGAAGGAGACCCAGCAGAGGAAGTGTAAAGGTCTAATGTGAGACTGCTGAGTGACACTGGAAAGAGAATGGATCAGGTTGCGGGGCCAGCCAGTTCTTTATTGTAAGGATGAGTTGAGCTGTCTCGGTGAATGGGCCTTGTCTCTGTCA
This sequence comes from Chaetodon trifasciatus, assembly GCA_037975065.1. Lineage (NCBI taxonomy): Eukaryota > Metazoa > Chordata > Actinopteri > Chaetodontiformes > Chaetodontidae > Chaetodon > Chaetodon trifasciatus. The sequence continues at coordinate 9,937,665 of JBBMOE010000011.1, forward strand.
GCGGGGTCCTGTTTGTGTCGTAGACCCCTGGACTTGCCCGTGGGCACTAACCGCAGAATGTGCAGTGGAAATTTGAATTCTTTTGTAATACAGAGGAATCCTATTCAGGAATTTTTGACTTGAAAAAAGATACCAGACCCAGTGATTCATGTCATTTTCCTCCATGCTCTGACACATTTTGACACTTGAACCAGCATGTATGGGTTGCTTTTTAAGGTTTAGAAAAGAAAGGTTGCCAGGTCACCCCAACATGTACATGTCTTTGAGTGGATTCACCCCCAAGTTCAACAGAGTGGGGACCCCATGGTGATGAGATTTTTGAAGAGAAAAGGAAGAAATTCTGGCTCCTGTAAAAATGTGTGAAAATATACTGTATTTGACCTTTAGTGATAGATGGCAAAATACTATTTGAGAAGATGTAATGAGCAAATGTTTGCTAGAAAAAAAAAAGATTCTTAATCAGTTATCAAAATAGTTAACAATTCATTTTCTGTCAAACAGGAAATTGATTAATTGCCTAATCGTTTCAGCTCTGCTGCAGTCTGTTTGCCTTCATGCCACAATATTCATTATAGAAATACTGTATGCGATGTAGAGGAACCAGGATAATGCAAATCTGGGTATAGTTTAGCCTGGCGGTGTTCACATGGTCAAGGCTAGCTGGTCTGTTGTAAATTGGAGGTGAATGATTTGGAAGAACTGCCAACTCTGTCTGTGTCTGTCAGTCTGTCAGTGAAGACCTGGGCTTCTTTTCAGAGCGACTGGGTTAGCCACAATATTAGAAAACACAGAGTGCCAGCGATAAATCCATCTCTAAAGGCAAGGACAAGGATTTTGACAGGGCTCTGAAGAAAGGACTCAGGAGTGCAGAGGGTGACCACGTGAAAGCTCAGACATAAATATTCCATCAGGAAATGACTTAAGGATCTCCCTGGAACTGACCCCAGACTGGTTTAGTCATTTGCCAGAGGCTAGAAGACAGTACAAAGTAAGGAAGGCACACTTTCTGTCAGGGACATACCTTCTCTACTCTGAAGAAGACACGGCACCAAGGATTCAGAATCTCTGTTTACCATGAATCCCAGCCAACGATAGTAAAAAGAAAAAAATGCATTCAAGACTTGAGTACAGTCTGGGTTTGCCTGTGATTGAATTGAGAGGCCTGCTCCGTCGCTGCCAAGGATCTGCAGAAAAACAGCAATGTTTTGTCTGCAGGCCCAGAGAGCCTTCAGGTTATGAGGAGAAGAGTGCAAGGCATGGAGGAGGAGGATGAACTGCGACTGGGGTTTTATGTACCTTACCCTGCTGACCGTGGTCTCTCTCACTGCAGCCCAATAACTTAGTGGTGCCTACTTGTGGTATCGGCTGGCCCCTCGATCCCAGACAGACTCCCCGCTGAATAGATTTATCTAGCGGGTACGAGAATACACCAGCGGACCTGCTCCGGCAGCACAAGTACCAATTTAGAAGCTTCCCTATGATATGACAGAGCGGCGGTGATGACAGGCTGCGCTCTGTTCCGGACTCCCCTACCTTTCATCCCGCAGAATACAGAGCGAGAGCGGAAGACTGCTGAAAGGTCTTTAAAGGAGGAAGTAGTGCACCATAATGTTGCGGTGCAGGGATGACTTGTGTTATGTTGTCTGAGGCAGATGGAGTCTGGCTCAACACACTCAACATACTTTTCCCCTTCTGTAATTATGCGCCAAATATACTTTAATGAGGAATGAGGTCTAAATAAATGTCATTTTTGCAAAGCCATTTTGTTCTCCTCAGACTTTGGAGTGTAGTCTGGATGGTGCTCTATCTAAACAGGCGTTTCTTCACTGGCGCCCAGGCCAAACTACAGTAGTTAAACGTTGCGAGTTCATTCATGGGACTCGGGACTGTGCGTTGATGTCCAAAGACGCTCTTCCTACTGGGATGGCACAGTTCTGTGAAAACGAAAGCCCTCCAATGGCAGACAGCAGCAGCAGCCACGGCTCAACTTTACTTTGTTAGTGTCTGTGTGTGTGTGTACTGTAAACATACTGTTACCAAGTAGGACAAGTGATTTATGTGTATATACAGTACATAGACTTTTATGAGTGTTTCTATGGATGTGTTGAGTGTTTCGTGTTAGCAGGGTTGAGTGTGTTCTGCTGTTAGAGCACAACCTTCTGCGTGTAGTATTTAAGACTTCCGTCAGATAATCACTATTATTTACAGTAATAGGTCTGACTGTTGGAGGATCCTCCAATCCTGCCTTCAATTAAATCCAGTTTGCTTAGAGTGTACACTATCCTAACATGTTTGCTACAGGATCTTCCGTTCAGTACGGTCATGAACCTGTTTCGGTGAAGTACATCGATCAGTAACAGTGGAGTCAAACAGCCTAATTACAGTTTACAGTTGATGCAGGAGGATCATGCAGTGAATTCAAAAGAAGATTTTGGCAGCGTGTCAGCGTGTGACTGTTTGTTAACCATGGTGTGTTAGTCAGGTTAGCCCAGCCTGTTTAGCCAGAATCAACTTCATGGCAAACACAAATGAGAAGCCAGAGTAGAGAGTAAAAGCCTACTCAGTTGCTAAAAATCCAGCCTCGCTCAACAACATGTACATTTCAGTTAATTTATCTGGATGGCAATGGTTAAAAAACTGTGTGATATGTTTGCTTTTGGTAGCCTTTAATAGCGCCATGATGCAGATAAAGGGAGACAGGGCAGGGAGGGCTGATAGGCATAGACATCTGTGACAATGGAGCAGTAGGGCAGTGGAGGTCTAAAGAAGTGGGCTTGTGACCAGCAGGCTGGTGGCTTGATCCCTGGACTGGTAGGATAAATCTGGGCAGGGAAAGTGACATAGCAGCACTTGTGCAAACCCCCAGCTGCTCCAGTGGCCAGCAGATCAGACAGGTGTTGTACTTGGCAGCTTCCAGGTGTGAATGTGTGTAATGGAGGAAGTGTGTTAAAAAATCCTGGAAAACAGAGCCTTGCTTTCAGTGAAGCCAACCCTGGATATAAAGGTGAAATTGCCATATGTTATATGAGCTGCCCATGCCTGATTGACAGTCAAATGCTAACAAATCATCAGTCACTTTGCTTTGTTAAAATCACAGTGTTTGAGCTGTAATTGAAAGTGCTGCAGTAGATGGACAGCAAAGCCTAGGAGCATATTTGAACACAAGTGGCACCAAAACAAGCCAATTTCTTCATGTCCTTGTTGTTCATGTGACAAAACTCTGCATATCCGTATGCTCATCATTTGCATATATTAACAGTAATTAAAGTGGGACATATGTAATTAGAGTAATACTGACCCTTTAAAATGCCCATTTGTTTTAGTGTACTAACTTATCATATGCAGGCATGCCTTCATTATTGTTTTCCAAAATAAGTTGAAGAAATGTATTTTTTTTTGTTTTTTTCTGCTGTACAGAAAGCAAACCACAACATGACTCCAAAACCACAACTCGTATTGAACCTCAGTTTTGCACAACTGTACAGCCCTAGTTCAGAGTGGTTTTGCTGTGCTACTTGTTCATTTCCAGTCTGTGTGTCTCTCTCTTACACACACACACACACACACACACACACACACACACACACACACACACACAGTGGGACCGTGGTGTTCCAAAGGGCAGTAGTGTTTACCTGCCCACTTGAGTGGATTCCTTAGCCTGCTGGCTCAGACGCTGAGGTAGAGGCTCCGGTGCCTGCGTGTCTACTGTCTACACCGGAGACATTCTTAGCCTGATATCACTGCCGCATGCTCAACAAAGATGTTGAAAGGCCATATTGAAGCAGGCCTAGGAGCTGGAGGGGTGCGGGGGAGCTGAAAAGGGAGCAACGGAGTCCGAGGAGATAGATGGACTCGGCTCATAAAATTCACTGTCGTCAGCGGGGCCGGAAGCCTTGAAGTGTCGTGTGTGCGGGGGGAGAGCAGGTGTGAGTTTCTGTACACAGTATGTATGTGTGTGTGTGTGTGTGTGGACTTGCTGTGTGTGACTGCGCAGGCATGTGCGTGGGTGCATATGTGTGCTCATGTGTTGAAGTGAGTGCATCTGTGTTTGAGTAATAAATAGAGTGTCAGTTCCGGCCTGGCGGACATGCAGCAGGGCTGAAATGCACACATACTGTACATGCTGTGTTGCTGAGGTTGTGTTCACATCACCGGCCAAACAAAGCAGAAAGCACTGGTCACAAGTTGAAATCATGCTTTCTAGTTAATCGCACAGCAGTAGGTCACGGCTTGTGTGTGCGTGTGTGTGTGTGTGTGTGTGTGTGTGTGCGTGTGATAGGGAGATGAAGCGACTTCAAAGCGGCGTTCAGCCCAGCCTGTTTACACTGCTCAGTGGAGTCTGCATTCCTCTGTCTCATTTTTCCATGGCATTCCTCGAGGAGCTCCCTGCTCCTGGCTGCATGCCCACGCCTCAGCGACGTGTACCCTAACACCCCCTTCCCTCCACCCCTCCCCATATAGTACATGCATACTTCTGCACGCACAACTGTACATGTCTGTCCATTTGGCCATTAAAACAAGACAGGACCCAGCTGGCACTGGAGCATGTGGCACCCACCAGCAGGGCACCTTCAGAGAAAAGGTGGAGGCAAAGGGAGGGATCGCATGCACCACAGCACCGCAGGAAGGCGGGAGATTCAGCCCCCGCTGACCGACTCAGGTGGATATCCAGACACGCAAATGTCAGCCCGCGCCTCACCGCTGTCGGACAGAAACATCTGCGCTGGTTTGTCTTGAAAAGCTCTCAGCACATTCCCTGACCATAAATCAGGCTGCTTCAACGCCTGCCTCAGAGCCAAAGTGAAATATAGCAGCGAAAAAGAAAACAATTATGCTGCCAATTACAAGGTGTGTTGCAAGCAGTCCACGGCCACATCAGAGCACTTCTCTGCTCATGTTTTTGTGTCTGTTTACTGGTGAGGTTGCTAAGGATGCAGCGTGTGTGTGTGTGTGTGTGTGTGTGTGTGTGTGTGTGTGTGTGTGTGTGTGTGTGTGTGTGTGTGTGTGTGCCTAGGCAATATGGTCACATAAACATTTGCAAAGAGCAAAAATAACATGGAGAAGTCCTTTATTTAGTTGTTGTGTTTGCTTGCTCTTTGCCTTTATGACTGCATTTCTCCGACACTGGCCACAGGTGATTATGGGATTCCCTGCGGGGTGGAGTGGAGGGCTGGTAGCCGACAGTGACATCTGCAGAGAAATATGTCACTGTTTTTCTTTTTTCTTTCCACGGGATCCTCCCCTGGATTTAATTAGAGATCTTCCATGACAGAATAGTAGGTAACGACTACTGCACAGCAAAAACACTCATGTGAACGAGTGCTTTTATTGAGTTTTTAATCTCGAAATCCTTTTTTTCCCCACTGGAGCGGCCTTTCTAAGACGTTATTTTCTAGACTCTCCTTCGTTTTACGGCTGATTTCTTCTTTCTAGGAAAAGAAGATTTAGGGCTGAACATGCAACTACATGACTTGTTAGCATGGGAAGGTTTTGCAGTGTATAATAAGTGAACTGATGTTAAACGAATCAACTGTGAGGAAGGAAGTCGTGGGTTAAGTCATTTTGTCTGTCATTTGTTTTGAGCAGATGGAAGGACGGGGACGCCTCGTAAGGTTGAACCCTGATAACGGTGCCTTACATTTGTACATTTACAGCTCATTTACATGTGAATTGTGTTCAGCGGCCAACAGGTGAAGCACACCTTCTGGCAACTGGAGATGGAAAGCAGTGTGAACCATTATGCAGAGCCACATGCCAGAACTTTGATGTCAGTAAAAACATTTATATATAGTGTCTTCTGATAACTAAAAAGCAGTAGTTTGCATTGGAAAATCGAGCTCCTGCATATGCAGCATTGTTTTGATGAAGATGCATTGTTAGCAAACAAATTCAACTTAAGAATATGAAAATATGTCAAAAAATGATGAGAAATGGAAAGGTAGCTGCATTTTCAAACAGATCTAATTCATGCTCTTTATTCATTTATTATATTGATAAGTTAAACTTCCACATCAGGGGTTTCAGGCGGTTCCTGCTCCCACACAGGGCTTTATGATCAAAGAAGAGCTCGGCTGCATATGTCACTGTACAGCGGCATTCAGTTTCAGCCCACAAGCTGCGTTCACAGGTTTAAGCTTTATGAGGTTGACTGGAAGAACAGTTGGAAAGCTGGAGCAGCAAGAGGAAGAGGGAAGAGAGAAGAAATGGCTCCTTCTCATATATATGAAATAATAATAAAGAGTGACCCCTCTTTAAGAACAGCATATTGCTGCAAAAAGTGGTGGATGGGTTCAGGGGGGAAGAAGGGGTTGCACTTCCAAGTGAAAGAGGGGCGCTAAAAACAGCTTACTGTTTTTTATTTTAGTGTGTAAAAAGGGCACCTGTCACTCGTTAAAGAGGAACTCACCGCAGCCCTCGTCTGCTGTCGTCCTGGCTTTCTGTGGAGAGTGGGACTTTTCTGTTCTCGTGGTTTTATTTTGAAATGGTACCTTCTACTCTAACTGAGCTACAATCAGAGCTTTATCCTCAGTGTAGGTTCTGCACCAGTTTCTAAGGGTGGAACATTTCCTCCTGATCAGCAACAGCATCAGTTTATATCAATGGTCACATTCGCTGTTAGTGTAGAGATGGTTCACTGTTGGTCCACTCCACTGTTAGCTGGTCCACCACTTTGGTCTAGACTGAAATATGTCAGCAACTGTTGCATGGACTGCCATGAAATTTTGTACAGACATTCTTGGTCCTCAGAGGATGAATCCCTGACTTTGGTGATCCACTGAAGTGGGGTAACCTTGTGCATAATGTTAGTTTTGCTTGAACATGTGAGTTAATTAAGTTGTTATTTGTCAAAAGTTTGCAAAATATGCATTCTGATTCAGAGTTTCTGAAATAGATGAAGCAGTCATATGCCCAAATATACCCAAGGAAATTTACAAAATCCTTTACAGTAATAAGGGTATACATTATTGGCTGATAACAGACAGCTCATCCTCTTTTCCTTTCCTTTTGGTCTGTTACTCTGTCTCTCCTTCTATAATAATGTGGAGTTCCCTTCTGTGAACACCCTTCCTCACTCTTCCAGCTAATCTCTTTCCACATAGCTGACCTTAAGTTCCAAACCATGAGTGACTGACACGTTGAAAGTGTGGCTTTTCTCTCTGACTGCTGTTGTGGAACCTGAGAGAGTCTGAGAGTCGTCCTGCAGGCCAGGGATGGGCTGGAGGAAGCCTGGAGGACGTGTGGATGTGGCCCCCGTGTCTACAGGGAAGAGGGATCATTGCAATGCTAACAAACTGCCGGGTTACCAAGCCGCTGACTTGTTATGACAGGGAAGTGCTGTGTTTATGTTTTACTCAGAGCTTTGAAATGCATAGTGTAGCACTGGCCCGAGGCTGATGGAGTGGCCCTAGTTGTTGGTGGTGTGTATGTTTCGGTGTGTGTATATGCAAGCATGCGTGTTCGTGTTAAGACCTCAGAACCTGTGCAGGAAGTATGGAAAGGGCGCAGGGCTCCATCTTTAGGTTGTTTCCATGGTGATCCCAGTGCAACTAACATACTTTGCCTGTTGAGTAGCCCTAAGTGCCGTTGTCACCACACACACACGCACACACACACACACACACACACACACACACACACACACACACACACACACACACACACACACACACACACACACACACACACACACAGGGATCTATGATTTACTGCAGCAGCTGTATTAATGATATAAACTAAAAAGTAGATATAGGTTTCAGTTTCTAGTCTGGTCTTTTTTTTATTAAATCTGTTGAGTAAACTTTTCAAAAAGGTAAATTTGCAATCTATAAGTGCTCATTATCTCAATGGTTTTCTGTGTACTGTATGTGGGTGTTGTTACACTTTGGGCTTTAGACTTCAAATACAGATCAGAGGTGCTTGAAGGGTGTGTCCCTCTGACTGTCCATTCATTCTTTCAACCAAATCCTGTTTGACTATCTCTGCAACGTGACTTTGTTGTACAGTCACTTATGACAGCTATAACAGAAGAACATAACTTTAGGAGTTATGAACACGTCTTAGCTGCATGCACTGGACACAAATGAAGATTTAAAGCTGCTTTCACATCGAGCATTGGAACTCCTACTGAGCTCTGAAATCCAGTATTTTTAATGACTTACGCCATGCTTGAGTGAAAATCTCCTGCACTGATCAAAGCACAGGTGTGGCCGTGCCTGTAAGTTCATCCCAGTTCAACTTTTGTGCTGTGTGTTATGGTGAAACCCGTGTTCAAGGCAAGGAGCCAAAAAATGAGCAAAAGATGGACTTGAATATGGTCTCTTTGTATGTTGCAGCATCAGAAAAAGCAAACATTTATTCATTCATCCAGCCTTCCACCAGTGAGAGTACTCAGCAACTTTGTTTAATGACAACATTCAGCTTCCCTTCTTTAAGACCAGCTCCTCTTCCCTCTCCAGGTTCTTTCTTCTCTCTTGTCTAATCCTTTTATAGAACAGAGAGACAGTCTGACGGGCCTGGAGTTGGGGGGAAGCACTCCTACTTAAAGAAAGCGCCCGAGCAAATTTGGGGCTGGTGGTAATTATTTGGGCCTCATTATGGGATCACGTTTCCCCAAGTCATTCTCTGTGGTAACCGTTACTGGATATGGGCCTGACACTGTCAATAAAGCGGAGGGAAAGATGACACGCCTTTTGTTTTGACAAGACCAAAGCAGTAATGCCTCCTGTTCGTTTGCATTTGCAAAGAGAGAAGAGGCGAGGGCCTCAGAGCCCACTTTTCCAGATGCTCTGACAGAGAAAGACCCTCTGCTCTGCTCCTCTGGCACCGGGCAAGCCTGCGTCACTCTCGTCCTTTCATGTAAATCTACTCAGCGCAGGGCCATGAGATACAAGGCTGTTTCAGGACTGTGGTGTGAGGAGTGTATCTGTGTCATCTATGGCACTGAGAGCTGGACCACAGTGTGTGTGAAGAAGCCAGTGCTGCCTGATTGTTGATCCAAGGACAGATATGACATGTGAGAGAAGGCTCGGTGCCTTGGCTTTCGGCGACCCCCCTGAAGTAACCGCTGAGATTTAGACACACTCCTGCACCCAGCGCTGAGTCACTCACTCCCCTGCAGGACCACAGAGGGACTTTTTGTGCTGGTAGATCAGTAGACGCATACGTTCACATGCAAGCACATGCTCAGGTGCCTCTAGCAACAATATGTAGCTGCGTTCTCATTCATTAACCCATGCTCTCACTCAGCGATGTTAGCGAGGCAGGCTGGTGCGGCTGATGTGTTTCCAGGGTGTTGGGATAGGAAGCAGTGGGTCAGTGTCTCAGCCCGTCCTGTCACCACAGGCTCTCACTTCCCTTAACGAACACACTGAGCCAAAATCTTAGCAGGGAACCACACAAAGTGTTGCCCAGTAACCCGGGAAACCAGATTCTGATCTCTTTCGGCTATTACATGCGGTCTCGTTGCTCCTTTTGGCAACCATTAAAAAAAACAAACACTTGCCATCATTATAGAAATATCTGCCAAGTTGAATGAGGGAAGGCTTTGATTTACGCCTCCAGAGACAGATATAGAACCTGAATAAAATTGATTCATGTTGGGTGAGGCCAAATCACTTTTTGAACCCTTGTGTCTCCGTGAGAAAGAATCAAAACTGCTTTGCACGGCTAAATTTTAATTTGAATAACATTTTGATACTTTGGCCAATTATGTAAATTATAAGGCTGGTTCCAGCCTGGTTCTAAACTCATAGCTAAGCTCTGTTGCTCATTTTACCAGCCTGCATGGAAGATTTTGACCCTTTGTATGAGTGTGTGTGTACTGTAAATGTGTGTGTGTGCGTGTGTGTGTGTGTGTGTGTGTGTGTGTGCACAGAACAGGTGTGTATTTAATAGTGGAGTTTGAAGAGAATGAGAGAGAAAAGAGATTTCATTAGATTTAGAGCCCAGACATGGCAGGCTGAGTCACTCAGTGAAGAAGTGGGTCAGTCAGAACTCAGGCAGCAGATACTATGTGCTTTTAGGTGTGTGTGTCAGTGTGTGTGCCTGCAAGCTTGCATGTGGCAGGGCTGATTGAATTCTTCCCTGATAAGCACTAACCTGGGAGGCTTTCCAGGCCCCGGGGGCAGAGCTCCATTGAAGAAGGCCTCTGCCTTCCTCGCTCTCAGTCGTGATTTATACTGTGTGATGGCATAATCACATACTGATATGTTTCTTTCTTCTCCAACTAAACCAATCTGCTTCATTTAGATAATTTTACTTATAGCATTTCATCCAACAGCTCTTAACCCTGTGACCTGAGCAGCTGGTAATTGAGTGGTGGAGCTTGATGAGAGGTGCAAGCTCTTTTTGCTTCCCCCCTCTAACACACACTGACATAACTGCCTGGGCCTGGTTCCCTGCTGGCAGCAGATGAACTAGAAAGCTCTCTTGCTGATTATTGGCAAATGAAAAAAGAGGATCCGCAGGGCTAAGCGAGTGGAAAAAAAATATTATTGACTTCTCACCGCAGCTACTATTTATTCTCCCCTTTTTCTGTCCATGTATTTGTTTTTGAGGCTGTTAGATTCTTGCCTTGGAATATTTTTGGGGTAGTCTTTGATTGAGCTGGAAAGGAATGCCTTTAATCGTGGCTACAAAGGAACCGAGGGACATGTCCCCGTCAGTTCTGCAACAGATCTAGACAGATGAGGAGGAGGAGGAGGAACGGAGGAGTGAGCATTGTTAACAGTCTGTGGGGAACTGTTTGCGTGCCCTGTGGTTTCTAGTCCCTGTGAAATGGAGACTCAGTGATTTGGTTTCCCAGGCCCCTTTTTCTCAGGGCCGTACAAAAACCATGAACCAATGAGGACATCTCAGACTGTCCTGGCTGCCATTTATTGTCCAGCGGTAGCACGTTTCTAAGAGAGTGTTCACAGCCATCTGATTGGAAGCAGTGAGGGCATATCAAAAAGAGAAGATAATACTTAGTTTTGACAGCGATGCAGAACATAAACACTGTGCCCATCGAGGTGTCTGCCCTCAGAGAGCCAGAGGAAACTCAAACCAGCCGCTCCTTCTGAGCCTGTTTGGCTCAGCTTTGGGATTATCATCTGCTTTATCAACTATGATTGCACAGCTCCGTGCATCAACATGTTTAAGATCACAACAATATCCCAACACGAGCCAGTAAGCCGAAAGATGCAAATAGGCGTAATTTCACGCTAAAATCTGATTCTTCCTGCTGATTGTAGCTGCAGTTCAGCATTTCCCACAAACCTATAGCAGAAAAGAGCAGAGGTCATGGCATCAGAGAAGTAGTGTCATTAAAGGATTTTATTTTATTTTCTTTCTTTTTCTTTGTTAAGGGCCAAGTTCAACTGGAGGCCTCTAATTTGGGCCTAGTAAATGTGGACTGGTAGAGGCAGCTGGCAGCACAGCATGCAGGCCAAGGCCAGAGCTTCATGCTGTCCTGCTGCCTGCCTTCCTTTACAGGGGCTTCCTTTCAGCCCACAGGAGAGCGTCTGAAAACATTATTCAGAGAAGAATCTTCAGTCAACATTGTTCATTTTCTATCTCAGCTTCAACTCTAACAAGAGACTGACCTGTCTTGGGTTTGTTTCAGGATCTTTTAGTCCCTTTCCCCGTCTTCAGTACCTTGTAGCAGTGGTTCCCAACCTTTTCTATCCGTTGTAGACCAACATCCCTGTCAGATGAGCTGGAGGACCCCCTCACTGACTCCACCCATCATGTTCTAAAGAAGTGGATGTTGGAAAAGTGAATAAATTTTATTTCAGAAGCCAAAAAATGTTCACACCCCCCACCTCACAACTTTTAGCAACCACTAGTAATGATAGGGAAAGCAACTATTTAAACAGCATTCACACTGAATTTTAGTGAAGTAAAGGTCAGCACGACAGCATCAGGAAGCTCTTGTTACATTCCATGTTTCCCCTGATCATCCATGCCCCCGCTGCAGTGGCTCTGTGCCCCCCAGTTTGAGAAGCATTGTCCTAACCGTAAATATGTGGATACATTTCTATAATCGAATCATCATTTGTATTTTTTCAAATTAGCTTAGCTGCTCTATAATCGATCAACACACTGGAACTGTGGAAGTACCCCTGGATGCTAATCAGTGGTCCGTAGGTCATCAGTAGTGTTATTTCTGCCAACGCTCATAAGAGATATCGCATTACTCATTCATGGTATGTGACTCCATTAGCTATACACTATTAGCTCTCCTCTCCTCTACTGTTCACTCCTCTCCTCTCCTCTGCTCGCTCTCTCTCTCTCTCCTTCTGACAGACATGCACCAGCCCTTTGCAGCACATTACGTCAATTCCCCTGGACTGGGGTGCCAGCTGTTGATGTCACCCTTGGGTCTTTTTAATTTAAGGATTTCCGCTGTGTGAGATGAGGGGGAGCCCCATGACCTCAGCCCACAGCCACATGAAGAGTCCCACCGGGGCAGAACCAGGCCGGGCTGGGCCTTTGCAGGGCAGGGCAGGGCAGGGTGGGACCGCTCTGCTGGGGTGTGGGACTGGACGCTGCAGGCTGATCTGTGAGCCGTAACACGGACTGATCTCTGAGCACTGTCTCGGTGCCCTCATTGATGTCATGTGAGCAAATTAGTGATGCGTGGGGGTGTTTTAGGAGCGGTTTGCTCCCTCCTGGACTGCCGTGCAATTCCTCGTACCCGTGACAGCATGTCTGTGACTCGCAAACACTGCTGCTATCCCTTGAGCTCTTAAATGCAGCCTTTCAGCAGCCACAAATTTCCTCCCTTTCAGAGGGGATCAAATGTTCCTACCAAAGAATATCTCTCATTCTTTCAGTCCTCAAGGCTTTGAGTGGGAGTGAACATCACCATCCGTGTAATTGATTTTATAGGGTGCCAAAGTTTTTCCTCTTGATATCAAGTGGGTACAGTTTGGAAAGGAAATGCCTTAATTTAACACACAGACGGCTTCAATCAAGAGCTTCCTCTGATAATGTGAAAACCAGAAAATCAGGTTGTCTTTTTAAAGCTTTTTGCAAACTTTTTGCCTCAATCTTTGATGTCCATAAGGTCACTGTGGGTTACATGTTTTGGTAAATATGAATAGACGTATGGGATATAATGTGCCTATAGTAAGTATTGGACAGTTCAACATCAGTTTTATCTGCTTCTTCAGTCTTATTGGTTGACAGGTCTATTTCTTGAGGTGAGCCTCATCAGAGGACAAATATGTTCATTCTTTAGTACAATTATTCTTTTCAAAATTCTCTTTTCCGTTAATCATTAAGCAAAATGTAAGAATTCAAATAATGAAGCTGTAATGCCTCAGTAATAGTACAAAAAGGAAGAGCAGACCAGGAAGAGTCTCGACCAGTGTCTATTCAAGTACATCAAATATATATTAAATAATGAACATGTGTGTTTCACTTGTCATTGCTCTGTGTGAGTGTTATTCCAGTGCAGTGATGTTTCCCACCAGGTTTGAATTGTTCAGTTTTTAAGTGCTTCTCCGTCTTTGTGTTTAAGTATCAGCTATAGTTTTCATGCTGCACTTTGTCCATCAGTGTGGTCAGTTAGTGTTCAGCCATCTATCCAGAAAGTCTTGTATAGCTTTTCAAAGTGTTTCGTGACAGGGGCGTGGGCCTGGGGCAGCACGGGCCACGCCTGAAATCTGACTGACCACATCAGGTGCCACCCAATTATCCTAAAGTATGATTAGCTATCTGCCCAGCGAGAGGCGGGACATTCGTTTGAACCAGCTGTTTGATGAGTGTTTTTGAACGTGTATTGTTTTCTTTTGTATGTCGTCAACTTTTAAGTTCCAAGTTCTTTTTTACCGTTTTGGTAAATTAATGCTATTCCAACGTGTGTGTGTGTGTGTGTGTGTGTGTGTGTGTGTGTGTGTGTGTGTGTGTGTGTGTGTGTGTGTTCATGCCACCCTTGTGTAAGTCACTGCCCCACTTGGACCCCCTGAGTCAATAAACATCTGGACACACCATTGTTTTCTGAATGTTATTTTTGTTTTTTAAAACATCAAATCCATGAAATTTGTCAGGGGGGAGTTGTGATTTATTCAGACTGCAGTATTTTCATGCTGTAGGTGAACTGTTTATGTACCTGCACAATCAACTTTTTGCACTTCACATGAGGGCTACACATCTAAGTGCAGTGCTCTTTGCAAAAACTTTGCTCCTCTCTACCTCCCAAACCAGAGCAAAGATTCCACCAGAGACGTGTCTGGTTGATCTAACAGATTACTTTCCTATTTTAACCTCTTTCTCTCTCTGTCACTTGTCTTTTGCAGTATCACCCTCTGTCTCTGTGCAACACAAGCGAGGATGAACGACAAGAGAGTGACTTTATCACCATTGTCAAACTGGAGCACAGGGTACCCCGCTGTCTGCCACTGCTCGATAAGGTACGGTCACACACACACACACACGCACACACACACCATTCAATATGCTTCATGCCTTATTCCTCGGCTCCTCTGAGAAACTCCCCTCTCTGTGACCCCTTCCCCTCTCAGACATGGCAGCAGACAGATAAACCATCTTGCCATCTTGTCTTCTCTCCAGTACCTCTTCCGCTCTTGGATTTAGACTTTAAAGAGAAGATGGTTTTAGAGGGAATTATTTGGCAGGAGCTTAATGTTTTGTTCAGGACCGTGATCTTTCAGAGTGAAGGCTTGGACAGGAGGGGGTGGGCTTAGCTCAGCGCTGCAATGTAGCAAGTGGCAGTGAGCCCTGGCTTTGGATGTAAGGCTTTCAAGCCCCAGCTGTCACTGGTCCGATCCCAGCCAGCCAGAACCAGACACTCAGTGTTCTCCATTTCTGCTTCCCTCTAATATGAGCACAGCCAGAGCTCCATAGATTCCACCCACAATGCTTTAAATGTATGTGCAACTGCAATGGAGTTGACCTAAATCTCCCTTGTGTTTAAGTATTTTACCATACACACTGGCTGGCAAATCCTAACTTTAAAGTAGTGTGATTTAAAACTGTTGCTATTTTTTCCTCGTTTTTCAAGTGGTGACAAATTAGCAGGCAGGAGTATAGTTAGGCGACTGCCTTTTTTTAGCCTGTGTTTTCTTTTCCCCTAATTTAAAGCCATGTTTAGGAGCTCGCCCGCCGTGGCGACGATGTAGAGACATTCCCACACTTCCCCGCTCCTTTCTTCCTCCTCCTGTTGCTCCCTCAGTGGGAACCAAACCGAGCAGGCCAAAGGGGGGAGAGGAGGGGTGTCACTCAAGGCTGACTCCAGAAAACAGTTTTGATTAAAGCCTTAATGGCAACACTGTGTCTTCCCATAAACAAAACACGCTCTCTCCCTCATGCAAAAGCACCCTTGAACAAAGGACTGCTGCTTCCGAGTGCTTTCTCCCTCCCTGCAGATCGCCTTTGAAATCAGGAGAAGTGAAGGAGGGAGGAGGAGGAGGGGGGGGGTCTTTCTTGTTGTTTTGGTCTTCTGGAAAGTATGTGATGCAATAAACTCCACTCCAGCCACCTGCATCCTTACTTCCTTCGCAAGATTCAAAGCTTTTGGTCGTGGTGGATTTATTGGGGATTCATCATGCAGCTGTTGAGGAGTTTGCTCGCGTCCTTTTGAAGAGGATGAATCAGATGGTTTGGGATGTGCGGTGCCGGGTCAGCCGTGGTCTCTGGATGGGACTTGTTTACAGTTTAGTCTGACTGTAACCCGCCCCACTGATCTATAGATACTCTGACGGCCACAGAGGGTTCATGTTGCACCACACACACTCAGAATAGACTGTAAACCAAACAAAGTGAAGCCGAAAACCTTGAAGGATAAGGTTTCATTGTTGTCCTTTGTTTTTATTTTGGTTTTCAGAGGCTCCTATCCTCAGCAACATCATGAACAAGGGAGATTCCTTTGCTGATTTGCTGTGATTTGTATAATTCTGCTTCGCTTAATGCAACTCACAGGATTCCTGAACAGCTTGAGAGTTAAAGCTCAGTACCCAGGACGTCTACGCTGCACTTCAAGACATTATTTTGACAGTGCAGGACCTCTTCAGAGTTAGAGGGCATTATCAAACATGTCAAACCTTTTCTCCAGACGCTGTGATAAACAGCTGTGCATGAGGCCTCTAACCATCGCCCTCTCCTGGTGCACTCTGCACTACCACCACCTCTCACCCACATTCACATGACTGTATGAAACGAGCGGCTTTCTTCAGTAGACGTGTTGCAGCATCAGTGAACTTTGAAGTTAAAATCTTTTAGAATCCTATAATGCTGTGAACTTTAGGGCATTATTTAGCAGAATTCCCCAGAGAAATATTTTAGTAACTCCACCGGAAAATTAATCATGCTTCTTTTAAAATAAATTTAAAGGAATACTCTTCTGATTTTTCTCATGATTTCTCATTAGAAAATTGCCCTTTTTATCTAAATGAAAGCATATAAAATCATTAGATAAGGGTTAGGATTAGCTCATTATGGCCTGTTGGCTGTCAACTCTCCTTTTTGAACTGATGAAAATCTGAAACCAGAAGTGTCCAAAAGGTGTCCAAATGTTCCCTTTGTGTGTTTATTTCCTACCCGTCTCTGCCTCAGATTAAGCTCTTTTTATGCAATTGCCTGAATCGAAACCCTCCACCGCTCCAGTGGTTTTGCATCATTACACAACACTACACCAGCAGGCTTCTCGTGTGGCTTTCTCTGCCAGCATGTTGTGCTAGGAGTGATCTGTCTGCTTGGGCTGCCTTTTCTGTTTACACTGAAGCCCTGGAAAGGTTCTCAGGTCACAGAGCAACACATGACTCGACGGGAAAAAGCATGGCAGCGCAGCCAGGAGGGCTACTCTGCACTCCACACCAAGCTCACGATGTTCTGAGTAAATGCAGTCATCTTTGCTTTTGGAAACACTGAGCTAACTTTCTCCCACTCAAGCTGCAGCTCTGTGAATCACCATCAATAAGAATCCATGTTTTTTTTTTTAAAACGACTTTTACAGTGATTGAGTCTTTGGCCCATGTCTGAACTTGTTGACTCTAATAGAAAGCCTTGCTTATTGATTCTGCTCCTCTCAGATGAAAAGGCTTTTGGCCTGATTGTGCACTAATCCTGTTTTCTTTAACTAGGGTTTAAATGTGCATGTGCCTCTCTCTCTCTCTCTCTCTCTCTCTCTCTCTCTCTGTGTGTGTGTGTGTGTGTGTGTGTGTGTGTGTGCGTGTGTTTTATTGGATCACATTACTTCAAGTGTGCCTTCCCAATTTTTTTCTCAAGCCAAAGAAAGGTAGCCACTTTGTGAGGAATCAGGCTTGTAGATCCAAAGACTGTGTCAGTCACAGGGATCAAGAGGCAAATGTCCTCAAAGGTGTGCGTCTCATACTTGTAAGGTCATTATCGTACATGATTGTCAAATTGATTATGACGCCTTCATATAATTACTGGTTTCCATACTTCCGCTTACCGTGCTGTCTGACATTTCCTTTGATCATTCTTCATGGAGCTCATAATGTTAGCCTAGCCTCCTTGGTAGAAATGCAATGGGCAACGAAACACAAACATTTGTCAGTATAATGCAGTGCAGATCAACATCAGCACAAACTGCAGCCTCCAAAGTCACATCTCTAAAACTGAACCTTTTCACCTGTTTAGACTGCGTTCGCTTTAGCTGGATATACCTAATAAACTAGCAACTGAGTGTGTATATACAGTGTATCAGACAGGACAGGACACACACACACACACACACACACACACCTTAGGTTTTCATCACTTTTGGGGACATTACATAGACTTCCATTCATTTCCTGGAGCCTTACCCTAACCAGAACCAGAACCTCTACTTGACTAACCTGAACCTCAACCCAAGTCTCCACTCTAAAATTAATGACTTACATTGTGGGGACTTGCGTTTTGTCTTCATAAGGGAGGTGAGTCCCCACAGTGGGACTGTGTGAACAGATTTATGTCCCAAACAACGTGAGTAATACATGGACACACACACACACTCTCCGAGCCTGGACCAATCCCTGCCCTGACTCACATTCATTTATTTATCATTTGTTTATCGTTTCACTTATTGACATCAGCACTTTGTTTATTCTCTGACTGTCATGCTCTGTTTGTTTCACTGGGGAATGCATCAACACACAAAAATGCTCAAACTGTGTATTGTCTTGCATTGCACCAGAGTTAGCTTCAGGCTGATTTTCATCTGCAGTCCCTACCATGAGTATGTATCATACACACACACACACACACACACACACACACACACACACACACACACAGAAAATGGCTAATGCTTAGTGGGAAAAATAAAGAATGGAGAGACAATGAAGCTTGTGTGAGTGTGAAAACAAAAATAAGAAAACAAAGAAAAATAAATGAGTTGTCGAGTGTAGATGAATTCAGTTCTATGTACATATTTTTCTAACCTTTATCAGTTCCAGGAAATAGATTTAGTTACAGTATCAGTAACTAAAAATGATTAACATTATGTTTAATTTGTCCAGAACAAGTCATGAAAAGTAGTCTAAATGGTCAGATGTGTCTTCCAGTGTGGCCTAAATGTTCAGGCCAGGAAGAGAAGTCCCAGTGGCAGGAAGTGGTAGAAAACAAGGGAAGCCCGTTGAGGGAAGAGTAAATCATGGTCCTCATGACAATGTTTTTGTCTACTCTTGTCTGATTGTCTGTCGGGGGTGACTCTGACCTCAGACTATTCCTGCCTGCTGGTTTTTTTAGCAAAGGCAGGGGCTGGAAGTGCGATGGCAGCTGCCTTTGGCTTCTTTTCTTTCAGTAGCCGAGTCCAACATCTCCAGTTCATCAGAGGCGAGTCAAGGAGGAGGAACACAGGGGAACATCTGGAAAAGGGGGAATATTTCAGCTTTTGAGAGTCAATGCAAAAAGCAGCAGGTACACAATGGACATTTTGGCAAGTATGAAATGCATCAGTGTTAGCAGACTTCTGGGTTTTGCTTTGATTTCGCTCCCAAGAAAATTCATTATTTGCTTGTCTGTGCCAGACAGTTGCACGGCCGTCTTCAAAGGGATAAACTATGACTTTCTGTTTCTTTCTTCTGTTAGTCAGAGTTGGACTCAGATGTTGCAACCTTTGCCATGCTTTGCTAATAGACCCGACCATGCACCTCACACCCTCTGCGTGCACCTTGGATCATTCTTTTTCATCTTTAAAGCGTTCAAAGGACACACACCACAGAAATCCTACTGTTTCCAATATGACATAAACTGCATAAAAAGTTTGAAAACCATGTGGAGACATTTCAAAATCTGTTTTTCAGTCCTCTGAGCAAAAGGCAGAGGCCCTTTCTTCCTGTTATCCTGAGTGTCATATTCCCTCTGCTCCTTGTCAGGTTTACACTGCTATGATCATTTCATCTTGAATGCAACAGTTTCAAAAGTGATGTAGAAGCAGCTTTGGCCTTATCTTCTCAAGCCTCCCTTTCTATCGAGCAGCAGTATGAATGGGCTGCCTCATTACTGGGACACAGTGCTGCACCCACAAATGTTCCAGCTCTGTTTTGCTGTGCCGTTTCAGATAAGACCTCCCTTTGGTGCTGTATCTGTCATTCCTTCTCTCTTAAGAAAAAAGACTAAATAACCACGTTTGTGCCTGTTTGACCCTGACAGCGCACTCTTTTCCCTCTCATTTCCTCTGTTGCTAAAGTTAGGCACCGTCATACTGCAGCTCACCGTATCAATGTGACGATAACTCAGTGTGCTCAGCTTTGAGTCCAGCAGCCTAATGACTGCCTTCTCTTCAGTCAGTGCACTCATTATGGCTCTTAACGTACCCATGATTTCATTTACAGTTTGATGATTTATTTAGTTTGAGATATTGTTGTGGTCTAGGAGCTATTTTCCTCTGGCAGTGTCCGCTGTCTCTTGTTCCTTTCATGATGACAGTCACAGGGTTTTTAATGAAGCTGAACAATGGACACCTTTGTCAGGCCTTTCCCTTATCCACTGTCCCACATGAGCAGAATCACAACCCCCAGCGTGCAGCGTGAACACCAGCTGCAGGCTCCTTTCTTCCTGTGCCGTTGTGACGGAGTTGGTGCTGGTGATCGTGGTATGCATTTGTTTGGAAATGTGTCCACGCATGTGTGCTTAGTGTGTGTGTCCATGTGTAGTCATAGGGCTAAAAGATGATGTCACCCAAGGTCACCTTACAGAAAATAAAAGCATAAAAGAGAACAAACATCATTAAACGAAACAGCAACATAAAAACAAGTGATGTGCACAGTGTCCATTTAGAGGGAATATGCCAGTTTGAACAGGTGAGTTTTGAGTTGGGATTTGAATGATGTGATGGAGTCTGACTGTCTTATGTGTGGGGGGAGGGAGTTCCAGAGTCTGGGTGCTGACCAGCTGAAGGCTCGAGCACCCATGGTACTGAGGCGTGACGTGGGGATGGTTAGCAGTCCAGCGGAGGTTGAGCGGAGGGTCCCCGGGGGGGTGTATTCATGAAGGAGGTCACAGAGGTAAGTGGGGGCTAGGTTGTGGAGAGCTTTATAGGTGAGGAGAAGGTTTTTATAGTGGATGCGATACTGTACAGGGAGCCAGTGAAGTTGGATGAGAACAGGGGTGATGTGGTCTGATGATTTGGTGTGGGTCGTGATCCGGGCGGCCGAGTTCTGAATGATTTGCAGTCTGTTGATGAGTTTGGTGGGGAGTCCAGTGAGGAGGGCGTTGCAGTAGTCAATGCGGGATGTGACAAATGAGTGAACCAGGATTTCGGTGCTGGATTGGGACAGTGATGGGCTGATGATGGGAGATGTTGCGGAGGTGGAAGAATGCAGTCTGGGTGATGTTCTGCCGCCGCTTATTCTATGAAAACAGACCTGACTGCATTCTGTGTGTGAAGCAACAACACTTTAGGTCAGCTCATCATCACCTTTGATATCAGTAAGGTTTGCTTTCAGACAACAGGTGGAATATTTGTTGTTTGGAGGGCTTTGTCCACCCTTCAAACTTTGTTGTTGTCCATTACTGCACAGTCTGTGATGATTAATTCCTAGTAAAACAATGGCTCAGTGTCAGACAGACTCCTCCTGACAGGCTGTGTCCTTTGCTCAATCTGCACAGTTTTATGCCTCTTGCTTCACTATCAGGATATTACAGGCAGTTAAGTCCTGTCTGATGTTAAGCCAGCTGGCATGGCTCTATGTATGGCAGTTTTGGTTTGATCTGTTGGTTTGCCAGTCCACCACTTTGACCCAGAAATTTGGCCATGAAATGTTTTGCAGACATTCATGGTGGCCAGAGGATTAATCCTAAAGAGATTGGTCATCTAGCACCATCGTGTGATGACCCAATGTACTGTGTAATCATTCATCGACCCTCCAAATGAAGTATGGCTTTCCTCCCTCATGCTTGAGTTTATTGGTCTGTTGGTCCATTTCACTCTGATATCAAATCTACTGGTAATCTTGCATCAGAAATAGCTGACTGCCCCAGATTGCACCTGTTCTTGCTTCCCTTCATTGGGTTCCTGTAACATTCAGAATGAACTACAAGATCCTGTTGATTACTTATGGCTATGCATAACCTTGCCCCCCGTTATATTCCTGATGACCTCGTCACATATTCCACCTCTTTACTACTCCAATCCTCTAATCTTTAAGACTTTTATCCATTTTGCAACTGCAAAAACAAAAGGCGATCATGTCTCTTCTGCTTTAGCCTCAACACTGTGGGATCATCTTCCCCCATCCATCAGATTTGCTGAATCTTTGGACTGTTTCAAGCAGCTTCTCAAAACTGTTTTTATAGATGTCCATTCTGGGCTTTCTGTGGGAAGCACTTTCTAACTGTGTGTTAAAAAGTGCTGTATAAATAAAATTTAACTTACTAACTTACTTACCGTGGACCCATAACAAATATCTGATCACTGCATGATTCTCATTTTGTCCAAAACGACGGGTCTTACACCTGCAATAGTAGATTTATCCAAAGATGAAACCACTCTCAGTTCCTGTATTTGGTTGTGATGTGTGTATTTGCAGCTGTTTTCTAAATGCTGCACATGTTGTCAAATGATGAAGGGGTTTTCTTAATTTGGTCGTGTTTTGTCTGTTTGCACATGCTTTCTTAAGTTATACTGTGTTGAGCTGTCTCGGACACCACACCTGTTCAGTGGTCAACTATAAAATTTTAGAGGGTAGCACTGCACTGTCACGCAGACTCTGCTCATTTCCAACCTAAAACACTGTCATTTTGCTCTGTGCACCCGTACCTGTTCAATTCATTACTCAAGTGATGTGCAGAGATGTACAAATAATGTCATCCAAAGTGTTTTGAGGTCAACTCAACCTGGAAAAAAGTCTGAGAGTGAAAATCAGGCAGCATTATGGATGTAGATGAAATATCTGCTGTGTTAGAAGTCCAAGGACAGGAAAACAGGGTGATAAGTCTTCTGCTGTCGTCTCTCACACACACACACACACACACACACACACACACACACACACACAGGAGAGCACATTCCCATGGGACTCAGCCAAAGAATACTTTGGACAAGGAAGAGCCCTGAGCAACAGGAATGTCATTCAAGTTCCAGCCACCAAAATGAACCTCAAGTCGCTGCTTGTTGACCTCAGCTTGTCTGTGAGGGCTTGTACACAATTTCAGGAAGATTTACTGCTCATTGGTTACAGATAGTCGCTGTATTCACACTGCTGTGTGCTGTTGATGCCGGTATCCTCCCTTTACCACCTGAGTGCCTAGTTATTTGAGGGAAACCTGGTTTCTGCTGAGGTCACCACCTGGTGTGAATTCACAGACATAGTGGAATCTGTGGACGGGGGCAGGGCGGCGACTATACTGTACAGCAGTGTACCTTTAACACAAGCTCTGTGCGATGGAGGGGGATTAGCAAGCACAGGAACGAGCCTTTATCGCTGGGGGAGACCTTTCACAGAGAGCTTGGCTTTGTGAGCAGCTCAACAATGAGAGGAATACTTCAGGTTTCCCTCCTCAATGGGAAAGTGCATTCCTCACTTCAAAAACAAGTGGTGTGCTTTGCATTTCGCAGTCATGTGTGGTTTTTGGAACGGCGGCTTTCTTTCCGAAGTGAATTGGAAAACAAGCAGTGAATTCAATTTGTCTGTTCAGGTGAGCAGGTGGGATAGAAAAGGACAGCGTGGTTACAGAAATCTCAGGGGATGGATGGAATCAGGTCCTCTTGTCTCACGGTGGGGTGGGAAAGTGGGTTGGGCTGCTTGGTGAGATATGTTTGACCTTTGGAGCAGTGAGGTGAGTCTTCACAAAGATATGTGGAGGAGGAATTAGAGGTTAAATCAGCTTAATGCCAAGGGGAGGCTTGTCAAATCCATCTCTCCATCACCTCCTTTTCTCTTTTTACCACTGATGAGATTTTGGACAAAAGCGCATCTGACCGCTGCATTCCTGCAATGCTTTTACAACACAACACTCACTGGTTCATGTTAGTTAGCTAATGTATGAATAATCAATCACACGCAGTTCAACCCGCAGGTGAGCAGGAGTAATTTAAACTGCAGGTCTTCAGGTTTACAGGATCACAACACAGTGAGGCTGAAACTCTGAGGTTACATAGCCCTGCAGGTCACAGCTTAACAGATGCCACCTTGACCTGCAGCATTGTTGTCGTTCAGCTCAGTTCAGCACTGTCATCACTCCACCCAACGAGGTGTGAGTGATCTGCAGGGGGTCTGCTCCTCCACTGCACTCTCTCCACTCATCCTGTCATCTTAAATAGGTGGAAAATTCTCTGGCCTCAAGGTGCGTACGTTACTCCTGCAGCATCTGTCAGGATGTTTTTGGCGTAACTCGCCCCGGCCGTGGCTGCAGCTCTCATCCACACGTCTCGTCCTCGCTCAGTTTCTTGCCAGCGTTGCTAAGCTAAACATTGACTCTGAGCTGATGACACAGAGCTATCCTCCCCACAGGTACATAAAATCTGGAAGATGTTTTGTTTGCTTTGAGAGCTGGTGTTTTCAGATGCTGGCTCTCTTTTCCCAGCGACTGGCGATTAGCAGCTTGTTGCTCCCCCTTTCTCACTTTTCTGCTCTTCCCTTTTCCTGCTCCTCACTGAAATGACACACGGGTTGTGTACAGGCTCTGCATAGCTACTGTAGTCATGTTGAGCAGACACGGTCTTCTCTGATGCTGCAGTCCAATTTGAACTTGTCGACAGCATCGCCACAAAACTTTTCTCCTCAAACAGTGAGATGTCTACAGTGCCGCTCGGTGGGAAGTACATCTCCAAAATAGATGCTGCTGGAATATCACCTGCGTGTGTGTGGATTGCACAAATATGTTCCTCTTAACAAATTTGTTTGTTCAGTGCTGCTTAACAAGCTAATATTTGAGTCTATTTGTCCTGCAAAAAAGCCAAGAAAACCCCACTGTTTCCAAAGCAGTTTCACGTGTCACACACATTTCCTCTCCACATTTTAAAACAGGGAAAAATGGACAGGTCCTTTGCACATCAAATTCAAAGGAATTTAGTGGAATCAACTAATCTTTTAGAATAAATTTCAAGTTAAAATTAAAATCTCTAGTTTTAATTTTCAGACCTTTTGAGAACCAAACATGACTTCACTGTGAACGAACAAAATCGAGGCAATGACGATGAGAGCAGTGCTAACAGTGACGATGGTTAGCATCAAAGCCCTTTTTCTGTTAACACTTCTCATTGAACAAGGCGAGAGCAGCCTCGCGTGCAGTCTTTGTATTAACTTTGAGTGGCTTCAGCAGAATTCAGCAGAATGAATTCTTGCTATAGTGTGTGAAGAACAGACTCTACAAACTGAGAACATGGAAAGCAAATCTGTAACATTTGTCTCTGTGACAGAGCAGTTGCTGACTGAACCTCATACCTGACATTTATCCAACCTGTTGTCTGAAATACAGTCCACTGGTTTTTCATTTTCACGAGACAACTTTGAGCTAATTATTCAACTTAACATTGTTTAACAACAGCAAGGAAGCATTTAAGTTAGATTAAAATGAAATGTTAATAATGATTGGAAGACAAATGAAGCCACGTTATTTCACATTTGTGATTGTGCACACACGCACACATATATGAACATGCATTTGCCGATATAAGCGTCTTTTCACGCTCGCTGTTTATCTGCTCCCTGAGGGCGAATGCGCCGCCCTCTTGCAGGACTGCTTCTGTATTTGAGAATGCAAAGCGTTTGCGTCTCAAGGCGTTCATATTAGGGTGGCACATCTCTCACTTGTCACTTCAAAGGCAGCGTGCGGGGTCAGGGTTTCATCAGGCTGTCGTCGGCGCAGACGATCAGTGAAAAATGCCGCCCTAAAAATAGAACACCATGTCATGCTTGTAAAGCCTGACAGAGCCCAGATGATACAATTCTGTGCCAAATGGCTGTTATTAAAATGCCTCCATTGCAACGGGTTGAGAGGGACACCTCCAGCTGGCTGCAAGAGGGGAGGGAGGGGCGTCCTGGTGTGTCTGGTTGTAGCTGGAGGTGAGGTGTGGAGTGATGCACAAAGAGTTGGGACAGATTTTGAGTGTTGGAGGTTTCATCACAGACACAGTGTTTGTTCACTTCCTTATCAACTCAGATTTTTGGCATTGCTGGTAGGAGTTCATTCTTTGTTCTCAGTCTGCTGAAGAGCTGAAGATGTTTTCCCACACGGGGATGGCAAATAGAATCATATGATGAGTGCTTAATGGCCCTGCAGTTACAACTGTACTATATCGCTGCCTCTCCCTGATGAATGAGGCATGCAGAGGGCAGTAACTTATTATTACTTCAGTATTAGTCCTTTGATCTTCCAGCAGTTTGAACCCTGGAGATTTCTAGAGGGGTGGCTTGTCAAAATAGCTTTGCAAATGGAATCGGGCCTGGTCTTGCCCCGGCTATGGGGAGAGGAGGCCTGGAGGTGTACAGAGGCACCAGTGTGCAGGAAAACCCAACTACAGAGGCATCACACTGCAGTCTCATGGACCTTTGGTGTCTGAATGCATCAAAGAAATCATTCATCATTTTATATTTGTAACTAATCTCTGGTGATTTTGGTTTGGGTCATCAGCAAGAAGAGTGCTGATTCTTGCCTACTGTAGGTTAAATTAAAAAAAAAAGAGAGAAAGCTCAGTTTTGTCTTCACAGACTGCATCAAAAATCAGGCCCTGAATGCAAGGCTGTGCCCTCGAATCCCTGCTCGAGAGCCACGATAAAACAGGAGATGTCGTTCTCAGCCAGGACATTCCTCCATTAATGACAAAGACGACTGGTAAGCCTCATGGTGAAACATGAAGAGGGAGAAGAGAAGGGAACAGAAAGCAGGAGAGAGTCAAGGAGGTGGAGAGGTGAATGGGTTGATTCAGAGGAGTGGCAGGTGAGGCCAGAGAGCGACCCACACCAGCACTGTCTGTCTAGTGCGTCAAGGTCAGGTCTACCAGGTCAGGAGCAGCACTGTTGACAGGAAAATGTGTTGCTTTGCTTTGACTCTCTCAGGTCTTTCGCCTTGCTTCTGCAGTCCGTCTGTGCTGCACACATTCCCCCCCTGTTTACCTGCCTAATTCTCTTTCCACCCTCCCATCCTCCATCGGTTCGTCTGGCACATCCCAGTTCTCATTGTGCAGGCTGAGCCGCTGGCCCTCTTTAAGATCTGCATTAGAATGTTGTTTTTATATAGCAGCAAGCGGAGGCATGTGGAGTCTCTTTTGAACTGCTCGGCAAACAGATGGAGGTTTTCACGCTGCCTTTATGAGATTAAGTGAAACATTCCCATAAAAAAAAGACATTTCCCTGTGTCCCTCTGTCTTCTGTCTTCATCTCTTTTACTTTCTCTGTTTTTGTGGCACGCCTCAGGCTTGGGCAAGGGCACGATGCTGCTGAAAGTGAAGTGGAAAGTAGACAGGTTTGTGTTACCAATAACTACTTCCCCAGGCAAGCAGGCAAGCGCTAAGCATCTCCCAGATGTTTAGAGCAAACCAGCAAACAGGTCTTGTGAGTCTGACACTGCAGGCGAAGGGAGTGAGTTCTTGTTTCTCCTCTGCAGTATGAACCTGTTTAACTCTGACTCAGGTAGGTTAGTGCCAAGTGCCCCCCTCCCATCTGGCTTTTAGCAGGGGTTTGACAAAACAGATTCACGGGGCAGACAGTGTGGCTCTACAGTATGTAATTCACTGGGATACAATGAGACTATTTAGACTCAGATTGGGGTAAAGGCCTAATAGCCATCAAGCATGCAGAATTTGGAATTTTGTGGGTTTTGTAATATTAACCCACAAGAAAAGTGTTTCAGAGGCCGCACGAGAATCAGAAAGTGGGGAGCGGTCAGTGGAGGCATCCATGGCCCCCACAGGATGCATCCTGCTGACTTTGGTGATCCCCTGACTTTTCCTCTAGAGCCATCATGAGGTTCACATTTGTGGTTTTGAGTGAAATGTCTCACAGCCATGAAATTTCCATAAGTATACATCAGCGTGTATAAAAATATATGTAGATGTGTCTTCTTTTCTTAAACAAACGCCCTGCCGACTTCACTGAAATGTGATGTGCACTGATCTACAGTAGTTGTGCAGTGGTACCACAGATGTACTGCACCATACTTGTGTTATTTGAAATCACAGTTGCGCATTTTTTTCAAACTTTATTTGTGTCTAGGTTTACCTCATCTACAGACAGCGTGTGTGTTCAGTTATCACTGTGCTGGCTGTGTGTGTGTGGATGTGTGTTCGCTCTGCAGAAAGACACGGCTTACTGCACGGCCTGTTCCAAGAAGGAATTCCTGGAGGCTTACAAGAGCTGTTGAATGAGATGGAGGGCTCAGGGCAGGAATGATGGGAGGGAAGGAGAGGAGGGAGGCTGCTCTACACTGTAGGAGGCTTGTCAGGCTCTCACTTACAGGCCTGATTAAATAACAGGATGCTTTATAAAAACAAGAACATTATCTGCCTCTTAAAAGGCCAGGAAAGGCCCTCTAATTGGCTTCCCCTGAGTCTCTGTGTTGCCGCCCATCAGTGAGAGAAAACGTCCTCTGCCATGCTACAAACTGAGAGAAATTACCAGGACACTTTCTCTCTCTCCTCTAGTTATACTCTCATCAGCACTGCAGGAATGTATCGACATACTGATACCAAGCCTACAAAAAGGGGGTCTTTTTCCACTCAAAGGAGGATTATTCCCACCTGAATCTCTTGATTGAGTGCGATACAAACAATAAAGAGATAGTGGCTCCTCTGTGGGATTAGACGCTGTCTCATGTGGCAACTTTCACAGCTGAGGTTTTTCTTAAAAGGCCCTCTAGACGTTTGGAGGAGTGAGAAGAAAGCGTCAGAGGAGGGTGTGGGTATGTTTGTGTTCCCTGCGAGATCAGAAGAGTCCATACATCCAGGGAACCAACCTCTCTTTCTCTGTGTGTAACCTAGGCAGTTTACTTAATTATACTTATTACAGCCAAGTACTGCTCATTAAAGTATATCATGATAGTCACAGATATAATTAATTTTAGAACTATTTCGTCTGCTTACACAGCTTTAGTTAATTATAGTGACTGTTCAGTGGAGCAGTAGTCAGTGTTGTTAATGCACCGTTGGACTGAAAATGTCAAAAAATATATTATTATTATTCACTGTCATCAGCTGCAGTAGTAAGCAGCTAAGCAGATGTTGTTGCTGTGAATCACTCACTGCTACTTGACACATTCTTCTATTGTGTCCATGCTGACAATGCTAAAAAAAAAAAAAAAGTCCATTCAAGACAGCTGTCCCATTAGAGGCAACACATTTCATATTATTTATCATTTTCACATATCAAAGTCAAGAAGAAGTTGAGTGATATCAAACTTCTTGAGGCTTCAGCATTAGCTTTCACAATAGAGGGCTAGCATGTGTAGACAATTACAAGATTTGATCTTGAAGTAAAGATATTATATTCCATTACTTCTGTAGCCATGCATGTGAAATGAGTGATGGTAACCTGTTATTTGCACAGACATGCAGGCTCACATTGTTACTGTGCTGCGCTTTTGCAAATTTTGTACAGTGTACTAAAGGTAAACCGATAAGTCGAACAACTTTTTTGATCAATTTATTTATGAAGCAATAAAACAAAGAGAATATTTTCTGGTCTTCATGATAATAAACTGAATATCTTTTGAAAGACATTTTAAGATGTCAATATGGGCTTGTGGAACTTGTAATAGGCATTTTTTGCCATTTACTGACATTCTGTTAGCGATGAATTGCTAAATCAGGAAAATAAACAGAAAATTATTAATCAACTATTTAAATTAGTTGCTGACCATATAATGCCATAATTATCCCTGCCAAGAAGGTTATATTTTTGGTTTTGTGAGCAGGATTATGGAAAAACTAGAGGCTCAGTTTTCATGAAGCTTGGTGGAAGAGTGCAACATTGGCCAAAGAAGAATCTTTTAGAGATGATCCAAATCGGATTCATGAATTACTTTTGTTAATGTTGCGAGCATTTGGTCCCGGCGGAATAAACGCCATACATCTTAAAATCAGCAGATGGTCGTAAGGTTCAGCAGTGAAAGAATAGCCAAATGTGATTGAATTCAGTTGACTCCATACCACAACATATTTGCATATCATAGAGTGGACCATTGGCAGAGTTCTCCGCTCTCCAAGTGCCCTTCTTGTTTTAACATGTTTTGTGTAGAATTGTGTAGACAGTAGCACCACCCAGTGGTAGTACTGTACAAGACACTCTGGCAGTGCATGTTGCATGTATGATGTTTTCTCTCCTATTTCATACTGCCTATTTCCTATGTTTATTACATACAGTATGTAGTGTAGTACATATTTAAGCCTGGATAGCGAGGGGTGCTAGCGCTGTTTGGCGGGGTGGAACCACTCTTATCCAGCTGGGTTAAAAACAATAGTTATGTTTTTGTCCTTATTTGCTTGCAGAGTGTTACATGCGAAGATTGATACTACTCTCACGTCTGTGTGTTAAATCTGAGGCAGCGACCAGGAGACGGGCAGCCGTGCACAAACCGAACCAAAAGCTGTAGTTTTCTGAGGGGGTTAACTTCTACACTTTGTTTCTTGTACGGATTAAACGAACAAGATATACATGCTAATTAATGAGCTTTCCAGGTGGTGGTTGACCTTTTACCTTTCAACTGCTGCCTGATTCCCCTTGCTTTCAGTCTTTTGTAAGGCTAAGTAGTCCATGTCTTGGCTCTAGCTTCACATTTTTTCATGCAAATATGGAATGGTATAGATCTCTGTTTTCACTCATCAAGAGCCAGGAAGCATATTTCCCAAAATGTTGCTCTATCCCTTTAAGAAGCAGCACATTATAGTGGCTGCTGATGAGCCTTTTAAACTCGTAGTCTTACCTTCTATTCTTCTTGACATGTTTACGGGCTGTTAACGCTCTCGGTGCCAGGGAATGGGGCTGGCTGAGTTTAAAGAGAGAAATGGGAGGTCACATGGTGGCGTGTGTGATCGAGTCGGGCCTCTCGGCTCCGTCGTCACGGCTGTCACCGGCAGCTTCATCATTCTCATCTGTCCCCCAGGCTGTAGGCGCTCCCTGCCTGCCGCTTTGATGTTTCGAGGATGTGTTTAGCAAGCGATAGTGTATCAGATGACATTGGTCTTTCTCTGTCACCTTGCGCTTTGCATTTCAAATCTGTGTCACAGCGTAGCCGGGACCTGCTAATGAGAGGGGGCGAGAGACAAGGGAAGTGCAGAGGGAAAGACAGAGGGCGGGCTGAGCCTCAATACTGTGAGTTCTGACCTCTCTTACCTCCAGACAGGCAGATCGGGTTCATCATTTTTTCCAGTGTGTCTCTCCTCTGCACCAGAAAGGTGGCCAAGCCCAGGTTCTGGATTTAGTCTTTGTGTGTGTGTGTGTGTGTGTGTGTGTGTGTGTGTGTGTGTGTGTCTGTGTGTGTCTGTGTGTCTGTGTGTGCCACGATGAATGGGCGGTAGAAGTAGGAGGAGGAGTGTGTGTGTGTGATTCAGGCCCACCCCCTCAGGCTCAATACTTTTCCTGAGAGCGTAGAATCTGTTCACCTGCCCTGACATGCCCCC
>JBBMOE010000011.1:9968924-10012673 GCA_037975065.1 Chaetodon trifasciatus
CCCCCACTCCTCTTCATACATTACTCGCCCCCCTCCAGCGGCCCCACATCAAAGTACCC
Source organism: Chaetodon trifasciatus (assembly GCA_037975065.1). Lineage (NCBI taxonomy): Eukaryota > Metazoa > Chordata > Actinopteri > Chaetodontiformes > Chaetodontidae > Chaetodon > Chaetodon trifasciatus. Next base: position 9,968,984 of record JBBMOE010000011.1, read on the forward strand.
CTGTGAGTAATGGATACCCAGCAGGGCCACACCCTTCCCTCCTCCAACCAGCTCAACTGCCGCTCAGCCAGTGGCAAGTACCCAGCAATCACACAGCAAAGACACATACAGCAATTATTCACACACAATTAGACTTAAATATACAGCTTCAAAGCAAGGTAGACAATATTTAAAGCAAAGCTGTTTACTTTTGGTTAGTTTTGATGTAATTTACCAAACTATTTCAACAAGTGTGCCAGGAAACAAAACAATAAAAGTAGAAGGAATGTAGCTGCTGGGGGAATTGAAAGCATCCTGTCTCTCATCTCATGCTGCTTATTGTGTTCTCTGCAAATTCATTATCTAATAACTATTTGTGAATTGCACATGTTGGAGTCTATATTTATAGATGTTAATTTTGAGTTCTTTACACCATCCACAGCTGGGAAAGAGTAATAGTAAAAGAGTAATGCCTCTGGTCCATTTGGACATTTGTTTGGATCATTCCACAGGTAAACAGGTTGATTGGTAACAGGTGATAGCATCATGATTGGGAATGAAAGGAGCATCCTGGAAAGGCTCAGCTGTTCACAAGCAAGGATGGAGAGAGGTTCACCACTTTGTGAACATGTGACTGGATATAGAATATTACTACATGATTGATTGCATTCTGTTTTTATTTACATTTTATACAGCATCCCAACTTTTTTGGAATCAGGGTTGTGGAGTGAGTCGGTTTGACATTTGAATTCCTAAATGAATACATACATGCAGCTGAAGTGGTCATGTTTATTTTACATATTTAATCACCTTGGTGATCTCCTGATTTGTAATCTAGAATCAGGCCAAAATTTAAATTGTTCAATACTTTGGTTTTATAACCAAATATCTACCTCGGAGCATGGCTTCAGACTCACTTGCCTTATTTAATAATTAGCTTTAAAGCTGCTTCCATTTCACATTTTGTCACTTCGACCTAACCCTGCTCCTCCACATAGCGAATGCTGAAGCGACTGAGCCACCCGTCAGACAGATTATTTTTATGTCTATGCTCTCATTATGTCGGACGTAAACTGACAAATCTCAAAAGTGTCTGTGGAGTCCTTTAATTAATCATCTCCTGCTGCCAGTTGACAGGAGCGAGCGCTGCTTTAAATTGGATGCTCAGTTAAACACAATGTCCACAACGTCAACTCAGACTGCACCTGTTTTCAATGCCACTTTACTTCCCCACTCCTGCCCCCAGCCCTCACCCCCGTCTGATCCTCATTTAGCCATGCGGCATGTCCCAGTGCCTCAGTAATGGTTCCAGTGTGCCGGGCCAGTCAGGAGAAATGACAGAGCACAGAGTCGGCCTCAGACCTGTAGGCCCAGAGCTCTGTACTCTGTCATTAGACACTTTAATGCAGCAGCACCACAGCCTGCTTGCCTCACTCCTCTCCCTCCCTCCTTCTCTGTCCTTCTCTTTTTTCATTACCTCTTTCACTCTCACTCTTTATTCCCACACATATTATTCCATGGTATAATTTACTCATGCAGTGAATGCTGTGGATAGTCACGCTGGGAAAAGAGAAGTTAGGCTGAGTTAAATAGAGTTTAGTGCCGTGTTTTAAAGAGGCAGGAAGGGTTATCAGAGACCGAGGAAACACAGCATCAACGGGTTTATGGCAGAGTGTGGTGGTGTGTAATTCATGGTAATAAAGATTTTCACTATAAGGACAGCCATGCTTACTAATTAGCTTAAGTTGAGGTTGAGATGTCTTACTTGCTGGTTGCGCTGTTAAAAACGTCAAAATTTAGTCATAGCTTTTTTTTTTTACGTTAAAGAGTAACAAATGTTCTTGTTTTCGGAAAAACTGATGTCAATTCAAAACAGTCCTTTTCTTCTTACGAGTGCTCTGTCCTGCTTTGTTCTGTCTTGTTTTATGCTGAAACTAATTTCTAGAGAAATTCCTGACACAGGGGAAATGCCAGCCTCTTCTGGAACAAGTCAAATTATCTCACTCTGTGGGCAGATTGTTTTTCATGTTACTGCTATATGAAAGAGAAAGGATGAATCAGTAGGAGAATACATGACTTGCTCAGCCAGATATTTTGTTGCTGTGAGCTTCCTGCTGCAGGTGACTGTCTTTAAAGATCTGACTGTCCCTGCAGACTTCAATAAAATCTGCTGTGAAAGTCAAAGGTTAAGAAGCTACTGGGTCACACTTGGATTCTGAATATAGTTCTGTAATCAAAGATGTTCAACTAATATAGCAGATGTTTCTCCATGGCAGGACTGAAAGTGTCTGTGTGCAATATCCTCATTATTGCCCTCTCCGGTGTGTTGGAACATGGCTGCAGATGAAGGGAATTGGCCCGCTGGATTGAATTGGCCTGGCTATGCCATCCGCACCACATTAAACCCATGACAAACACTGAGAGGTTAACAGACACAGCAATCTTGTCAGGCGACGGAAAAAGCCTTGGCACATGCTTTATATGAAATAAAGACATCAGGGCAGCGAAGTTTGTTTCTGCCCCGCTGAGAACCCGCTGTGATGCCAGGCCTGGTTCACAGACCGCACTTCTCCAGGGATGTAAACAAACAGCGCTGGCTGGTCCCGAGCAGGCCACCCAATGCTATGAGAGAGGAGATCAGGCTTGGCTAATACTGCAGCCAAGTGCCGCATCCATTCTTCATCAGTTTGTTTGTGTGAATCATTTTCTCCAGTCGCCTCCGTAGGTATTACAAAATAAAGCTACGGCACTTTGAATTATGAGATCACAGCAGCTTTCAAATTATTCTGATGACATAGGTTTTTGTTTTTGGAAACATGAGGTCGCGTTGGTGAGTTTTGGTGCAGAACTGGGACTCCACCGATTTTACACATCAAAGTCTGTTTCCAGCCTGTTGGGACTCCACACGGAGCTGTGTGAAGTCTGATAAATCGCTATAGAATAATGTTGGCAAAAGCTTGAAAATTAAAAAAAAAATGTGGGGGTGTGGAATTAGAAAGAAGCAAGGACACCACCAGACCTCCATGGCCTGCTCCTCATCTCTGCTCGAGGCCACATTAGTTGCTGCTTATGTTACACACCTGAATCTGCGATGGGCCTGTTGGTGGTCGAGTTACAGTGTGTGATGTAGGTACCAGGTTTTGGAAGGTACGGTGACTTAAACTTTCAGAGTCTCGGCTCTGAATGAATGAATGATGGCTGAATTCCATTTAGCTGCTCCAGCATCCTGGTATTGTCCATGCTGGCTCACTGTCACACTGAATAGAATGGAGCCATTGTTAATGTTATTAATGACACCTGTGCTGTGAAAAAAGCCTGCAGGCAAGCTCAGGCTGAATTATCATTTCTCATATTGTGTTTACATTTTTCTCTTACGGTTGGTCACCATATCTTTCTGCTCCGCCATGTTTGCCCACACCCTCCGTCACAAACCCATCGCTGTTAAAAGTAGAAGCAGACTATTGTGGCGTGTGCGTTGTTTGTTAGTTTTTCAGTGATGACGTCTTCTCTGTGTAACTATGTGAACCGCAGTCATTTCCGATGCTGCAGTTGTTTTCACTCAAATGCCAAATAGTGTTTAATCACATGTGTCAAGTTGCACCTCATGCAGATGGGTGTTTACCTAACCACAGCGATGTCTGTTTCAGTTCCGACCATACCAAACGTGGAGATGTCGAAACTCCTGCGCTGGCAGTCTTTTTAACTGTCTTGTTAGCGTCAGAGCTGCTTTTCATTGCACCATTAAAGGTTAAATATATCTCCTATTAATCATGCAATGAGATCTCTCAGGCCTCTTCCGGGTGTGCGGCTTAGTGGAGGCGTATGGCCTGACGACCACACTGTGGAATCACTGCTTCTAATGCTGAGATATAATAAGACCACAGCAGGAGGCATTGGAGAAAGATGTTATGATATATTCTTGAACTGTAGGAGACTATTTGAAATGTCTCAACTGCTTGTGTCTGTGTCTGTGTGTGTGTGTGTGTGTGTGCGCGTGTGTGTGCCTGACCACAAGACTGGGCATTTATTACCACGATTAAAGGACATATGGGCTCAGCGCAGCGTAAGAACTTTTGAACCCCAGGTAAAGCAAATTCCCACATGTCAGAGATCCAGCTTTTTTTTCTTCCTCCTACTGCATGTGACCGCACCCCATTTAAGCCCATGCACGTACTACAATTACTGTTCTGATGAAACAGGGGAAAGGCTGTTGCACCAGAGCTGGAAGCCAGATCAAAGGGGGATATGTTAACTCTTTATTTGACCTCTTCCTGACCGTCAATCCGATGGCCTCTGGGTGCCTCCAGCAGTTCTGTGGGACAATGTTGCTGACTCTCAGCTGCACGCTTCAGTGTGCACAAACATACGCACGTCATGCACACTCACACATGGACATTCTGTGTATACAAAAGAAACCTCTGTCTCTTCCTTGTCATGCATTGACTTTCTCCTTTTGAAGTGTTAAAAAGTCATAGATGCCGCCACTCCACAAAAGAAGTTTCTCATTAACTTGATTAATGGATCAACTGAGTGATGCTTGTACCTGCATTTCTTAGTAAATGGTTTGTGTGTATGCGAGCACGCTTATTCCTGCCCTGGGCTGTGAGCAGTAGGCTTGAAATCACTGTTTGGTGTTGTGTTTGACCCGGGTGATTAGGTGTTTAAACTTGTGTCTCCTCCTCATTAAGCGTTGGCAGATGCCAGACGCTTGAGAGCATGTGATGAGACATTGAAGAGACTACTATTTGTTTTCTCGCTGTCTTCTGGTGATGTTCGCGAAAGCATTTCTGGGCTCTTGCAGAGCAGGCTGGTAACAAGAGCAGAATTCAGAGTCAGTGCAGAAATTCCAACACACAGAGCAGTGCAGGGGACACAAGACAACGCTGCCTTAACCCAGACAACGTCATGGAGCTGGTCAGAAGCAGTGGGTAGCACATGCACAAAGGAACACACACGCACACACATACACACAATCCAAAGCACATAACGACTTCAGCTTGTAGAAATGACAATCTTTCTACTCTTAATGTGCAGAGTAGAAAGAGACACACACTAGGGTCTCTACAGGTCAACTGTCAGTGAACATCCATCATAACATCAACCTGCCAACACACACGAAAGCGCTCATGATGAAGTAACTCTGTCTGAACAGCATTTGTGTCTTGTGAAATCTGTAATCTGCCGTACATATTCAGTATATGTGACTTCTGAAGAAGAAATAGAAGAAATGTTCAACTCATAAACAACAAAATGCACCCTTGAGCATTTTGAACCTGTCAGGGGTTTTGCTGCTTTACTCTGATGGTGGATGATGTTAATTAATGTTAGCTTACTTTTGATAGATATTGTTATGTTACTGACATCACTGAGTTAGCACGCTGACCACTGAGCCACTCTCTGTACTTGTGCTGTTGTTTCACTATGTTTTAACATTTACCATTACTCTGTAACTGCCATTTGTGCTTAACTTTTCAGTACACATTAAACATGTTCAGTAAACATTAACCAGGACCACTTCAGAGCAGGTTTAATCAGTATTTTTATAATAACGATGGACCACGTGGCCTCTTGTATAAGAAAGGTGTCACTCACATAGTGAAGAAGCCACAGAAAGAGAGATGGTACTGTTGGTGGTGTTTTCTTTTAGCCTTAAATGAAACAAATGGATCAGGGTGTCATCTTCAGAGCCTCGTTTGAATACAGAATGTCTCTTATTTGCATGTTTGGCTGATCTGATGTCCCACCCATTTTATTTCATTCAGTTGAACACCTTTTTCTTTCCTTTCAATCAAATAATCCTCCACTATCTCTTTTGGCTGCACTGTCCAGCATTAGAAAAAAGTTTGGATGAGGCAGATTCATGCTAACACACTTTTTAGCCAGTGTGTGGCTTCCAGAGTCAGGTGGAAAAGTGGCAGGGGGAGCTTTACTTTGGTCTGTGTTGTGAGGGCTGCGGCTCAGTGCATGACTGCCATCTAGTGGTGGTTTAAGACACAAAACGGATCCACATGGTCTTCTGTGTTCATGTGAACTGTCCACTGGCCTCTGAAAGAGTGATGCTCAATGTTGCTTTGGTGACAAGCTGTCCTGCTGAACATGTCATTTGGTCCATTATTGAGATGGCATAAGAATGTCCTGTTAATGTCCTACTTTGACGCATTGCTGTATATGTGTTTTTTTTTTTTAATTGTAGTCCCCTTTGTTGTGTCCTTCAGGCTCGCATGGCACTGGATAAAGGAGCTCAGGCTGTCATCTTTGATGTCAGTGATGATGCCAATGCTGCTGCTGAGGTGAGCATGCAGACATCTATATTCATTTATAAAATGTCTACGACGAAAAAGCACACAGAAACATCACATTCAGGTTTCTGTGTCTTTCTCTTCCTGCACAACCCAAACACACAGCTGCGAGAAACAGACTCCCTCCCCCGTCCAGTCGTGCTGGTGGAGGCGAAGGATGCTGAGGAGTTGATGGGTTTGGTCAACAAGAATGAGGAGGCCAAAGTTCGCATTGAGATCATGGTGGAGCCGCCTAGATGGGTAAGCATACACACACATGTCTGAGTCTCCTTTCATTGGCTGGGAGAGGAGGAGCCCCTCTGGTAGAGAGCAGAGCAGAGGGCAAGTTGTGAGAAAGCTGGGGAAATGTCACATCAGCTGAGAGGCCACCTGAGGCTCTGTGTTTAATGCTGTTTTTGTGTGAAATACATCAGACTGTGTTGATGTAGGACTGGATGTTGGATGCAAATTGACCCTCCAGTGTAGAGAGGAGAGGGCGGGAGACAGACGTGGGTCATGCTATCCATGAGCATAAACACTGCATGAGTTCCCTCACACATGTCTTCTTATAGGACATTTTGCAGATTTAAAAGATCTGAATTTCATCTGAAAGTAGCTCCTGTGTTATACTGCTGATGTGCTTAACTTTCATATGGCTTTCTCACAAGATTTCCTTGTTTCATTAAGCACTTAACACTTAAGTTTAAGATAAATAGTATCCTATGACATTATATAATGCTGTGTCTTTTCATCTTCTCTTTCTTTTTCAGCCACATTATGACGTGGGGATCCTGCTCACCATTGTCTTAGCTATTCTGACCATTGTCCTAATCTTCGCTTTCCGCTACAAGTGCAAGTCCAACAGAACCTGGGTGAGTGACAACAGAATCACTAGAAGTGTAGAGCATTCAGAGACAAGGGTGTCAGTGGATCAGCTTCAGTCTGGATTCACAGCTCAGCTGCAAATCTTTTTAAGGTTTTTCTAACCTTCGCTTCATGTGTGTGCAGGACTCTGTGCATCAACAGACCATGCGGGCCATTAGTCGATTGGAGACCAAAACCTACAGCTCCCAGGGCTGCTCAGGCTCTCAGCGCCACCGTGCCGCCTGGGGGTCAGCCAGCAGCTCCAACTCGAGCCCAGTTTGTGCTATCTGCCTGGAGGAGTTCCAAGATGGTCAGGTAAGAAGAACGAGAGTGAGGAACATACTGTATCTATAGATTTGAGTCTCCTTATCAGCTATTTATCCTCAAATCGACCTCTATCACCTCTTCATCCCAGCATTTGAGGATCATCTCCTGTGCTCATGAGTTCCACAAAGACTGCGTTGACCCCTGGCTGCTGCAGCATCGCACCTGTCCCCTCTGCATGCACAACATCATGGGTGAGGAAAAGCATATTTCCAGTTAAGCTTTGGTGAAGAAGGTGCTGAATTTCATGAGTAACGCTTCAGGCATGTTTGGCATGAATCAGCCATATCTCTAGATTTTTAACCCCTTTTTGAAACTGCAAGTGCTTGTGTTTATGAATAAAAAATGCTGTTAGGTTGTTACAACCCTCTATATCTTATATGTATCTGTATATTCTGACTACTGCTGTGGTCCACAGGGACGGAGCGGCAGCTCCAGAGGAACAGACTGCAGCAGAGTTCAGAGCAAAGCCAAGGCTTCCTGCATGCTCAGCCTTACACCAGCCCACGCAACCACCCCTTCCCTCAGCATGCCATCCCCTTCTCTATGAGGCCCCACTATCCTCGTGGACCCTCTGGACCCTATCCCTCACTGGGCCACTACACTGGCTCTTCACCCAGGGACACCCAAACTCTACGTTTCCTCACCAGCAGGCCGCTTGGCTCCAGCTGTGGGTACCACCTTCCTGCAGAGGGTCCTGGGAGGCCCCACAGGCTTGGAGGTAACTGCAGGACTTCCACCCACCACTACACCCCCCGTCGGTCCTGCCACAACTATCGCTCATCCTGTCCTGCCCAGCGCAGTGCGTCAAGCTCAAGACTACACCACGCAGCCTCCATCACACCACAGCCCCGTGGTGCACCGGCCCATAGCCGGCAGGATGAGGGCAGCTGCTCAGGTGGCAGCTACCACACAGAACGCAGTGGATACTTGGCTGATGGGCCAGCAAGTGACTCCAGCTCAGGGCCGTGCCATGGCTCCTCCAGTGACTCAGTTCTCAATTGTACTGACGTGTCTTTGCAGGGGGTTTATGGTAGCTGGTCCACTTTCCGTAGCTCTCTGAGCAGTGACTATGATCCATTTGTGTATTATGGGCCAGGTACTGGGCGCGCCCCCCACAGGAACAGCCTAGAGGCGTGTGCCCAGGCCCGGCCCAGGTCTCTGGATTCTGTGGTGAACAAAGCGGGCTGCCCAGAAGAACAGCCTCAGACTGTGTTCAACCATATCCACTACCACCGCCACAGACACCACCACTATGAGGAGGGGGAGCACAGCCAGGGCCCGAGCAGAGGTTCAGACGAGGAGCAGGGGGCCGCTGCTGCAGCGGCTGCACCTGCTGCTCTTGTCCTGGACAAAGACTCACCTATGGGCCCTCCAAAGCACAGCCCCTGCCAGTGCTCAAAGCCAGACCCCACAGATCGGCCCAGTCCCGGGGCAGAGTGTCAGGACCACGACCCCAGCAGCCCTAAAGGGGCTCCTGTCCTGGTGTCCCCATTACCTTTACAGCTTCAACCCCACTGTTGCCACCAGGGACACGGACACCCTCCCACTCCTCTTGGGCGAGTGGGTGGCTGTGTGCTTGATGGCCCCTCTGTTCGCTTCCACCAGAGCCTAGATCTGCAGGATGACCGTAGCATCCACATCCACTATGGTCAGGGCTCGGGCTTCTGCTGCTCTCCTCCTGAGCTGCACCCTGCTTTGCTCCCCGTGCCCCTCATTCTGGACTCTGGAGGTCTGGAGGACTGGCCTTGCTGTGCTGGGGCCCATGTTGTTTGGCAAAAGCGGGTGCAGCAGGCTCGCTCAGAGCCTCAGCTCCTGGGGCCTGGGACCTCTATGGACCGGCCACCCTGCAGGCTCCACCATGGCCCTGCTGCTGACCGCAACACAGACATTTGTTTGTACTGCCAAACATTACACCACAATCAGGGTGGGTCTCTCACTTATTTATCAAGCTGTTTGGTCTTAAAGGGTAATCTTCGGGTGAAAAATACAAAAATGCAAACATAAGACGTGGAGAAAGCTTGACTGACCCTTTCAGACATGCATGACGTTTTTTGTTTTGTTTTGTTTTGTATTTTTGCATTGGTTATATTTTGAAGGTGACTTGAGCTGTCTTTGTGTCCACAGGATCAGAAGAGGAGTCTGGTGTGTGAGAACTTGTTGCATCCCCAATTATCACGCTGCTACACGGGAGCCAGAATGGACAAGCCTCTCACTGGCTATCGTGCTCAGTCTTCCACATAATTATGCCAGAAATGCCTTCGTTCAGAGGACTCCTCCAGCTCCCCCCAGGCTTCAAAGTTCACTTGCTGAAATGCTCTTTCAGATGAGTTAGATTGAGTTACTTACATTGTTAAGTGAAATTATTGTGATTAAATTATACAAAAAGTTTGGAATAATGTGGGACCCTTCATAATATTGTATATCAGAATATGTTGAATGATTTAAATGTTTGGGGGTTGCTGGGGAAACGACTCTACACCACAGAGAGGAAAAAGTTTTTTTCTCAGTTTCTCCTTTTCAGCTATAGGAAGAATATTCATTGCCAACATGATATCACAAGTTTCCATGCCCCTTAGTGACACCTAACAAATGATCCTTGCTTAGGGTGTAGAGCCCTCATGAAGTGAGACTCCATCTCTGCATTGCTCACTCTATTACAACATAACTTGATTTATCTTAGAGGTACTTACTTTCACTTGCGTGATTTTCGTCTTCCTTCACTGAGTACAGTCTCAGCTGAAAGAAGCTTTTCTCTCCAGCCTACCTCAGCTCAGATTTCTTAACATGCCTCATACAGAGGGTCTTTAAAGGTACTGCTGTAGTGATTTTGTTTTTTTTTTTTGGTCACAACCATGTAGCTCCCATAAACTCAACAAAAAGTTAGACCTGTCCAAATGGAGAGAAAGGTTGATGCTCAGCCCCTCATACAACAAGCATTTACTGAGGTTGCTGAGCCTTGCATGGGCCTTGTTTTCATTATTTCAATAATGGCAGCTGTTTTCAACATGTTTGTTTGTGTTTTGGATCATTTTCTGTTTCTTTTTTTTTGTAGTCTGTAATTTTTTTCACCTTTTGAAATGAACCAGTTTGACTGAATTGTGTCGCCGTCATTACAAGCTACTGTCTTGTTCTTGTCGTTTCTCTTGCCAGTGGTTACTTCATGGGTATGACCTCAGTGCTGTTAAGCCCTCTGATCAGTGCAGAGTGAACAGGCCTCATCACAAGAATGACAAACCTGCCTTCTGCTCCCTCAATGCCTAATTCATCACAATGTTGTATTATCCTCCAAAAAGGATAAACCTCCCGCTGTCCTCCAGCAACTAAAGCTCTAAAAATATGTTCTACATTGCAGCCATAGAAAAGAGCAGGTGACTATTTAATGATATAACTGGAGTAAAGCCATGCTAGGTAGCCCTCACAGTCCCAAGCCTCAGCTCAGCCTGTTGCCAGTATAATACACCAGTATACACCAGTATAATAAAAGCTTGGTGATTGATGATTTCAAGCTGTGGGGTAGGTAGAGCCTGAGAATTATCTCAGGAACAATCAAACACTGGAAAAATGGGGAGAATTCATCTTAGTTACAGTTATGATACCAGAATCGACCCTGTCATGCTAAATGTGCATTGCCAATCCCTGCTTTTGAGCTTACAGCACTTGAAGGAAGATCCACCTTAAATCAGAAATCAGACACAGCATTTTAAGGATTTTTTTTGATTCAGATAAATAGTTTTGAAAGTGTTTAACCATCTCTCCAAATTGCGAACAGCAGAATCACGGTGTAAATCTTGTTAGCTGCTATTCCCTCTTCCTCCATTTAGCCACTCTGAAAGACTGACGGACAGAAAATGTGTTTATAGCCCAGGAAAATTACTCTGAATGTTTAAGCTGTGTAGATAAAAGTCGACCTCATTGCATCATCAAAGAAGGCTTTCTTATTTTCAGCATAACCACAGACTTTCTTCTTCATGCTAAATAATCTGAGATCAGATGATTAGGAATTCTGTCGTAGCGTGGACTTTCCTTTGAAGTGAAAATGTGAAAGCAGTCAGACTTCAGATACAGTTTAGCTTAAAGCAGCAGAGCTCATGGGTATTGCAGTGTAACCGGTAGCACTTACTAAAGCCTCATATGTGCCTTATTCATTCAAACTGTTCAGAATCCGAAATCAGGAACCTCCCAACACATTAAGCTCTTACCTGTCAGACCAAAGAGGCAAAATCTTGAACACAGTGAATTTATAACATAGTATGTGTTGTGCCTTTTTCCTGCTTCAAGCCTTTCATTAAATCTCATGATTAAATGTGCTTTCAGTGACAAGAGAGAGTATACCAGAATTGAAGTGAAAATCATTTTGGAGTCAATATTTTTGGACAATCATACAGAAGTTTTGAACTGCAGTCCCTTGTACTAATACCTCACTTTGAATGTCAGCACAGCGTCCTCCAGCTAAAACATCAGGGTTTCATCATTTGTTATTTGTTTGTGCCCAAACGGTCTCCCAGACTGAAAGATGGAAATGACTGAATTACAAGCAGCACTTTGGCTTAAGCAGATTTTATATATACAAAAAAAAACATAAATCGCATAGTATTAATTTAAAACAAGCCCAAAACCATCAGCATATGAAAAATAGCATTTAGTGATGCTGCAGAATATCTGATGTGATTTCATCCTGTTCAAGATCTTTCTCTTTGTCTTGTTTATGTGTTTGTTTTGTTATGTTTGCAAGAATAGTGAGCTGAAACTGCCTTTTCTATGAGTAAAGATCCCTCCAGAACTTTAAGGGATGCGTCAGTATATTTTGGATACTTTGTGTATAAAAAGAGAACAACAAAAACAGAAATGAAATAGTGTTGTATTTTATATATAATAGAACATTTCAATATAGTGACATGTCACTAATATATTTATTTACTAATATATTTATCCATTTTGTCCAGGTTTGAAAGAGTGGTTTCTGTATAGACTGAATGTTTCTATATGGAAACTGACCAGTGCCATCACAGATGTATCAACCTGTCTTCATTCCAATTATATGCAAATAAATTATTTTGAAATAAAACCTGTGCTGAATACATTTTTCCTCAGGAGAATCCAGAGAAACTTCCACATTGTTCCAAATCAGCTCCCTCCAAACTATTCAAAATAATTTGCTAATTGTATTCGACCTCAGGAAGCATCTGTTAAATTTCTCTTCACACAAGGAGCACAAAGGGAAGTAAACATGTTTCTGATATAACTATACATAGTAGGATTCAGTTATTCACAGAGTAAATTCGTATATCTGTAACAAATCAGATACTTACAGCTAAAAAATTGATTACTCAAAATATTGATTTACAATATAACCCTTTGAGGAAGTTCAGTTAAAAGAAGGGGAAAATCAGCCAAACAGTAGAGTATATAATATTCTCCCCGAGTCCCAGTAAACATTACAAACTGCAAAAGTTGTATGATAATTGGAATGAGAAACTCAAGCCATCACAAATGTGAAATGCGCGTCACAAAGTGCTTAAATGCCATAAAGAGCACCCCATAAAGAGTTTGATTCAAGTTCCTCCAATTTGTGCGTGAATTACAGCTTTCCCTTGTGCACCCCCTCTGGCTCTGAGCAAAGGGAACAAAAGGTGTATTGAAATCCAAGAGTGCGTGAAACAAAAATGTAGCTCTCACCTGACCTTCAAGATGTCCCACAGAATGGGATGGCAGACTACGTTTTCCTGAGAAATAAAGTTTCAAACGAAAACTGAAGCTCCTACTGTACAGACATGGAAAGAATGAATGAGTTGTGAATAGACCACTGAACAGATCATGTCAAATGGCAGCAACAAAACAAAGCAATGTAAGGAGATATAGAAGAGCATTTATGAACCCCAGAGAGAGCTTCTGTAAAATTAAGGAATCTGACACTTAAGTGAGTGTGAATGCACGTGTGTGTGTGCTATGTATGTGAATATGTCTAAATATGTCTTTGCCTCATGTTAGCCTGACATCAACCAGTGACTTTTTCTATGTAGAAAGAGCAGATGGGACTTTTCACTTGATCTCAAAATGACTGCAATGAGCTACATAGCTTTCAGGAGATATTTATTGAATGTGATCATGACTGAACCCCAGTAGTTGATGCAAAGGCTGAAAAGTGATCGTGAGTTTTATACAGTCCAATAAACGCCTGTGGTGTCTCCACTGACATGGAGCACAGCAGGTAGATAATGACAAAAGCTTTGTTTTGATTTGAAATATTACTTAGAATCACATCTCAGTAATAAAGATGAATTCAAAACATTTGATGTTAAAGGAATAGATTGTGAAAATACATTTAGTCACTTTCTTGTTGAGAGTTAAATTAGAGGGCTGATACCACTCTCATGTCTGTACACTAAATATGAAGCTACAGCCAGGAGAGGCTTAGCTTAGACTAGCACAGAGACTGGAAGTGGAGGGAAACAGCTAGCCTGGTGACAAAATGTGAAGAGTGAAAACAACAGGTTGTGGTTTTACGGGGATATGTACCATTCCTACCATCATGTCACCTGTGGGTGGTGTTGTAGAGGTGCTGGTTTGCAGATTTGGTTAGCTTTGGACTGAGGCTAGCTGATTTTCCCTGTTTCCTGTCTTTGTGCTATGCTAAGCTAACAGTCTACTGGCGTTAGCTTCATATTTAAAGTACTAGCAGAGAGCTATCAATCTTCTCGTCGGGTGGCAAGAAAGTAAATAACCATGTCTCCTAAATGTCTTACTATTCCTCTAAAATGTGTAACCCTGTTTCCCAAACACACATGCCAACCCACATGAACAGAAGCTCCTTTATTTAGCCATACAGTAATCTACAGACGACTTAAAGCATATCTGATAGCGCTTGCAGCATGTCACATGAATACATTCAACACTGTGTATGTGTTTGATGTGTTGTATTAGTGGAGGGTGTTGTTGATTGCCTCTGAAATGTACAGCCATATATAACAGCCTAAGAGTGGTTTGCCAGCAGCAGGCGGGGGATCAGTAGAAGGCTTTGGACTGCCCTTCGGATGTCAACAGTTTGAGGTTGCCCCTGGCGTCTTGGTCTTTCTCAATGGCCTCAAAGAGAGACTTGAAGTTTCCTGCCCCAAAGCCCTGGAGGGAGAACAAACACACACAGATGGCTAATTACCCAATGATCTGCCTTCTTCTGTGTCATTTGTTATGGCTCTGGGGATCTTCTCCCAGACACCGTTCAGGGTGTTAAATACTTTGATGTTTGATCACGGCAGATAAATGTTCTCACAGGGTTCAAACATCCCTCCGCTCTGACAAGGAGCTGCACTCACCGGGGGCTCGCAAATTAATCATGTAAATATTTTCATAGATAATCGAAAGATCAAGTGTTGGTGGTTGCTCTGAGAGATTCTTTGCTGTGGTTCAGATTCAGTTTCTCACTTTCATGCACTGTGGCCACATGTATAGACATGTGAAATACTGGAGAGTGACAAGATGTGCCTGTTCTGACAGAGGAATGGGTGCTTGGTGTTAGAAATGAAGTGCCACAGGGTGCAACCCAATCCAAAGATCCCCCTTGCCGTGAAGCAGGGAGCCTTTTAATCTGTAACTGTGATAGATTTACTGAGCTTTTACAAGTGGGCTACTGTTATACTGCTCACACTGGGTGGGAGCTGCAAACAGGTGTTCAGGCAGTACTGTCTCAGCTTCTTAAGGGTGGTGGAGGCAAGAAAAGGGACCACAGGCCTGTAAATCCCATTGCAAAGACATACAGTAGCGGCTTAAAGACTACCCTCAGCTTTCCAGTTGCACTTACAAAGTGGTTGTTCCGCTGAATGACCTCCAGGAAAAGTGTCGGTCTGTCCTGCACAGGCTTTGAGAAGATTTGAAGGAGGTAGCCCTTGTCATCAAAATCAACTAAGATTTTCAATTCCTTAAAAGTAAAGACAGATTGTTAAGTGGAGCAAAAAGGCTGTAAATGATTTCAGGCTTGCTGAAATAACATGTCTCCTCACCTGTAAACGGTTGAGGTCCTCTTTCACCTTGATCTTGGCGGTTTTGAGTTTCTGCCGCAGGGTGTCGTAGTACATGTCAGGCGCTGAGAGGAACTCCATCCCTCGGGCACGCAGGTTTACGATCTGTTTTAAGTCAAAAACAGGAAAAAAAGCAGGATCTAAACTTGCCTTTACGTGCAGATTTGGAGAGGCTGTACAAAGATGAAGCTGAAGTCGGTGAAATTTGTAATTTTGATGAGAATGAAACACAGGAGACTCACAGCTTCAATGATGTTTGACGTGTTGAGGGCGATGTGCTGAACACCTGGTCCCCCGTTATAGTCAACATATTCCTGTGAAGAGGAAGATGCAGGATGTAAAATGCACTGAGCCAGGGCTGTAAACCAAGAGCTGTCACACATTTGAATGTCACAACCCCCCTGTCTGCTGAAAGTTTGAGCCAGTGATCCACACGTGGGAAGATTTTGATTCTGTTAGAACCGACTGTTCCTCCAGCTGCTGGTGACTCAGTGTGAAAAACCACTGTGTTCAACAGGAAATCCTAAAGAAAATGAGACTGTAGCATTAAAATGAGCTGAGAAAGTCACACCTGGATCTGTGATATCCTTTTGCCTGGTGCAGGTTCATTGATGGGCATCTTGATGGTCTCTTCATAGTTCGTCACCACTATGGACCTCAGTGAACTGTATTCTGTGTAGAGCTGCTTGTCATCTATTGACCAGAAACGATGGAACATCAAACACTTCTGATACCTGGAGAACACAAACAGAACATAAAAGGTAGATGAACAAGCCGGACCTTACTTGAAATTGTTTAGATACGCCTCATTTCCTGTGGTGACCTCTCTTGAAATAACATTTGGACTTTTCATTTTACAGACCAGTCATGTTGCACTGGGGCATGTGAATATCTGAACATTTCACCCTGAGCAGAGGCAGAGTGTCAGCGGCATGTTGACTTGACCTTTAATCCACCCTGTGTGTACGTGCTCTCAAACTGGAGTCTTACCAGTCTGAAACTGGCACCATTTCATTATCAGGCTGGTTTCCCACAATGTGATCGATGAAGTTCAGACCTCCTGGTGGACTTCAAAGAAAAGACAAAAAAAGAAGAAAAAAAAAACTTTGTATGGGTATTTTTCCATGAAGGTTCAGCAAAAAAAAAAAAAAAGTAAAGCAATCATCCTGCCTGTTTTTTAGTATGTTTTCATCTGCAACCAAATTTGATTGAAATACATTTACTTGGCATTTTGGGTTTAAGACTTTCAGAATTTCTAAAGCAACCCAATAGGACACTTAGCATGTAAAGTTAAATTAATAAATATTAAGAAAAGCTCACTAAAAGTTGCATATAACTAAAAGGCATGTGTTTTAATGAGCTATGTTAGATATGAAGAATGAGCGATTTTTTTAATCAATATAGTTCTTACCAAAATTTTGAATATATTGTTCAGTTTTATACAAAGCAGGACTTTTTACACCAGAAATGTATTTTGGTTTAATAGTGAGACACTTACAGTTTGGCTAACAGAGGGTCTCTGAACAAAGGCTCCTTGTAGCCCGGCAGGAAAAGGCCTTTGTAGGGACTGAGGTACTCAATTAATGTGTGCGTTGTATCTCCATACTGGGGACAAAACATGAACACAGCATTATCATTCATGTCCAGTTTCATGTGTATTTCCATGAGGCTTTCAAATGTGCGTCCCTCTTTACGTACAGTTTGAATCACAGCATACTTGACCCTCCCGTGGCTGTCCTGCTCCACCCAGGGTTCTTTCACGATGACAGCTCCTCTCTCCATTGCTGTCTGTCAGGAGAGGTGTTGGGATCAGTTGTAAAATATAGGAGAGCAATCAAAGCCTCTGAGTCTGAAGACGGCTCCTGGAAGCCCTCCAGTGGCTGAAGGCAGAAAGTCCTCCTGTACATGCTGTGATGTACTGCTTTGTGTAACTTAGAAGATGCTACTGTGGATGTCAGTGTGAAGTCAGCAGTGATTGTTTAGTTTTGGAGCCACCTGACAGTTAACAGAGTTTATCCAAACCTCCAGTCAGACCTTGACTGAGGTAAAGAGTTCAAATGAGCCACTCAACATCAAAGCTGCACTGTCACACCACCAGCATGTTTGTCCCTGTTTCGACACTCACCAAATGCACCACACGTATTTTACCCCCTCTGAGTATGTGTAGTATGATAAAACAAATCAAGTTAGGTTTATGACTTGAATTTGAATTGAAAACAGAAATGCAGTTTAAAACAGAAATAAAGTGAATTGATTTGAATTTAGTGGAGCTCAAATCTGTTGCTTCTCTTACTCCTTCCTTATTATGCAGACTGCATAGAAACAGTGATGGAAAATAACTACATTCACTCAAGCACTGAAATTAAATACAATTCTTAGGTACTCTGACTTTACTTGACTATTTCAGTTTTCTGCTACTTTATACTTCTACTCCACCACATCGCAGAGGGAATGTTGTACTTCTTACCCTATGTCACTTATTTGATTTAGTTCCACATTATTTTTCAATAAAATTTCCAAAATATAATCCACAACCTGAACTGTGATGTATTGTTGCAAGTTAAGATAAGATTTTACTGATCCCTGGTGGGCAAGTCACAAATGAACCAAATGTATAGAAAGTCATTTGAATCAGCCCCACTTTCACCTGCTGCAACTTTAAAATGATGAACACATTACTGCATTGGTAATTATAATCAAACAATCAAAAAAGTATATGTATATGTTGATGCTTATACTTTGTACTTTGACCTGAGTTAGACTTTGGGTGCAGTACTTTTACTTGTAACATTGTATTTCTGCAGTGATATTTCTTACCTGTGCCATTGCTAAATTTAAGTACACAGCTTTAAGTACCTAGAAGTGGATAATTTTTCCTGGGCAGAACTGATGTCAAAGAATATGAAACTTGTTACTGCCTCTTTGTATTCTTCCTGCATGATGTTGCCAGCTCAGTCCAAACTGTGACTGAGTCCATCAGCACATCAATGTTACACATTCATGTGTATATCGCTGTTACCTTGATTAAGAAGTCACAGTCCTCCACTTGGAAAGCGATGTCTTTGACTCCGTCTCCATGCTTACACAGGTGTTGTCCCATTTCTGAGGGAAGATAAAAGCATGTTGAAATGCAGTCAAGCTATATGTCACATTCACAGCATTCCATCTTTCATGAGAAAACTTGCCTTCATTTCCAGGATTCAGCGGAGACTCAAATGCAAACATTATCTGTGAGGAGAGAGGAGGGCCGGGTGTGTTTGTGGAGAGGGTCGTTGGATATACTGTACATTCAGGGTGTTTATTCAGTGAGCACACTGCATACCTTATCCTGTCTGATGACATGAGACACCACCTCACGGCTGCCAGTCTCCAAACCCTTGTAGGCGAAAGGCTCGAAGCCCATCTTATCACAGTAGAAGGAGGCTGCCTGCAAAGTGCAGATGGTCTTTAGAGTGACGGGACTTTCTAGTGAACTTTGACAAAGTGAAATACACTTAGAGTTAGAGAGTTCATCTCCTGCCAAAAATGTATTGTTTGTGGGTTGCTCAATCCTGTCTGGCCTGTGTACTGAACCATAATGAACTGAGAAAGTCTATGTAGAATTTATGTTTTTTACGTAAGAGTAAGTCAGACTTATGGTTTTTTACTTTGTAAATTTTGTTTCACTGTAATTAAATTTAATAATCTGTATTAAAATATATGAATGTGATAGGGCTGCAGCTTTCCAACATTTTTCATTATCAGTTAATTTGCTGATCATTTTCTCTATCTCTCTGTAAAATTAATTAAAATAGTTACCGATTAATGTTCTGTTGACAGACTGTGGAGAACTGAGTGTATGGAGGTTTCAGAGGCTACAGACTAAACAACTTGTGGTTTTTTTAACTGTATATGGAGAACAAAATTACAGTTATTATGTAATTACTAACCCTAAACATGTAGATGTTTCTGTAAATCCTGAAAGCCAAGACAGAAACTTGTTTTTACCCAGCAAATTAGCATAAAGAAGCATGATGAAGACAGTGAATCTTCAAACATATTAAGACATCTAGAAAAGTTCATCTTGATTCAAATATGAAATATGTTTGGAAAAGAATTGGATGCGACTGATGCTGAACTCACGAAAAAGACACAGATGGCAGAAAAGTAAACTTTCAGTCATATGTCAGCTATTTCATATTGACCTGTTTGGCATTGCCGACCCAGAAGGTAAGATGATGGAACTTGACAAACTTTCCCCTTGCAGGCTAAAAGGCAAAAGTACAACAGAAGAATGACATTGACATAAGTACCTGTTTTTTTCTGTGTTAAGCTTCACTTAAAGACTTGCAATCAAATCTCACATTAGCTGAAGGTTTCAAACGGTTCATTTATTCTTACAACAATCAGTCACTCAGCTATTATATAAAGGCCTTCTTCTAAAGAACAAACAGTATTGTTAACACATCATAGACTCCACCTTCAGGGGTGGTTTTAATCTTACCTTCTCTCCTTTATCTGTGTAGCTTGTCTAAAAGGAAAGATAGAATCATTATAATTTCATCCACAAGTACTCAGACTAACCTCCAGACAGTAGATCTTATATTTCTAATGTGACCTAGCTGATTCTTATCCACTGAAAATACAATTATCTCCATAATTACTCAGCTGTGAAACCGCCTAATGTCCGACAACTGAGAGCACCTGCTCATTATAATCGACTCTGATGATGGCAAAGTCTCTTACCATGCTGTGATTGTAGATGGGCCACAGTTCAGAAAAGAAAAAGATCTAAATCAGTGTCCAGCCCGCAGTGAGCCAATAAGTACTGACCTGATGACCAGCTGTGATTGGTCCGTTAGGATATACACCCACCTGTCCACCTCCTCGCTTCCTGCTGCACTTTAGCTAAAAAGTTCAACAGCAGTGGCCCAAGTTTTGTCATCTCTCCTGAGTCCAGTGAATCCAGCGAATCAGTTCTCAGTCCTCAGAGTCTCATTGTCAAAGGGACATAGACGCATTAACCTCAATGTAGGGACAATAATGAAATACTACATTCCCTCTGGTCTCAGATGTTTTGCCTGAGATACTGATTATACCTCTCAGGTGAACACTCAATGGATTCAGGTGAAGATCTGTATATCCGTTATATAACAGAGTTATAGTGATGCAAGCAGAATGTGCAGAAATGAACGGCGGGTGCAGCACTAAATAAAAATACAGTGGTAGTAGTCTTGAGGGTACAAAATAAGAGATAATTATGTGCCACAGCAGTCCCGTCCTCCTGAGAGCCACCTTTGGTTTCTTATTTCCACCAGCAGGTGGCCCAATATCGCCTGGTTCAAACTGCCGTCATAAAAACAGATCGGCAATCATGTAAATAAAGCCACAACTTTCTACCTTCTGATGGACTAATTTTGAATAATTCCCCGTTGTATTATTATTCTTGGAGATTGTAAGGTTCCATACATTTCATAAGGACTCACAGTTTTAAAGCATTGAAAAGCAGCTTGTAATCCTGAGCAAGATTTAACACCTTACCCACTGTTGTACTCAGAGTACCAAGGATAATCACAATAGCCGATCAAAATAGCAAACATGTACACATGCAGTATTTTCTTTTAATTTTTTGACAGAGGTTATAAAAATCAATCAGAGGAGGTGGGTGTCACATCAGCAAACACAAGGGTGAGGTGTTGTGTGGCTGTTGACTGGTGTCAGAGAGCATATGAGGTCAGCTCCAGGCTGTTACAGACAAGAGAGAAAACAGTGTTGGCCCCAGCAGCAATAGCGCTGTAATCTGAAGGCCATATCAGATGTGCTGTATGTATACAAACGTTACTGTCAGTGTCAGGGAGCTTCATGAGAAAGCCAAGGATGAAGCTGCTAATTGTTGAATGTTGTATGAATACTGGGTCACTTTGATAAGCCAGTATTTCAGGATAAAAAGTGATCAGACCAGGGCTGCAACTAACAATTATTTCCATTATCAATTAATCCATTAGGTGCTTTTTTGATTGATTAATTGTTTTGTCCATCAAAAGTCAGAAAATAGAACGGCCATGACCACTTCCCAGAGGACAATATAACCCCTCAAATCCTGTTGTTCAATCAGCAGAGGTTGAACAACAACCCAAAGATATTCAGTTTAGTTTATGGCACAAAATAGAGGCCAAAAATGAAACATTCATATTTTTTGTTTGCAATATTTTTAAGCCCTGCTGGACTATGACTGGTACAGCAAGACTATGTGTGCCTGGGCGCACGTACCGCACTGAGTATGTGTGGATCCAGTTTGTGCCGCGCTGTGATTTTCTATTGGTGCGTTTACGGAGTTTTGTGGCACCTGATTGGCTCTCCGGTGGGTGTGTGCGATTCATTCGCGTGACTGTTGTAAATCCTCATTGGCCGGACGAATTCTGTAGCGCCATTGGTCAGAAATGTTCAGTTTCCTTATTGACTATTGGCTAGAGTTGTTGTCATCACACAAGAATGCGGAAGTCGTGTAGTCTACTGAGTCACCGTTGTATCAGCTGATTCTTTCTGAGTGAGTAACTCGATTTATCTTCTAAAATTAAGTAACTTGTAAGTACTGTATTGTGTGTGACATGTTCTCGGGCTGTCTGACTTGTGTTGGACATGTGGACTTTGTGCCGTTTTGTCGTTTTCTGTTTGTAAATGAGCAAATTTTACACACCAGCCTCTAGTAATGTTGCTATCCGGCAGCTAGCATGATGCTAACGTTCGCTTACACATACACACACACGCACACTTTCGGTTTGTCTAAACAACTCGCCTCCCAGCATAGTACCAGTCTGCGGTGAGACTTCTTCCCACTTTCACTTTCACCTTACATGTCTTTGCACTTTCTCCCTGTTATCATATATTCACACCTGTTGTTGTCACGAGTCAAATAGAGCACCTGTTATTCACTGCCTCAGCTGACAATTTTAGCGGCAATACTGGAAATTTCCGATTGATTTTCTGTTTTAATTTTTTTTGGTCAGAAGAAATCCCCCTGAAATCCCCCATTGGTGGGCAGGGAATTTTTTTAAAACTCAAGAGGAAGAGAAACTGGTTTTGCAGAAGGCGTCCTGCTGAATGGTCATCACTGTCATTTTCTCTGGAAACACTTTACCATTGCTTTGAGCATTTGTCCTTATTACATAACATTTCTGTTGCTGTGCTCATAATTTAGCCTTTTCATTTTTAGAAACTGTAATTTCCATATGGTTAAGTAATGTAGAGGACGTCCACTTTCCCTTCAAAACTGAAATGTCTGCAACTGGGAATTAGTCTCAGAATTGATTAATTTCCTGATTATTTTTCTTATTAATCATTTGGTTTATAAAATACAAAAAAGTAACAAAGGTCCATCAAAATTTCCTAAAGTCCTCTGTTCCAGGTCCATCCAGGTGCTGACCAACAGTCCAAAACCTGTAGAAACTCATTTTGTGATCACATAAGACAAAGCCAGGCAGCAAAACCACGACTGAGACTCTGAAGTTAGAGAATCTCTGGCATTTTTGCTTGATAAATGACTTAAACAGCATCAAAATAGTTGAGTAATTTTCTGTCGATTTGTTTCAGCACATGTTTTTATTGGTTTTGTTATGTATTTTAATCGTCAGTGGATTTTTTGGCCGCATTATCACCATACCAGTGACTTTTATTTTTTTATAATTGAAAGTTACCATTGTGAACAAGCTACTGTAGCTAAAGCCACTGGATGTACACACTAAGCACCTGAATGATATCAGCTAATTGAGGATAAGAATTATCTTGTTTTCATTTGTGTTTTTATGATCCTGTAATACTATGATAATCTGATACTACTGCTGCTGCTGCTGCTGCTGCTGCTGCTGCTGCTGCCGCTGCCACCTGTAAAACCCAAATTTACCCTATGGGGGATTAATAAAGTGTTATTTTATACATTTTAATATACAGTCTGCCAGTTTATGAGGTGGGACTACCTAAAACCAATGCAGTCTAATACAACGGCCATTCAGTGAGGATTGAAATGTTCAGAATAGTGACGTAGATTGTGATGCTGTTAACTTGTGTTGCGTTATGTGGAGAGGTGAAGCTATTATTTTGACTATAGTCCAGATCCATGTCCTCCGATAATTTCCTAAAAGGATGGAGAAGCACATGCTTTGACAAAGCATTTGCATTGCTGGATATCTCACACATGTACTCATCAGGTCACCTCAAGAGATGATGAATGATATTTTCCTGAATCTGAGACTGACCTCTCTAAAGTACAGATGGACATGAAGAATCAGTCTGGAGGGACGAATCTTAAAGCTTTTAGTGGCGCAGCAACTAATGTTTTTGACAAAAGCATGTCTTCATCAGTGGACATTAAGACGCCTATCTCTTCCCCGCATCATCTCCCTTCCTTCTCAGTCAAGTCCACACTTGACTGTCTTTAACTCCTCAGTTGTCACACTCCTCAAAGCGGTGCCAGGGCAGTTGTTTAAGGGATACATTTTTACACAAATTTTAAACACATGCATAATTAATGACAACGTGTACTAATTGGGTGTCTAACATGCAGAATCATCCCTTTTGGCTCTTTGTTTTGGTTTCACAGCCGACAGACATGCATACTCTGTTCTGTATGCTGAATGGGTCAGTCTCATCTCTCTCATCAGCCCTGTTTCCAGCAGCAGCTGGCAGCTGTTTTCAGCCAATAGGCTCTGATAAAGTCACTGTATGCTCTCTGCCCAGGACCAAACTGCAAACAAAGTGAGCAACAAACATGCGAACATGTGCAACGCTGATCTAAAAAAACACTGAGACGCTGTGTAAAACAGAAATAAAACAGAATGTGATCATTTGCTAATCCTTTTTGACATATATACGCATTTGAAAAGAGTACAAATACAAAATAGTTAATGTTTTACCTCATTAAATTAATTGATTTTTAAGTATATTCTTATTGTGAATTTAATGCAGGCAACATGTTTCAGTCAAGTTGGGACAAGGGCAAGAAATGACTGGAAAAGCTGTGGAGTACATTTGGACATTTGTTTGGAACATTCCACAGGTAAACAGGTTCATTGGTAACAGGTGATCATTATCATGATCGAGTATGAAAGGGACACCCTGGAAAGGCTCAGTGGATCTCAAGCGAGGATGGAGAGAGGTTCATCTCTGTGAAAAACTGCATGGGCTGATATTCCAACAGTGCATCACCATGAATTTCACCATGTACAATCCAATATTATCATCAAAAGTGTCAGAGACTTTGGAGAAATCTCTGCACATAAGGGGCAAGGCCCTCATGGGTAACTTGCAAATCTGTGAAGGCACCATTAATGCTGAAAGGTACATAAAGGTTTTGGAGTGACATATGCTGCCATCCAGACTTTCCTGCTTATTCCCTCAAGACAATGCCAAGCCACATTCTGCACGAGGGACAACAGCGTGCCTTCATAGTAGGAGATTGTTGGTACTAGACTGGCCTGCCTTCAGTCCTGACCTGTCTCCCGTTGAAAATGTGTTAAAATATGAAGAGCACAATATTGTAATGGAGACCCAGACTGTTGAGCAGCTGAAGTTGTATATTAAGAAAGAATGAGAAAGAATTTCACTTTTGCTGAGTGTTGTTACAAGAAAAGGTGATGAAACAAAGTGGTGAATATGATCCTGTTCCAACTGTTTCAGAACGTGTTGCAGACATTGAACTCAGAATGAGAGATGATGCGTGTTTACAAAAACAGCAAAAAGTTTATCAGTTGGACATTTCGATCTTGTCTTTGTACTATATTCAATCAAATGTACGTCACAGCATTTGCAAATCATTACACTCTGTTTTTATTTACATTTACACTGCGTCCCAACTTATTTGGAATCAGGATTGTAGCTAAAGATCCAGATATTTTGCTAGGGGGTTGTTTGAGTCCAAATCAGAGCAAAAAGAGATTGAATATTGGACTTATATTCATCAGGTAAAGTCAAGGCAAATAGGCAATTGCTAGCTAACATATAAGCCATCACAAGTTTGTAAGGCAATGCCAGGTTGCTGTTAATTTCTATTCCTGCCAAGTGGTCAAATCGTTAATGCATGCAGCTTTGAAGGTTTGGTCTCCTTACTGACTGTATTTGATCGTTTCGAAATTTGTGTGTAACTTTGTTTGTGAAAAGTTTTTCTTATCAGGCTTTTGTTAACTTACATTTATGTTTTCACTACACATTCTTTGAGTGTAGTTAATTGTCTGACACTGTTTTTGAGTCAGTAGATGATTCATATTGCTTACAGTGAGACATTGTACCTATTTGAAATCACTTATGACTGGTTGCTTACATCTGCTGATATTTATAGTTACAGCTGATTAACAATGAAAGCTGTCCCTTTTGATAAAATGAGTCATGAGTGGAGGTGGCTGAAGTGTAGAAAGTCCATGCCCTGTAGTATGGCTTCTTTCACTTTGAGAAGCCTGGCACTTAGAGAGTGGGAGGGAGAAAGAGTAAGCAATAGAGACAGAGCGAGGGAGGGAGGGAGGGAGGGAGGTATGTCATGCACTGGATTACAACCAGTATGTGTTTGGGAGACGGAGACTACTGCTACTACTACAAGGCACTGAGCTTTAATTCAACCTTTGAAGACATACAGAAGTTTCCACACAAGGTTTGCAGGTTCAGCACTCTGTGCAGGTAAGAGAAGTCAACTTTGGGCATAGTATTTTGTAAGTTGAGAGTAGTAATTTTTTTTCGTTTTGTGGAGCTGTGTGCAAAAGGGGGTGTGTCTGGAAAAAAAAAAACAAGCGTAGTCAAGTGGCACAGTGTGAACTTAAATCCAGTTTCAAGTTGTAATCAATGTATTGTGGTTTAGTCTAGTCCGAAACATAAGGAAGTGAACACTGTGTCCGTGTTTTGTCTCGCTGCCTGTGTGTGTTACTCTCTCTAAGTAAACTTGCACTGAGCTTCCTGAGTCCGCTTGCATCTGCACAGGAAGAGAAGGCACTGCAGTATCAGAGCGTTACTTTGCATGCAATCATTCAGTGAATCAAGTGTTTTTCGACTGCTCCATGTTTCACCATGTCTTGATTTATTCTAAGTGTTAAAACTTGTTGCTTTATCATGTGTACGGCCATTGTAGCAATGCACAGCACTGTTCAGATATCCAGTCGTAGGAGTAATTTCAGAACCTCTCAGTCATGTTGTTAGAAGATCAGGCTGTCCACCTCATCGTGCCAGCTGGACCACCTTTTCTTGTGTTGGGTGTGTGCAAGAGTTGTGGAGTTTGTCCACATCTGCTGTCTACTTCTTCTGCACTTATCTGTTTGGCAGCTGATAATCAGATGAAGAATGTTGGAGTTTGCATTTCCTCTAAATCAGAGTTTCTTCCCTCATGTCAGGTCAGTTCAGGTGATCTGCTCCAAGGTTTCCAACGTGTCAGACTTCAAGCATGTGCCTGCATGTCTCTCTTCAGCACTGCATGTGTGGAGTGTGTTTACATTGACTTGACCTGATTTGTAGAGCAGAGTTCTTGGCCTAGACAGCCCGTTTAAGCATTGCCCCATATGCAGCTGCTGAGTTGTGAGGATTTCATGGTAGAGGCAGCAGGACTTGATTGATAAATTATAAAGTGCATCCATACTTCTTCAACAATGAGCTATTTTATGGTTTTAGTGCCAGCTTTCATTGTACTTGCTGTACTTCAGACCAAGGAAGGTTGGTTTTTGGAATCCAGCCCTTTGCGCAATCACACACACTCCACAACCTCCCCCACACATACACACACCCATGTCTGAAGGTAGTGTGTTTTTATGTTGGCAGGAGCCATCGCTGGCACAGCAGAGCCCAGTAGACGGGAGGAGAGGGAGGGATCTGAAGAGGAGCGCCCAGGCCGACTGTCTACAGCACTGGCTGGCAGCATGGTGAGCCAATCACACTGCTGCAGAGAGGACTGTTATGTTTATATATACTGTGCTGTAGATTCCTGATTGCTATTAAACTAGGTGCCTCTCCGAACTCCCAACATTCCTTCTGAAGATAAAATGACGAGTTGGGACATTTTCACTCTTACACAAGAAAGGGCACAATTCTCTTATAGACCTTCGCAAAAGACAAGGTGTTCCAACATGCTTAACAACAGAGCTCGCCACTCAAACTTTTGTAACTTTTTAAACAAGCCAGACATTAACTGCACGGTTAATTTGTGTAGTTGGTTAGAGGATAATGATAAGCAAGACAAGTTTTGATTAGTGATCAACCATGCTTTAACAAGGGACATATTTTCTACCACAAAGACTTCACGTTCAGTTTCAGGACGCCCTACCTGCAGCTTGCTCTTGGACTCTTAACAGTCCCATGTGCCCTTGTTTTTGACGTGGACGCCAATGAGGGATCATCTAATTGTTGCTGCATTTGAGACTCTTACTGGTTGTTCACGGTGCCTTCACAGGGGGATGGTGGGACCTTTCGGGATCAACAAATATGCAAACAAATAACTGTATATAACAACTTAGCTATAGTCAGCACTAAACAGGGATTTGTATGATACCAATTTAAGTGAGAGAAAAGTTGATCATCCTCAGGCAGCATCTCGCTTCATCCCAGTAGTAGTTTCCTCAGCAGGGATCCGACTTTATTGCATTTTTTGTTTCATTCAGAAACGTGCTGCTGCATCAGTAAAAGTGCTGTGCAACAGATGTTACAGGACTTTGATGTAGCTCCCTGCCACGTGTCTCCTGTACAACTCTGTTTTGCACATCCAGACCCTATTAACCATTTACCATTAAACTAGTTACATGAAGAAGATCATGACAATATGTGACAGAGTATTGAATATGCATGTCGTCGTTGTCATGCTGAATGTGAACCTCAGCTATATGATCAAAATGTGAAATAAAATGCTTGTGCTGTAGTCCAGCGGTGAAGGTGTCCACCCAAGATGACCGAGCGTCACTCCGCTACTGTAAGTACTGAATTGGGTTCTGTCATTTTATATACTCATTGCCCTCTAGTGGATGCTACTGGCTATTCAGTTCTGAGGCCAAAACAAGACTATTTGTATTATGCAACATTATTTTGAACATAATTGATGCAGAAAGATGGAAAAGCAATTGTGCTGCATCAACTTGCTGCATGTGCCTTTGTTTGAACCGGAGTGTTTTCTATGGGGGATGCTGAGTCTCAGCTCTTACTGTACGTGAGACAAGCAGTGGTTTGTCTAATCACGGTGCAGCTGTGGGCCTGAAGGTTGTAATTATACTGAAGCATAGCAAATACAATGTGCAAGATGCAAGAGTATTTGTAGGTCACAACTCTAATTACATTTCAAATGAGCACGCAAGATGTGCATTTTATTGTACAGTAATTATTAAGTGCATTTTTAAACAGTGACTTGAATTTGACTGTGCTCCATTTCTCAGAGCTCAAGAAATGTGCATAGACCTGTGGTGCTTCGTGATTAGATTTTCATTTGATGTTCTCCTGCAATTTTAGCAGAGAATATGAATAATACTGTATGTGGTAATAGCACCATTATACTCAGTAATTTTGGGGAGAGCCCAGGCCTCATGATGGCCTGTCCCTTTGCTCTTTCTCAGTGAACTTACAGTAAATGTACTTCAGCCAGCATGCTGCTCTAAAAGAGGGGAAGCACTGAGCAGATGAGTGACAAATTCCTCTTGAAACTAATGGGTACAGCCTTTATGGGACAGAAATAGGAAGTGTAACAGGAGGATGTGTGTCCCGAGGTTCTGGTCAACTGGTTCCACAGAATGCCACAGTGGCCAGCTGCCCAGCTCTCAGCCTTTTTATGGGACACACGGTCGAGCTCTGGGCTTAATTGATGGTGGGTCTGATGAACAAATAATGTGCCCAGCGAAGCACGTAAAATGAGACTGCAGACCTCAACCAGTCCTGGGCTCGTCCTGGGTTGAAGTTCAGTCTCTCCTTGGTCAGTGTGTTGCACTTTGGATGTGGTCATAAGTGTGCTCTGTTACACCTGTAAACACACTCAACAGTGATGCCAGGCAGATCGAGCACACCCTACAGTATTTTTCTACTGAAACAGGTAAAAAGTTTAATCACTGAACATCAGCCAAACCCATACTTGAAGTTAAGTTACTCTGTGATTGATGCACATCCATAGTATTTGTGCAACATGAATGTGCAGTTGCTATTTTTTACAAGTCTGGTATAAAACTACTACTACATAAACTACTACAGCTCATGATATATCTATGCTCTCAGTCGTTGTTGATCAAAGGGTTCTTTACTCCGGTGGGTTTGTCAGACATTTGCTGCAGCAGTTTCCTCCACAGGTAATATGATCCTTTTAATCCTGTCTTGTGAAGCAGCCTTTAATTGCTTCCCAGCCTCCAGCTTTTTGTTGAAACAAAACAGGAAGTATTGAGTTCATGCTGTTGTCCACTCATGCTGCCGAATTGTTAGCGGGATAACGCGAGCATGGAAAAGAGGACAAAGGGGTTGTTTTACCCTGCCCTCAGTACCCACAATGCATTGTAATGCTACCTTGTAGGGGTTGTGCACACCTAGCAAGAGAAATTAGCATTTCTGTGTCACTGCCCCATATCATGTCACCTGCTTACATAAGAATTAAGTCACCTGTATGTGTGCCCCCCTCCCCTTCCAAAACACACCAACTAGACAGCAGTAGCTCTCAGTGAGGGTTGTAGTTAAAGCCAGAGGGTTCATCTGAGGTTGTCGTTAATGATTTCACTGTAGCCTTTCTTGAAGGCTCTTTTGCTTCTAGCACTGTTTGACCCTGCCCTGGTTCCTGAAGTCTAACTGTCAGTGTCCGGTTCCTCCTTTTCATTTGGTTCAAATAATGGGAACTTTGTTGTTTTTCAGAGCCCGTTGACCAGAGCTACTGCATTCTAGATGTAGTCTAATATACAATTTTTGATGGATGCCAACACAAATGTGCTGGAGTTTCAAAAGACTTTATTCAAATCCTACTTCTATTGCTGTGTGTCAACATGTAGGTTGACACTCTGCGTTGGTGACTCGCTGCCCTCCTTTCCTAAAATAAAACCTGAGACACAAGAGGCCAAATCTGGTGTTCACTTTTGCGGCTGGTTTGGGAAGGGCTGGGCAGGCAGTGAGGGGGAATTTGAAGCCCAGTGTTTGGACTGTGGACCTGCTCATCACAAATTATGCTGCAATATTCTGAAATTCCTCAAATGTGCATCCAGCTTTTGTTTTTGTTTGTTTGTTTGTTTTTATGTTTTATGTTTTTATGGACAACTGGAAAATGATTCGAAAGCCCGAGCTTTGCATTAACACTGCAAACAGAAGTATTTTTTTCAAGTGTTTTCACACAACGGATGTACCTGCTGAGGTTATACTGAAAGTCTGTATGAAGACTCTTGATATGTCATCAAGATGAAGGCCTCCACATTTCCAAACTCAATACACCTGCACTTGTCTGGATTACGAGAAGTCTAAATCATCGGGATTTTGTCAAAGTAATGAAGAGTTCAGGCTGAGGTGCCGAGTGATTTTCTGTCACTGCATCACAAGACAGAGAAGTTGGCATGACTTCTACACTGTACCTTCTTTTGCCTCTTACTCACTACAACAGCTCACATAAGCATGTGTGCACTGATAAACAATTCAAAATCAAATCTAGTTTTAATGTAAATCATACACATTATCATGTATAGGAAAATTCTTAGGTGTACATATACACACATATACCAGGAAAGCTTTTTGTAAAGCTGGTGTGTTTGGGCTTAGCTGCAATGCATAATGCTTTATTTCACTTCTTCTTTTCACCCGAGGGGAATAAATATACGAGTCACAGGCTTACCATGTGACATGAAAATGATTCTCTGTAAGGCTCTGTAAGGTTGATTTGTGGAAGTGATACATGAGTCCATTTACCTGATGAGATTGAAGTCATACTGCATGCGAGTGCAATGCATCATGCCTCCTGCAGCATAAGGCTCCCCCTTCTAATGCTGTATAAAGACATTCAGGCTTAAAGATGCTTTAGACCAGGCGTTGAAAAAGAGTGCTGTATAGAACAGAATAACCTAGAAACAATAAGTGTGCAATATATTGATGGTTATTATACAATTTCACAGTGGGTAATTGTATACAGCTGATGGATGCTCAGGGAAAACACTATATGTTAAAGCCATGAGGTTGAATGATGTGCTGAAATGTCTTGCCGTTATATAAACTTGTGATCTGAAACATTTATCCAAACTGGATTATTTTTACAGGCCAATGTCCTGTAGTTGTTACTGTGGTATCTGTTTTTTTAATCCAGCAGAATGTTAATTGTCTGTAAATTCAGTGTCAGTGTCATTTTTATTGGCCTGCACGTACTGTAAAGGAAAGTGTAGGTTTTGCATCTTGCTGACGCCTGTTTATGAAAATCATTGATAGCCTTTCTTCTGTATAAATGACCCTCTGGGTGAAAATACTGTATAGTTAGAATTACAAGAGATACAAAAGTTGATATTATTCTGGTAATATTGTAGCTAATAGTACATTACATACAGTACAAAGCTATGTGGTATGTTTAGAGTAGCTTCCAAGTTGAGCTACTAAAATGTGCTACCTGCTGCTAATAATAACAGTGGTCAGCAGTGGTGATTTTATGTTTTTAGTCTTTGTTAGCCTGGCATTGGAATACGTGCCCACTTCTACCAGAACAACCAGTGTAACAGTTCTTCAATGGCAGCAGGTCCTTCTGCAAAACAGTTGAAACATGTTTCCTCAAGCCAGACCCAGATTTGAATCGCCAGACCGCTAATACACCTAATATTGGGGTCAAGTGAAGGGTATACTTGGTTTGGATGGTTATTTCACATGGATTACACTTAACTACAATAAATCATTATAATTACCTGACCCACTATGAAAATTCCTCCTGTTAGAATGAGGCTATACCATTTCAAAATTACATTAGAGCAGTAAAATGAATTCAATTTTAACAGTGCTGTGTGGCGCATCCAGCCTATGCTGCGTGTACTACGTTATACGTGTTACATAACGTGGGGTCATACAGCTGAAGGCGAGTGACTGTCACGACTGCCTGTGGGGGGGTGGGATACATCATGCTGTGTACACCATATACATCCAGTGACCTTCCCTGATGTTAAGCAAAGGAAAAGGTGCGACAGCTAAGCGCTGTTCACCGCAAAGATGTGCTGCACTTGTGTCAGACAGTGCAAAGAATACACTCGGAGACATAGGAGAGGAGGAATTTGTGTCTGTAGATTGCTGTGTCACTGGAGATCTCCGCATAGGCTCTCTCTCCTCAACACCCTCCCTACTCTGTCCTCTGTCCTGCACTAGATCAATTGCTGCCAATTCAAAGGTTTTTTGATGGGACGCTGTCCAACCACTGGATGGGGTGTCTCTGTGTTCTGTCAGCATAGCTTGTGCACAGAGCTACTATCATACAGAGTGTGCATTTGGGAAAGAGCCACAGCACACTGCGGTTGATGTTGGGTGGTGCATGCGTGGCAGTCGGAGCATCTTCTGGATGCCGGCGGTACACTCTAGGCTTTACCGCCTCGTTGCTGAGGGAGAAGCATATTTATTAGGCGATGTCGGTGAAGGGTGAACAAGGAGGGAGTGGGGGAGGAGTAAGAGATGAGAGGGAGACAGGGAGAAATGTGAGCATGTGAGTGTGAGAGAGGGAGGTAGATGCGCATGCAGAAGGTGGAGCTTAGCAGCAGGCAGTTCCCTCTCCTGTCTTTTCTCTCCTGCTCTCTCTTCTCGCAGTTTCCCCCCATCCATTCGCTACAGTTGGGAAGGTACATCTGCGGTCCTTTCATCACTCTCTCCTCAAACCTAATCAGCTGATCCTGTGGACCGCTGCTCTTGTTTGTATCTTTATGGACTATTCTCCCACTCTCAGCAGTGCAACAGGGGCTGTCTTCAGACACCAGCGTGCCCTCTGTCCCCACTCTGGGAGCAGTGGGGGGGGTGGGGTGGGTTCCTGAATGAGAGCCGGCACTGGCGTGTTGTCCCACAGCACCTCTTGAGAAGGGGGAACGTGCAAAAGGTGGGGGGGAGAGGGGCGGCAGGCAGAGGGTATCGGAGTGGACGAGGGTTGGAGAGGCTCCGGCTGGGGGAAGAATGGTTATGCCGGCTCCTCGTGCACTGGTCGCGCTGCTGCTGTCTCGGCTGTTTGTCATTCAGGCACAGCCCTGCCTCTCCTCGACATGAGCCTCGCAGGAAGGGTGTCCTGCTCCATGCTCAACTGCTTTGTAAGTCCACAGGCTTTTATTTGAGTGTTCGTCTTTGTTTGGGTCTGGTTTGTGATGGGTGTGTATTAATGCCCTGCCCTCCCTAACTCACCTCCTTGTGTGTGCCTGCCGGCCAATCGATGGGGGATGGGGGGGTGGAGGTGTTATTCGACACACGTGAGAGCTGCGGTTATACGTAAGTAACCAGTCCACGCTCCACATAAAAATAATTATGTGTGTGTTCTCATGCGTGCGATGATGAAAAGCTACTTATTTTTCTCATCACCCACCTCAGTTGTATGGAGGGCTTTGAGCTGCCAGTATGTTAATTGGCAGGGAGGAGACAGAGGGCTTGTCAGGAGTAAGACGTGTAAAATGTGTGTGTTGCTCAGGGGGAACACACTGTGCAGTCGCTGCTCCAGCCTCAGAGCGGTGAAGTGTGTGCACTGCAGTGGAGGACCTGCATTGAGCAGTTTGTGGTATTGGGATGTACAGGGGATATATGACAATGACCGATGTAGAACAGGTGCTTCTTTTAGTTTGCATCTTGAGACAGAGGGGTGAAAAGGTTGACGGTTTAGGAACAACACAGGGTGGTCTTAGCCTCATGTCCCTGAGTCTAAATTAGGTGATGGTTCACAAGTGAAGCTCTGACCTTTAAGTGATGTTCACTGGCTGGGCTTTTGAATTAGTAACTAACTAGCAAGTCTCCCTTTCAACTAAACACTGAACTCATTCAAATTCGCCTGCAAGTCATCCATATTTTAGGTAGAATGTAATATTTGACTTTCCAACCTTTGTAAAAACATCACAGACAAATCATGTGTCATTCAGTTGAAATGTAGTGCTCATTTGTTTATGCTGAAATGCTGAAAACATTTTTATACACTGTAAAAACACAGAACAAATTAGAGTGTATGCAGTGTAAGCTGTACATTTTATGACAATACTAAGAGTCTACAGCCATGCTAGCAGCTCTGTGAGACTGTACTTCGGCAGAGCAGTGCTTTGAGCTAAATGCTAACATCAACATCATAACATGATCACAGTGACAATGTTAACATGCTTATGTTTAGCAGGTATGTTTACCACGTTGACAATCTTAGTTTAGAATGTGAGCATCCTTGTCTGTGCTAATGAGAATAAACACAGAGTACAGCTGAGGCTGATGGGAGTGTCATTAGTTGAGGAAAAGTCAGAGGATCTCCAACCTCAGAAGGCTACGATGCATCATATGGCAAATAAGAATACCTGTACAACACTTCGTGTCAATCAATTCAGTGGAAGTTTAGATATTTCTCTGGATAAGTGACTTTGACCTGCTGGTGGTGGCAGATGAAAAGTCAGGCAATCACCTTCATTATATCATTTCGATTCATTATCTGGGGACCATGAAAGTCTGGAAAAAAGTTGATGGCAATCCATCTCCTGGAGATTTGAGATCTGACTTGCTGACCAACAGACTGTCATTGCTGTGCCGCTAGCTTGGCTCTAAATGATCAGAGAATAGTAACTCTACATGGAAATCGGTTAAAATTATATTAGTAAAATCATTAGAAATCAGTGTCTTGTGCTACATTGTAACAGGCCTGAACTTATGTCATTTTAGGGCCATTTTGCCCTTTGATAATACAAATTTGTTTGGAGCATTGTGGCCAAAATGTAGGGCATGTAGGTCTTAAATGTAGTAAGTCTCCCCAGGGACCCACAGATGGTTATTTGAGTGGGTCTTCAATAAAATGTGTCCTTTTTTCACAAGCTGTCGTGTTAAAATCAAGTTCAATGTTATATAGTTAGAATTATGGTTATATTCATGGAAGTTGAAAATGTCTAAAAATCTGTAATTATACTGCAGACACATGGCCGCTGACAGAAAGAGGTCATATTATACAGAGAAATAATAGCTTTTTCTGGGTAAATAAATGTTAATGTTGCTTATAAAAGGTAAGCTAAAAAAAGAGGAACAAGAATGCTGAGCTTTCAAGTTTCATCAGAAGTCATTAACAAGCTGTTTAAAAAACACACGCACAAAGGGCAACCGTTTACTGCATACTGCCGTTCGAAACTGAGTGCATATAGCTGCTAATTAGCCTGATCAGCCACCATCAGCAATCAATGTAAACACACATTTATAGACTGTAAACTGTTAATCAAACCATTAACTAACCACAGTCAATGAATGTCAGGTAACATTGTCATACTTTAACAGTTAGCTCATTTTGTTGCCTCAACTCCCTACCAGTCAATGGGATTCAGAAGCAAGCTGTTTCAAAAATTAAAATTTCTCACTAAGATACAGGCAGCTTCGTGGATCAGATACACCCTGAATTAAACACCGACTAAAAATAAAAAGAGCGTCCCCTGAGCTCGTCGATAGTTTACTATGTCCTCTCTGGTGTTAACGCAGGACACATACCTGTCAACATCATTGAATATATCTGAATGCCATTTACAGCTTTGACTTAACTTACTCAATGGAAAAAGTTCACACAAGTTTACACAGTTTATTCTCGGTTTTATCTTGTTCCCTTTCCATTTGATGCTTTCTGCGCTCCCTTCATCCATCATCAGTGGGAGCAAGTGGCAAGTCAGATCTCACAAGAAGTTAGAAATTCTATACATGTTCATAGTTAGCTAACACTATGCAGCAATATGCCAGTCAACTTCAAAACAAGTGCGTATTAATTCGTTCACTGTACAGTGTTGAGCTGCTTGTGCCATCACAGTACATTAATTGTTAGCTAGTGGGTTAGCTCTTACTGGCAAAGAAGTGGGCGAAATCTCACAATACTGTTGATGTTCACCAAGATGATGAAGACACTGGGAGACGTGAATTTTTTTTCCTGCATCACATGTGCAACACCCACTTCAAATCAGGGCATGTCAAACTGGCCATGTGGTAGAAGGGGCATTGCGGCCACACCCCAGGGCTTCCAGGCCGCTGTCCCTTGGCCTTGGTATAATTCCTGCCCTGCTGTCCGGATTTGGTGCACAGACCTCCTGTGTCAAGGCAACATTGAAGGATTCCTTGCATTTTAGCATCGCACAATCTGATGCTAACAGTCAACATTATGCAAATATTGGGAAAGTTCTACTTTAATTTCCAGCACTGTTTCTTCCAGAGAAAGCGTTGGTTGTGAAGTTACCAGGTGCGTTAGGAAGCGCGCAGCTGCTGGTTCCTCTTCTCCTTTCTTTGTGACCAGACATGGCCAGGCTTTACACAATTTATGATCTCTGTTCAATATGTCTGTGGTGCAGCTGAGTCGGCAGTTCTTCTCCTGCGTCACTGTCTGTATAATTTAGTATCCACGTCCCCTGTTACTGAAGTGGACCACAGCTCTGTCAGTCTTCTCCTCTGGAGGAGGGCTGCAGCAGTGAGCTAAGTTTTCATCATCATGACAATTGTGATCCAACAATGGAAACAACATCTCCAGTTACTGTTCCTTCTATCTCCAATATATCATGTTTATCTGTCTCTGCCATTTGTTGTCTGCACCAAATGGAACTATAAAAAGCCTAATTGAATTGGTTGAGATTTTTCCATGACTCAAATTCTATTATACCCACTAGCTAAATGAATCAAGGGTGTAAGTACAGACAAAAGCTTTTTGGGGATGTGCTTTAGGCTCAGTACCTTCATGCACCCTCTTTGGTACCTGTGGTGGGCCTGGCAATGGGTCTTCCCACCCTGCCTGACAACACTGCAGTAACACCCCTGAGAATTTACTCAGTAGGCGACAGAGTTGATGTATTATGACACTGAGGAAGCTACCATGACCACAGTGTCCTGTTAGAGGACAAAATATAACTGAGAAGAAGGGTATTTAAATAAGAGGATAACTAGCACTTAGCTGGCTTTTTGGGCTGTTTCCTCAGTATTTGTTGCTTAAGTCTTTGTCTTTACTTACCTGCACAAGGATCAAGTCTTTCTCTGTTCACCGGCTGCTGCATTTGAGTTTTAATCTAGTGTAAGCTGTTTTCTAAATGTCTTTTGCCAGTTAAAATTTCCCCTTGCTTGTTTGTGTTTTGTTGCTCATACTTGTGTTTTGAGAAGGCCTGTAAATGCTCTCTTATGTATTTTTCCTAAGAGGAGCCAGTACCCGAAACATGCCTACATAGAAACATCTCTTTACTTCTCTGTGTTACTCCAACTTTGTGTTTCAGATGCTTACTTTTAGAAAACATTGCCCCTGTCTCATTCCCTCAGCTGTTGAAGTAGAGCCCAGTTTTAAAACTAAAATGGGAGTGATCAGTTTCAGCACATGGTCTATGAAATATTAACATAGTCAGAGAGAATGGGGATGGGGAGAAAGAGCATTTGAAATGATTTGTCATACTCTGCCATCTTTTGATCTTGACTTATTGCTCAGACTGCACTGCCTAACTCGAGGAAATACACACCTTAGTCTCTGTTTCCATCCACACACCTCCTCTTCTTACCACCTGACACCTTTTTTGTGGTCATTCTTCATATTTCCGATAAGTAAATGATAATTTTCAGCAAATAACTGAACACAAAAAAGCAGACATAAGCACATGTTCCTCACATTTTTAAGAGGTCACCTCTGCATCATGTTGTGATTCTCTAATCTGCACAACTGTAGGACAAAGCCCCGGTCAGATTAAGTAATAATCTGGTGAGTAAAGACAGCAAATTGTTTCCAAAAGCTTTAGAGAGAAAGGGACTCTGCCTCTAAAAAGAGGTTGTTGTATCCATGGCAACCAGACACTTATTCATGAAGACTGTGCATGTGTCTTTTCAATGTCTCTACCTATTCTGCTTGGTTGTTTTGTTCACTTGTCCATTCACACACATGCAGAAATGTGTGGAAGACAGTTTTTCACGCATGCTTTCACCAGCCAGTTCACACCTCGTTTTAGTGCATTAAAAGGGAGCCCTCCATCTATCCACTGCTAGCCTGCTACGCTAGGACTGTACAGTCAGCTGCTACCTGACACTATCGCTGTTAGAGCAGTACATGTCATCAAGACATGACTTGTGTTACCCATGTCGACATTAATATTTGAGAAATGCACAGAGGCTTATCTATGTATGTGCGCATGCCTGTCAGCTCCGGCTTTTTGATTGCTGGTTGGACGAAGGTGGGGGAGGGTGCGGAGGCTCGCAGCAGTGACGAAGCAAAAACGTGTCGGGCACAGGACAAGCTGTGCTCCATCTTTGTGAGTCGTTTGAAAGTGAGAGCATTTCTCTTTTCGTTTAATCTTCTATAAGCTGATTGTCTGTCTGGTTGTGGACACACTGCAGTGGACCAAAAATCAGAAAGCAAAGGTGCTTCGCTGCTTGTGTTTGTAAATGTAATGACAGTTTTAAACCCTGTCGGAGAGGTTTCACTAGCTGCAAGTCTTCCAGCACTGCTAGACAGATGTCTCTGCTTTAATGCAGCTCAGTCTGTGTTTTACTCTCTTTGACATTTTCTGTCCTCTTAACACTGTTGTCTCTTTAAGCTGCCAGAATAACTCGTCACGTAAACAGTTTGAAGTCCTTCGTTCTAATGTTTAGAAAGTTTAGCACCAATGCATCAGTATAATTCTGTGTGTATAGCCTGGGACGTGGATTTATGGAGCAATACAACTTTAAGTCGGCAGTTTTTTGCCTTTAAAGTACACCGTGTTCTTGCAGGAATCTAAGAAGAGTGCAGTGTCA
The DNA here is from genome assembly GCA_037975065.1 of Chaetodon trifasciatus. Lineage (NCBI taxonomy): Eukaryota > Metazoa > Chordata > Actinopteri > Chaetodontiformes > Chaetodontidae > Chaetodon > Chaetodon trifasciatus. The sequence goes on from JBBMOE010000011.1 coordinate 10,008,279, forward strand.
GGGCTGCTCCATAAGAGAATTGAGTACCAAGTTGTTGGTGCCAAGTATCTACCAGGTAGTGCAGCACAAGACATAGAGGAAGTGGATGGATTATTGATTGTGTGTGTGTGTGTGTGTGTGTGTGTGTGTGTGTGTGTGTGTGTGTGTGTGTGTGTNGCACGTGTGAGTGTAAAGACTGAATGCACGGTTCTCTCAGCTGATTAGCATTGAATTTCTCAAGGGGAGGCTCTATAATGATAGCTTCTCCAGTAATTTATGACCGCTGTCTGGCAGGCCATGGTAAACTTCATTCCCTTTGGAAAAGAAAAGAAAAAACAACAAACGAGTATGTACTGGGACGGCAGCCTGGTGGTTCAGACTGCCCAGCAACAGTGTGTGAGATCAGCCTGTAATGACCTGACCCTCCAGGATGCCTCTGACTGATGGTCACTGTCATGGTCCACTCTTTCTTAGGTGAAAATAAGTACAATTGATGATGCACAGCTGGCTCATCAGTCTTGAAGCCGACGGCCTACTCAGGTCACAGGTCAGGAGATTAGTCGGGTTGCATTGCAGAGGGATTTGAAGAAGTTCAGACATGTTTAACAGTCAAATAATTCAGGCTCTTAGTGTTGTCTGGAGTATCCTTTTCTCTGAGAGACACCACATTTAGTTTTACATGCAGTGTTCTACAGAGAGATTTGGTGTAGCTTTGTTCTTGATATGCTGCATTCATGTCATATCACTGACTGTAATTATGAGCAGCTGAATGGGGAAAAAAAACTTTATGTAAGCTTTCGAGTTGTAATTCTGAGTCAGAGATATCAGAAATTTGTGACAGCAAGAGTGTCTCCCAGTTGGTGAAGAAATGCAAATTGTGAACGCGAGGCTAGAAGCATGACTGCAAATGCAACTATTTCTATTTCTGACGGTCGCATGTAAATAATATCCAATATGAACACAATATTTACACACAATTAGACTTTGTAGTGACATCCTAGTAATCTCTCCCACACATACAGTAGGTGTCCCATACCCATAGTAAGGCTTAGCTGTAGTTCTTAAGCCACAGAAGCTGAAAATGATGCTTTGGCTAAGCTATGCCTGTGATCTCTATGCCTTTGAAATCAGACAGTGACAAGTTGGTGACTTGTAGAGGAAGGGTTGTCACTGTAGGAACACTATCTCCATCTGTTACCAATGGGTGGTAGGCTTATCATATGGCTGAATCACCAGCTTGGACCTTTGGATGACAGATGTAATGATTGTAAACATGGCAGGAGCCGGTACGGTGCACGGTGAGACATCAGGGGGCTGCCTGCTATCATGTATGACATTTTTCGGTCTTTTATTAGCAAGAGACCAACCTGAGTCAGTAGATTTAGTCCACTGAAAAAACCCTCAGGAGACTACATTCTGCCTCCCTCTGGTCCCCCTTCAGGACTCCATTACTCTTCTCATTAAGGAACAGAATCAACATACGGTCATACTCAGATGGAGAAGCCAAATCCAGCAGAGGAGCAAAGGTAGCAGTGCTCAGGCAGCCAGAAGCCAAACCGGCTTCATCCTAAACTGCTCACGCAACTGAATTGCTGCAGAAATGATAGAGAGGCTGATGTGGAGGAAGGATGCCTGCACTAGTCATAGCAGACAAACATGGAAATAGTTTTTTATACATGAACAAGTGCATGTCTTCTGACCTTAACCGTTTCATCATTTGATTACTTTCTTCCCGTTTCTCTCCAAGTGTGACCTGCATGTAATGAAAGTGTTTGGTCAGTGGCACTCTAAGCTGCAAGGACAGACAGTTGACTGTCCTCTTTGTTGTTGTCCTCTCTCGCTCTCATCTCAGCTGCTTCTTGAGGTGTTGCAGTCTAATTTTAGCCAACCATCCATTCTAACTTGATAGGACTGCATTTGGATGTTTCATTTATCAGCAACCTTGGAAATGCAACATTAAATTAGTTTACAGGGTCCTCTTACACGGTCATGGAAACATTTGGTTATTGGGTATCAAAAGCGACCCTAGCAAGGAATTGTTAGAACTGTGTAAGAAGTCAATGTCAGTGCATGACTCGTGAAAAACTGGACATGTGTGTAAAATACTTTACTAAATCCCCAGTATCTTTGTTTGCACAAGACTGTAGCATCCAGTCACAAAGTCTACAGGTTTTTGGCATCTCATGCCAGGTGCTGTCTATCATTTACAAATGCAGAAACTACCTGCACAGTTCTGAAGCAAAGCAAATATGAATGTGTGAAAGTTGCATTCTTCCTTCAACATTATTGTTAACCTATCAGGGGAAATGCTGTTTAGGATCAAATGGTAAACATTTAAAAGTGACAAGGGTGTGTTCTCCCTTTTTAAAGGTAATTTTGGTTTCCTCGTAGTCAATATTTAATCTCCTACGTGACTTCTGTGGGTTAGCTGGTGGGGATTGTGAAATTCCACCTGGCATGCGTCTTACATCAGAGGCTAACCGCCCTGATAAATGCTCAATACTTGAATACTGAGAATATTAACTTTGGGTTTGATGTTACACAAGATTTATTTATCCATGGTATTTAGCGATGGCCCATCCAGTGGTCTCTCTCATGGTTTGACATTACTATAGTTAAACTGCACTGCGTCATGGGTTAGTCTGCATTCATTTTTAAAAAAGATATGTATCCTCATGTTCCACCCTAAATGGACCTAAATGGTGACAGAAGTATTTATCTGACCCCCCTCTGCATTGTGTTTGTGTCTGACAGGGTGAAGAAGGGCCTCCCAGTCTGGAGTATATCAAGGCCAAGGACCTGTTCCCCCAGAAGGAGCTGGTGAAGGAGGATGAAAGCCTTCAGGTGAGCCGAACAGTCACAGCCTATCTGTTCTGACATTCAGCTACATGTCTGTGATGTAGACAACCAGGAGCTGGTGAAAAGGTCAAGAGTGGCACTGCCACATAATGACCTTGTCTTCAGTCATGGCTCCTGTTGAGGCACCACAGCACTCCCCTGAAACACCCTGATGAAACTCTGGCCGCCACTGCGTAGAGTGTGACTGTCAAGATATTACTGCAAGAGTCGCAGCTCAACAGGCTTGATGCCAGTCACTGAAGCACGAATGCTGACACTGACCTAGATGGGCATTTTTTGTCAATCCTCTGCCATCGTTTATCAATGTTCAACACAGGAAAAAGTTAATCAGGCAACATGGTGGATAAAAAAATATTTGGATTTGAATGCAGCTGCTGCCCACGCTCTCAACTGATAAGGCTTAGTTACACTTAAGAAACACAATTTTTCTTCAGTATTTATATGAGAATTCTGAATTAGTCCACCATATTAAGATAAGGCATATATTCATGCAAGACCCTAAGAAGAGCAGATGGAAAGTTTGGAAGTTAAAAGTGTTGACAAAGCTTGAGGAAGGTTTCGTTTGGATGTGGCATGTTTGATTATTTTAACCAGGCCGCCCCCTTTAATGCTCATCTTATTTATGTTCAGCTAAGATTTTGCCTGTATAGGTCTGTCTCTCCTGGGGAGCTTTATCCCACACTGTTCCACAAAAAAGCACTGCAGAGGATAAAGAACAGGGCAGCTAAAGAGCATTTAGGTCACTGAAGTGAGAGGGATTTATAAGTCTACTCCACAATGAAGACGCCTGTAGCAAACTTTTGATGGGCAACCTGCACTGTGCTCTCCGCGGTGTTGAGTTTGTGCTGTCTGGTTGTCTGGTGGTTAATGGAGCTGAGCATCATGTGTCTGGAGAACTGGACAAAGGAAAGGTGGAGGGATTTGCCCAGCCTGGGGTCACTATCTGGTGTTTCTCTTTCTGTGATATTCAACTGAAGCATGTTGCCACAATGAACTGCAGAGATAGCAACCTGTTCAAAAGCTGTTGTTGGGTTGTTTTTGATAATTATCAGTACTATATAAAGGGCTGTGTGTCAAAGGTCCTTGTAGATTCCCTGTGAGAGTGAGAAGACTGGAGGGGATTTTTAACGTGGCTGTTTCAGTGATTCATAACACTGTTCTCATTTCAGTCACCTTGCAACACTTCTATGTTTCTACCTGCTTATGCCTCCCCTCCCCCCTGCATTCACACATGCAGTCACACATTGTGTCTCTGCTTTTGTGTTTTTTTGTGTGCAGGCACTGCCATGATAGTTTCTCTGACAGCTGATGTCTCTTACCACAGCGTTCCCACAGGCAAATTACAGGCATTCCCCACCCCACCATATTTAATACCCTGCTGCATTCACTCTTGTGTGCGTGCAAGTCATGGTGCATGCTTGCAGTTGTGTGTGCACACGTGCTTGTCCTCACAGGCAGACTGCTTGAACCGGAAGTCACGACTCACAAGTCAGAGAGTGTTATTCATGGGTCTCTCTCTCTCTCTCTCTCTCTCTCTCTCTCTCTCTCTCTCTCTCT
>JBBMOE010000011.1:10013069-10262119 GCA_037975065.1 Chaetodon trifasciatus
TTTTTTTTAATGTTTCTGCTGAAGGCTTCGCAGAGGAAACGTGACACAGTATCTTCTGCTGCACTTGCTGGCTGCCGGTGACTCATGCACCTACTTTTGGAGCACTGCTTGTTTAATGCAGCTCCCAGTCTGTGGAGCATGCTAACTATGGCTCTGTCAGCAGGACATGTTCAGTCTCTTCCACAGCAGAGCAGCACACACACTCTGTATCTGCATGTTTTTATTTCAGCCATTTCTGCTGCTGTTGAGGCAGTAATTAATGCAAATTGTCCACATCCCCTGACTCATAATGAATGCAGAGACGCTTTAAATTAGGCTGTACCTTTTTATCTCCTTTTTTATATAATACAACTGTATCAACTTTTTTCTGTCACAGTCAACAGCTTCAGTGTTTTCAGCTTTGTTTGGGTGCCAGCTGTCTTTGCCCGCCTGTCACTTTATAGTTGGTTGAATTACAGAGTTGATTCATTTCTAAAAGCATGTGAAATTTTACTGTCAGATTTTAGACATTTCACTTTTTAGAAGTCTTAGTGCCGGGTGCCAGGGGGGCCGCAGCCTATATTTGGCTCCATTGGTGTCTGCGTGCAGAGTACTACGTGCTCCATTTCCCAGGTTAAGCTGTGTTCTTCCCCCATCATGCTTCCTGTCCCGCCTCACGCACACATTTTCAGTCAGAGATGAACAACAGCAGGTGGCGTGATGAATGTCATGGGTTTCATTTTTTTAATCAACATAAGCTCTCTGGACCAACAGTCCTCAACAGTCTGACAGCGATGGCTTTTGACCTCTTGCCAGTCGACAATATTCCAATAGTTTGGTTTGTGTATCCTCTCTTTTTTTCATCCTGGGCAGTGAAACAGAAGCTGACTAGATGTTGATTTGTGTTTTCTGGGTCTGCCGATCACATCCAGCTTTTGTGCTCTGTGCACTAACTAAGGCTGTGCTTTTAACTGTGTTGGCTAATGTTGTTTCAAGTAAGCCTGATTTTCTGACATCTTACCATAATCCTCCATCTGCCCTGCTGCATGTCCTCTTTAAACATGCACCAGTGGGTACTCCTCTGCGTGACTCAGCAGTGCATGCTAATGCAGGATGAGGTAATGTTGTCTCTAAGCAGCGCTGTTGTCCTCACTACCAGAAACTCAACAACAAGACCTGAGCTGCAATTCGTGGTCCCCAATGACTATGATTGTGTTAAAGCAGCCAGAGGTAACATCAGTGTGTACAGGCGATCGCAGAGAAAGTGATGATTAACAGACGTGTGAAGAGGTCATGGAAATGGATGAATGAATTAGTATAACACAATCCTCAGTTTGTCAGATACAAGAGAGAGAGATGTCTGAACAGTAATTTATCTCCCAACAGACTTAGATGTTTCACATCAGCCAGAAGGAATGTTCCACATTAAGTGATTGAATGTTTTAATCTCTGTACATAATATTATAGCTTAAATCTTCCACATCCGCAGCAGCCATAAAAGGTCACCGTATTTCAATCCCTTGAAAAAGCAGCAACAGTAAACAAGTACAATAACAAGTAGTGGTCAGTGAAAATTGACCACTCTGAAAGTGATTGGATGCTTCCATTTTCATACGAATTGAGGCATTGTTTAGAAGTTGGCAACTGAAGCCGTGTGTCTCTTCCACGTGGTCAGCTTTTAGAGCTAATGCCCTCAGAATGAAATGAAAAATGTTCTCTATTAACCTCTGTTGGGAACCAATTATCTTAATGTAGGGGTCTTGTTGCTAGCCAAAGCCCAGACTTGGCTGCGTCTGTAATAAAATGGGTACAAGTAAGAATGTTAATGGACAGTTTGGGATCCCTCACTCGACTGTCAGCACTGGTGCAGACGCTCTCCCTCCCAGCCCTGCCTTTTGTCTGCCTGCTTGCTCATTCAGACTCACCAACAAGCCCTCTTTGCTCACAAAGGTCCTTCTGTAAAACTACTATGTGCTAATTGGACAGCTACACATGAACACTGATTCACCCATGTCCACAGTCCTTCCCGAGTTTAGCTTTTAATAGGCAGGACGATGTGAGCTTGAACTTTGCCTTTTGATGAGGTTTAGTGCTGGATATTATTGGAAAAATGTCAATGTCAGTGCCATTGTGCCATATGATATTCAGTAACAATATAAGAACAATTCAGTCTATATTTGAGGAATACAAACAAGTTTTTCCAAAACCTTTTTGTTTAAAAAAAAGCGAAACTAAATTACATGTCTTAATTAGCAAAATTATTATTTTTAAAATCAGAAAATATTTAGTCAAAGAAGAACACACGACTAAGAAGATGACCAGGCATTTCAATGCTAATCTGTTGACATGTTAAAATGTTTTTTTTAGCCATGCTAGCAATGTGGCTGTGGGGATAGCAAAATCTTTCCCAGGTGGGTCCAGTGGTGGCATGGCTGGCCCGAGACTCAAATATCTCAAAAACTATTTGATATTTTATTGGTAGGGCTATTCCTGACATCCATTGACTGTTACTCTAGCGCTCCCAACAGGTCAAAGCCCTTCGGTATTTAGTGAAATATTTCATGGATTGACGCAAGATGTTTTACAGACATGCGTTAATCCCTCGGACTTTATTGGTCCCTTGACCTTTGATCTAGAACCATCATGATGCTGACATTTGGGATTTTAGTGAAATGTCTCCGTAACTTTTGGATGATTACCATGAAATATCATTCGTAGATTCATATCCTCCTCACAATGAATTTTAGTAACTTTGGCGATCCCTAAACATTTCCATCTAGCGCCATCATCAGTTGAAATTCTTAATTTGTCTAATACTTTGATTTATGGTGAAATGAAATATAGCCTCAGCTGTGCTTTGTGTTTGCTGGTTTTTCATGTCTACAGGTGCCATTCCCAGTTCTTCAGGGGGAAGGGGTGGAATATCTTGGCCGTGCTGATGAAGCCATCATTGCCATCTCTAACTACCGGCTCCACATCAAGTTTAAGGACTCTGTCATCAACGTGAGTACAAGTCACATACAGTAAATACACAGATGAACCACACAGAAGAACCACAAAAGTAGAGTTTCACTTCAGTCCAACCGGCACTGCTGTTTCAGTGATCTTTACTGCCGCCTCGCTGCTTTAGAAGCCAATAGTGGGAGAGAAGAGGCTATAATGTGTAGTTTGCATGCACACAGACTTTTTCACTCTCCTCCATATAAATTTTATAAACACATAATTGTGCTAACAAGGCAAATAAACCTACAAGTATTTTGCATGGGGTGCCTGTAAAGCGGTTTTAGTAATATCCCAGCGTAGTTGGCATGCAATTGTTTGTACCAGGACTGTACCGCAGGAGTGGCGGGCCCTCTGATCTTCAGGCAGGGGAGGTTTAATGTGACATCTAGGCTCCAAAGGCCCGGCCCCCGCTGGCACTGATATCCACTCGCTCGCCTGCTGACGTCAGGTCTTGCTCAAAGACAAACAGGCCAATTGTTTGCATTCACTGGCAGTGAAATTCCTCCTTCTTCCCTGTCAGTTTTTCCAGAAGGATTCATCTCCTGGAAAAGGTGACAGGGACTTGAAAAGGAGAGGGAAGTGATGGTAGATCACCAGGATGTTCACCTCTTCAGCTCAATGTACTTTAGCAGAGGAGAGTCAGATTAATGCACAGAGTTCAAAGTTCACTGCCTGACGGTCCCTATCGAGCTGGTTTCCTACTGGACAGAGTCCTGCCTTGACCCCAGCAGTACAGATCAACTCTGAATGAGTGCCAACAAGCTACAGCCTCTCCCCCACACCTCCCTTCACAACTCCTCCCCTACTTCTAAGCTGTTTTCTTGCCCTTTGCTCCTGTCCATGTTTGTCTTTCTCTCCATGATTTCCATTTGGCTTGGTCGTGTGCTGCAAGTAGCACACTCCATGATCCACTCAGTTATCTTTCATCTTTCAACCTTTTTGATGTTTTCTTTCCTGTTAACTCTTCATTTCCTTTTGTCTCCTAATTTAATTTTTTATTTAATAGTTTTTTTTTTCCATTTCTTCTTGTCTTGTGTCCTCCCTCCCTCCTTCTCCTTCTGTGTGTGCTCCATGGTGTCACTGTGTTTTAGACCTACCCAGGTGTGGACAATGAGATATCTGTGAGTACCGTATGATAAAGCACCACCCTCTGCCACAGTCTAGACAGCCTAAGTCATTCAGGTCCTCTTCACTTTAACTGATAACAGTATACTGAGAACAAACGACGGTAACTCTGGGTTATTTGTAATTTTCTGTCAAAGCACCTTGCAAAATAACTGTGGTGCAATGAGTTGGCTGACCTTGAGAGTTAATAAGACAACAAGTAAAACGCTTTGCCATAAGGCTTGAAATAGTATTTTCCCATTCATATATTATGCACAGTGTTGTTGCATAACGGTTAAACTGGTTATATTGTGTGGGTAATTGTATAAATCTTACCAGAACTTTTATTAACACCTCAGCTCACAGGATAACTTAATAGCTTAGTGGTAGACAATTCTGTGGACAAAAACCAGCTTTCTAGCTGTTGTTTGGTATCATAACAGAGGTCTGGAGACAAAGTTAAAATATTGTAGAGGCTTTCTTCTGCTCTACAGTCAGGTTAAAGCTGTGCTGTGTGTATCTAGCCTGGATTGAGTCTGTACTAGACCAGAGGGTGGTAACCTCTTTGCAGATGTGCTGTCTGCTGTGAGAGTGGGCCATCAGGCTGGTCACACATGCACTCTGTCTCCCCCTGCAGGTGCCTCTCAGGCTGATAGAGAGCGTGGAGAGCAGAGATATGTTCCAGCTGCACATCATCTGCAAAGACTCCAAAGTTGTCAGGTAAAGAGAGCAGCTCCCTCACACACGAAAGACGTCATATTCACCCTGCAGGCAGATTGATGCTGTTTGAACCAGAGTAAATACAGTACAGGACGCAATTTATATCACACTCTACAGGGCTTCACTGCTGATCAATATTTCCAGGTTTAGAAATAGCAGCTACAACTCTTACAGTAGTAATAACATGATGTTAATATAACCCATCCCTCCTTCCCTTTCCTCCTGAGTTACTTAATGACATTAGTGGTTATGGAGATCATGTCTCATGTCCTCACAGTTAAACAGGGTTGGTCTCCTATATGTAAAGTAAGTTACAGGGGGGAAATACAGTACTCATGCTCAGATGTTACAGAAATGTAATCAGGAACAATTTTTGTAATTGATCATTGTTTAAGGCATTTATTATGGAAAGACACTGAATAACTACATGGTCCAGCTCCTCAAATGTAAGGCTTTTGTTTTATATCTTTGTAAACTGAACAACAATTTTAGACTATTGGTCCAACAACGTGAGCTATTTACTAGATGTCAGCTTGTACTCTGGGGAGTTGTGATGGACATTTGTCAACTGTTTTTTTTTTTTTGACATTTTATACTCTAAACCAATAATCAAACATGGAAAAAAATATGAACATAGCATAGTTTGCATAGCTGCATCTATTAAATCCTGTCAAATGCTGAATATGCAGCATACTACTCGTTCTACTCCGAATGTTTTTCCAGGAAAAAGTGTCAGCTAGAAGTAGCCCATACAACTTAAAAATCTTACTTGGCTATTCATTTCTTTAATTTTCATTACAGTTATATACCTGTAAGGCTGTTGGCTGCAGGCCACATATGTGATAGACCTAGATTTGATAGCATATTTCAAAGTACCAATTTACCTTCCATGCTGCTGGGTCTGGTTGCAGCCCTAGTGTGCAATATGTTTTTTATACATTGTGAGAGAAGGGAAGAATGTCAGTGTATGAGGTTATATGTATGGGTTGAAAAGCAGAAAATAATCCTATAGGCTGCTGCTTTTATGTATTATGTTGTACATTTTCTCCCAGCTGATAGCACTATCCTCAGAATCTGTTGTTTGAATACTGAATGAAATGAGGAGTATGTGGATAGATATATTTTTTTATTTAGACTTCTTTTTAAAGTCGTGAGAGTATGCTGTGTAGCATTAGTTGAATTGGAGCTGTTCTATTTGGTGATTTACTTTCATTTTTTATGGCTACATAGTCATTTGCCAAGATCAGACAGATGGCACACATATAACTTTCACTAAGTGCGCTTGCACTCGCATAAAAACACTTGCAAATGAAAAGGACCAAAGCCTGCTTTTATTTCACAGCAGGCTGAAATTCTCATCTGTTCGCGAACATCTGTAAAGTTCAAATCCAGTGGAGCCTTGAGATTTTCAGCAGCAGATGTGCCAGCGGCATCTTGGTTCCTCATCAATAAGCAGCCACATTATTGCTCCTGTTTAATGGCCAGAAAATCACTGAACATCTGAAGAAATTAGCTTTTCTTGTTTTTCCCCAGTGCATGAAGCTGTAACGAGATATTTTGTCTTTGAATCTCACTAATCTTTCTATTCTTCACATCATGGTCTCCACAGATGCCACTTTGCAACGTTCAAGCAATGCCAGGAGTGGGTCAAGCGCCTGAACCGGGCCATAGCTCACCCGTCCCGGCTGGAGGACCTGTTCGCCCTGGCCTATCATGCCTGGTGTCTGGGAGGCAGCGCTGATGACGAAGACCAGCACGTTCATCTCTGTCGCCCAGGTCACACACACACACACACACACACACACACACACACGTCAACACTGAACTTTACACAAAAGTTTTAGGACAATTAGGCGTTGTTTTGTTAAAATACTGATATTCCTAAAATAATTTGCTCCCTCCATGGTTTCTGTGTGTGTGTGCAGGTGACCACGTGCGTCAGAGAATGGAAATGGAGGTCAAGAGGATGGGCTTTGACACGCAGAACGTCTGGAGAGTGTCAGACATAAACTGCAACTACAAGTATGTCACACATACTGTACTTTACCTTAAATAGCATACACCTCTGTTGCAGCAGATGGCTATAAAACACTGTAATACAAAGAGTCAGTATGGGTGTTCAGAGAGTGAATGGTGAGTGACGGTGTTTCAGAGAGCTGTAGGACTGGAATCAGGCTGGACACTGTGGCCACGATGTCACCAAACTGAACAGATTGTGTGACCAACAGCTTGTGTGTGTTGGCACATCTCAGCACTGTGTATCAGAGCTCTGTCGGGGAGTTGGAGTTTTGAATTTGTGCGTAATTAAAGTTAGTCAGGCCGAATAGTCCTAAAGTTGGATTTAACTTAGAAGAGTATACTGAATACAGACATTACACACATAGTTGTTCATGTGATCATTTTTAGATTCAGTGTGACTTACATTCCCAGTGGACTTCATTATTACTGATGTCCATTGCAAATACACATCCAATAATCCACTTAGAAAAAGGGGGAAAAGGGAGGGAGTGAAAAAACCCTTCTTTTAACTCCAAGACTTGCCTAAGAGTCATCAGATTTATGCGTTTTTCTTCAGTATCAAAGTCTAGTGATAGTTGTTTGTACTCCAGGAGCACACTGCAAACAGGGAATGCTCATCAACAATTCACCAAACTTTAAATTATGCTAATTTGCCAAAATATAATAAAAAAAAAATGTGCTCTAGTTGTGGTCCACACTGACTCCATTATGCTTCCTGTTCACATGTCAAAGCATTGAGGAAAATGTAGTTCCAAAACTTACAGCATGATTACCCCTTATTTCAAAGTAGGAGTGAATAGTTCATTTATTTCATGTTGCAGAATCACCTGTGCAAGTGAGCAGTATGTAATCCTGAACAGACAGTCCTTTAAATGCCTTCGTGGGTCAATGTGGATACCTTTGTCTCATCTGACCTCTCAGGCCAGCAGCAGTCAAGTCGAGCCTAGTCTTACACATGCACACATGCACACACGCACACACACACACACACACACACACACACACACACACACAAAAAAACAACATTGCAGCACTCACTCAAGCAGAGATAATGCGGTAAAGTGTGCGTGCGTGTACATGTGTGTACATGTGTATCCACTCTTCTGTCTCCTTTACTGTCTGGACAAATAAATGCTAGTAAAAAAGGTCAGTCTGCTCGGAGGGCCCAAGAGAGCGCATCCTGCTGAGGGAGACAGACACACAGGACAACTGGCTAATTAAACAAGCTGCAGCCTGCTGAGGCCCATGACTCAGCACAGTATTTCACTTTCCGGCTCTCTCTCTCTCTCTCTCTCACACATACACACACACATACACACACACCAACACACTGCTTCCGTCTCCCCCTCCTTCCTTAGACAGTCAGCAGGTGAATAGAAATTGAAGAAAGTATCGTGGGAGAACAGGAGGAGACCAGAGACAGATGGAGTCAGGCAGTAGCACTCTGTGTTTTGTTCTCTGCCAGAGCTGAGAGTTCTTGATGCAGTAGTGACCCTGAAGGCCAGAACGTTTTTGTGTCATGGAGTGTTGTTTGCTGCAGCTCCAAGCACTGTTAATCTCTTTTTTTGTTTTTTTTTCTCACTGACAGACTTATCTTAATCTTCCTATTAATATAGTGCATCTTGTCTGTTTTGTCTTCAGGCTGTGCTCCAGCTACCCGCAGAAGCTTCTGGTTCCAATATGGATCACTGACAAGGAGCTGGAGAGCGTGGCTTCCTTCAGATCCTGGAAGAGGATCCCTGTGGTGGTCTACAGGTGGGTGCACTTGCACACCATCACACATTTCACATTGTGCCTTTGGGTTTGTAGATCTGTATTTGTGTTTACTGACTCCATACGTTTGAATTTCAGGCACCAGAAGAACGGGGCTGTGATCGCTCGTTGCAGTCAGCCTGAGATCAGCTGGTGGGGCTGGAGGAACACGGATGATGAGTACTTGGTGACTTCCATTGCCAAGGCTTGTCAGATGGGTACCAAGAGTACCAGTGGAGCACCAGCCTGCCGACAACGTGGGGAAGCTCCTGACTCCTGTGATAGTGATTTTGGTAAAGAAGATGATAGATTTGTGTATGCATATTCATGCATGCACTGCTAGAGCACTGTAGCTTTCAGGCCTGTTATTTGTGAAAGTGTTCTTTATACTATCTATTATTCACGTCTGACTCAACACACCATTTTTGATTATGCCTGCATCCATTGGGCTAGTTCAGCAAATACATCCTCAACATTTTATAGTGAATTAAGTAGCATTAAATCACATTAATAGTCCTTCTCCTGAATTGATCCAATGCTCTCATTTAAAAAAAAAATGCATGCAGTATCCATTAATGTCACTGCATTGTAATCACTTAGCTTCAGAAAAGTGCAACTCCTGCAGAAAAACAATCCTTTGCAAGGGTTTGTTTTGTTTTGCCTTTTTTGTATTTTGGTCATTTTTCAAATATTATGCCATTATGTCAAATTACAAGTACATTTACAAAGTGATGTGCATCTCTGAAAGGATCTTTAAAACCATCACCAGGTGTGCAACAACAGGCTGGAAAGTGAGTGGCAGCACAACAGTGGCTGAGTGCAGAGAGAAGCAGTTCAGTTGCAGCCTCAGAGTAATTACTTGTCGTTTTTCCACGGTTGCTGTTGAAAGCAGGTCTCTTGACTTGTGATCGTTTCCAATAGCAACACTGTGGTGCCATCAGGAGGAGATATTGATTTTTAGCAAGTTACAAATAGTCAGTTCCTGTTCATCATGTCCCTGCTACTTTTCGGATTCCCTCCCTTCCTCTCTCCGGTAGTTTGGTTCACATAACACTGTCCAACAGTAAAAGCATCTCTCCGTCTTCTCGCCTGTATCTCCAGACTCCTCTCTGACGGGTGGGTCTGGTTGTGATGACAACACTGTGCCACAGAAGCTGCTGATTCTGGATGCTCGTTCATACACCGCTGCAGTGGCCAACCGAGCCAAGGGCGGAGGCTGCGAATGTGAAGGTCAGTGTGACAGAACATTTGAAAACAGTTGAATGAATTTAGCATTTTGTAAAGATGTGAGATGAAAGGCAACCGACGTTGTGCTTGTCAACAGTTATTTGTTGCATTGTCATTTTTCACAGCACTTACAGTTCTGTCTGCCATCGTGAGTGTGTATGCTTCTGATTATGCTCAGTGATTCAAGACAGCGAAATAAATCACAGTGACGTGACACAAAGATGTAGTACCAAACTATGCAGTTGCCATGAACTCTACAGAGCTTTTTAGTCTTTTAGCTCTTTTTCTTGTTTTTGTTTCACGGCCCTCCAATTCCACTGTCATAAACTGTGTTTCCAGCATCTGCAGACAGCTGCTTTCAGCAAAAACATTCAGATTAACTCACTGTAAGATAAGATAAGATAGACTTTATTCATCCCACAATGGGGGAAATTCACATGTTACAGCAGCAACAAGACAGAGTGCAAGAATCTGCCTGTCCCTGAGTGCCTCTGAGTGTGCACTATCTGCCTGTACTGTACGGCCCACAGACAAAGATAGCAACTAGTTATTCAAGCAGTTTCAAACATCTACCAGCTAAAGAGCCTAAACAGATCTAAACAGTATAAAAAGGGTCATTGTTTGCTAACATGTTTGCCGCAATCACTTTATAAGATGATATGATGGCTATTCTGTTTTTAGCTTGTTCATCTGCCACCAACCATCGGTGCAGTTTTAAAACTAACAATGTTTTCACCAGATTCTGCTATGACAGTGGTAAAGAGAATACAACTGTAGGTCTCCAAAATACATTCACTTCTTAATTTTCTGCCATCCAAAGTGTGTGGCACGAGCAGACATTGACTGCCATTGAACCACTTGTCTTGTAGAGGTCAGCCTATTTAAAACTCAAGTTATATGCAAAAACTCAAAATATCAAATTAGTCTCCTGCTTTTGTCGCGTTGTTTATTTCTTATGACCTTCATCAGAGTTGTTTGTGTTTGTTTGTGCTTAGAGTACTACCCCAACTGTGAGGTGATGTTCATGGGAATGGCCAACATCCATGCCATCCGGAACAGCTTCCAGGCTCTGAGGACCGTGTGCAGCCAGATCCCAGATCCAGGAAAGTAAGTCGATCTGTTTGACCTTTCTTTCTGTGTTGCTCGGCGTTCATTTGTGCCTCCCTGTCCCTCCCCCTCGTTTTAGTGGCTTCACCTCAAAGTAAGGCAACACCACACAGAGATGGGAACGCTGCCACAGTCTAGTCCCATTCCTGCTGGGCTGGCCAGCTGTCTGTCTGTACACACCGACAGTGGATATGTGTGTTATGTGTTTCCATTTGTTCCAGAGTTTGCATCAGTGTGTTATTACCAGCTGTGTGTGTTTCACTTGTGTTTACATGTGTGACTGTGTCTGTGTGTACTACATGTGTGGTTGTATGTGGAGTACATAGTTTGATAACCCAGCTGCTGTGGTGTCACACCAGATTATTTTAAGGCTTGTTGTTATTCTGATATGACGTAGGGAAGCCTCCAGAGATATAGGTCAGAGACTTCTTCCTCTTGTCAGCATCTAGGCTCCAGATCATTTCCTTAGTTGGGACAGGTTCTCTATAGATTTGTATCTATCTGATCAGTCCCCTCTGCTTTTTCCAGCTGGCTTTCAGCACTTGAGAGCACCCGTTGGCTGCAGCACCTGTCTGTCATGTTAAAGGCAGCCACTCTGGTGTGTTCAGCAGTGGAGAGGGACGGCCGTCCTGTTCTAGTGCACTGTTCGGACGGGTGGGACCGCACGCCCCAGATTGTAGCCCTTGCCAAGATCCTGCTCGACCCCTACTACAGGACATTAGAGGTGAGAGTTTGCATGGCTTGGCCACAGAATGTTCAATGTTGTTGGATTTTAGAAATACTTGTTATAAATGTAATATGAAGGGAACAGATTTTACACATTAAAGTGGATTTACAGGTATTGGGAAGTACTTCTGCATTTGTGAAAAATTTAAATAAAGGGCTCCGTAGATGCGGAGAGAGCCGCATAAAATCTGGTTGATTGCCTCAAGTGATGTCACTTGAGTTGGCATCGGTTGGGGACTACAAGTTTGTAAATGAAAAAAATCTGAAGGTGTGGACATAGAAAGAAGTGAGAGTTTACCAGACCTCTGTAGCCGGCTTTCATCTCTGCTTGAGACTAGCAACTCAAGGCTGCATTAGCTGCTACTAGCATAACACACCCAAGTCTCTGACTGTCTGTCGAGTTGCATTATGGGTAATGTAGGCACCAAGTTTTGAAAAATGTATGAAATAAAATGGACAATATCTGTCAATGGAGTACAATGTTAAATTAATGTTGTTGATTGAGTTCTCTTTTAGTTTTGGCTTCAGTGCTGACTACTTTGTCGTCCGCAGGGTTTCCAGGTGCTTGTAGAGACTGATTGGCTGGACTATGGTCATAAGTTTGGGGACCGCTGTGGCCACCAGGAGAACGCTGACGATGTGAGTGAGCAGTGTCCCGTCTTCCTGCAGTGGCTGGACTGCGTTCACCAGCTGCTCAAACAGTTCCCCTGTCTGTTTGAGTTCAACGAGGCCTTCCTGGTGGGTGGTCGCAAAGCACTCCTTACTTCTTTCTGCCTTTCTAATAATGACTGTTTACTTTTTTTCCATACTGTTTCACCAATAAACCTCAGTGTCAGTGACATGTTGTTAGGCGTTACATGAAACCGCCTTCAAAGACAGCACATATCAAAAAGTTAGCTTTTATTTTATGAATGGGCTTTTTTGGATGGGAGTCACTGCATTGAAAAATGTTGCAGCCAATCAACTGTATGTTTCCAGTCAGTCAGCTGTTACACTGAATTGGCAGAGCACTATCAATCCATAAAGGATTTAAATCACTACCATTATGAAAGCCTGACTTCATGTTCCATCCTTCTCATTTGTCCAGGTCAAGTTGGTGCAGCATACATACTCGTGTCTTTATGGCACCTTTCTCTGTAACAACGCTCGTGAGCGGGAGGCGAGGAACATCTACAAGCGCACCTGCTCTGTCTGGTCCCTGCTTCGCAGCGGAAACAAGAACTTCCAGAACTTCCTCTACATCCCCAGTCATGATATGGTACTTCCCACTTTTTACAGTGTCTTCACACTGTTATTATGCTGTTACTATTATGATATTATTCATGCTTTCTTTGTAGCTGAACCACCAGTTAAATACAGTAACCACTGTTACTGCTACTGAGCCTATTAGTGAGGAGAAGGTGACTTGTTTCCACTTTCATCCCGGAGCTAGAGTGATAGACACTGTCATTACTGAATATTGACCTTCCAGGATTGTCCTCGTCACAATGTTTGTCTGCCAGGTGCTGCAGCCAGTCTGCCACACACGGGCATTACAGCTGTGGACAGCTGTCTACCTACCCACCTCCTCCCCTTGCACCGCTGTGGATGACGCTATGGAGCTCTACCTCCCCCCGAGTGTCGCAGGAGACGAACTCACCTCTCGTTCTCTGGACAGGTGTGTTGGTTTGATGTAAATCTGATCTTTTGCTCAGTATCTGTACTGACTGCTCTTTGCCCACGTTCCAGGAACAGTTCATGTTACAGAGAGTCAGGCTGCCCTCTAGTGTCCCAAACAAAGAATTGTATCACTGCCTTCTGAGCTTGTGTAAAAAAATAAATCCTTATGTATTTCTGATTCCAGGCTTCCCAAAACCCGCTCCATGGACAACTTGCTGTCAGCTTTTGAGAACGGGGTGCCCCTGACACGTACATCCAGCGACCCCAATCTCAATAAGCACTGCCAGGAGGGTCGCTCTGCCCTGGAGCCCCCATCAGCCACAGAAGAAACCTCTACAGATATCTGTGATGAGTTCATACCTGACACTGGACTGGAAAGCAGTGAGGGGGAACTTCTACATGCCAAGACCCCAGAGGATGGCCCAGGTGCAGAGGGTTGTGAAGATCCACCGGAGGAGCCCTGTCTCACCACACAGCCCCTGCCCTCTCCGCCCCTTCCCCTTGTCCCTCTCAGTAAAGATGCTGCACTCGCTCACACTCCCTTCCCCGCTCCGGTCCTCAAACAGGCTTTGCCTCAGATCACTAACCCTCCTCTCCCACCACCTCCGCTGGAGGCTGAGAGCCCCTGTAGGACTGCTGAGAGCGCCACATCACCCACTCACAAATCAGAGCCGTGCTTACCTCTCCCCTGCAATGGCACACAGCCGACAGTCACCACCCCCACCTCGCTGCTGAACGGCCACACTGAGGGCCAAATAAAAGGCCTCCCAGAACCTGCAGGCCTGCAGGCTCTGAAGCAGCTACCCCCTCTTGTTCCCATGGAGGACTCTACTGAGACTCTCACAGGTGAGGGAGAACCTCCCCCCGCCCTGCCTCCCACAGTGAACCAGGATCTTACCCAGAATCATTTTACTGATGAGGAGCAGCCTGAGTCACAGCCCCAGGTTCAACTCCAGCGGGAGAAAGAGGACATGAGGACAGAAGTAGTGAAAGGAAGAGAGCGTGTGTTAACAGTTGCAGCAGCTCCTGTAGACTGCACCCAGGTAGCAGTTCGCCATGTGATCTCCCAAAGCCAGCTCTCAGACCTGTCCCTGCTTGGCTCCCACTGGGAGAGCGTCCAGGGTCTGGTCCAGTCCGCCTGCAGCAGCGCCAGCCATTCTGGCGTCAGCCGGGCCTTGCAGCCCAACACCTACCAGAGCCGTCGGCTTGCCAGTAAGCTGCTCCGCTCCCAAGGCTTTGCCATGGCCAATGGATCCCAGTGCTGCCGCAGAGAGGCTCTTTGTTGTCCCAGCAGCCCTCTGCAGCCTGGCTGGCTGTCTGCTGCCAGGAGCGCAGGCTACACCGGCCTGTATGGGCCTGCTGCCGCTGCCCTCAACAGCTACTCCCTGGCAGGCCATCAGCTCCTGCCAGTGTCGTACTCCTCGCCCTCTGCTTCCAGCTCCCCTCCCCCACCCCAGGCCCCGGCTTACCTCGATGACGACGGGCTGCCGGTGCCCATGGACGCCGTGCAGCAGAGACTGCGGCAGATCGAGGCAGGCTACAAGCAGGAGGTGGAGGTGCTGAGGCAGCAGGTGCGACAGCTGCAGATGAGGCTGGAGAGTAAACAGTACAGCACCCCTCCCTCAGAGCCAGACATCGACTACGAGGATGACATTGTGAGTCGCTTTTCCAGTGATGACATGAATGGCAGACAGCCCAACGCTATAAGCTCTTTTCTGGCTGCAGTGTTTGTAAATATTTACTTTTGATTATCCTCAAGAAGTGTTCTCTCTTCTCTCCTTCCTGTCAGTCACCTGATCTTGCCCTTTTCCCTCTGTTTTCAGACGTGTCTTCGTGAGTCAGACAACAGCAACGAGGAGGATTCTCTGTCGACCCACAGTGAGGACCGTCTGTCTGAGGGCAGCTGGGATCGAGTGGAGCGCAAGGACACAGAGGTCGGCATCCTTTAGTCCTTCATCGTCTAATATAGCTCCTGTCTCCACTTCCTCACCTTCCTCCCTCCCCCTCACTTGTATTGCTAGAGCACTTCTAATTCCAACACATTGTTCTGATATAGATGTCTGTGTGTGTGTGTGTGTGTGTGTGTAGGTCACGAGGTGGGTGCCTGACCACATGGCCTCCCATTGTTTCAACTGTGACTGTGAGTTCTGGATAGCCAAGAGACGTCACCACTGCAGGTGGGGCTTCACTGTGGTTTTCTTACCTTAATTAACACAAGAGCACATTTACTCACACATGAAAAGGTAGAAGAAAAACAACATGGGTGTCAAACATTAAAAAAAGCACCTTAAATCAATACCTTTCCACAGGAGACTTTGAGATGTGATTAACTTACTCCTCTTGAAAAATGTTGTGTTTGTTTTCAATAGAAAAAAATGTCTCCAGTCAGCCAACATTATCTTCATAAGTTGATAGATAGAGAAAAAGTCTTAATAGTCTTGATATTGGTTGTGGTTCGTGGCTGACCCGTTAACATTCAGAGCTCATAAAAACTCTCTTTTTCACCTCATTGTTTCCTCCTGTGATCAGAGGAGTGTGAAAGATGATGGCACAGAAACTATAGACCACTTTGATTTGCTCATTTGCTGCTCAGTCTGTTTTACACTGCTGGTATTGCAGCCGATAGAACGCTGATTAGAAAATTGATTAGGTTTTGTTGAGCCAGCTAATGCAAAGAAAGCCAGGTTATGTTGAACTTGCTTCATATTGAGTGTTAATGCAGGGCACTGAGATGTTTTGGCTGAAACCCCCTGGCCAGACGTTACAACGCAGCATTGAGATGTTAAAACAACACGAAAAGACTGCATTTAATGATTCTTTTCACGATCCATTTGCAGTAATTTCTTCAATTTATCAATAAGCAGTTTAGAAAATGTAGATTGTAGATCTGGCCAACACATCAAAAAGTCAAAAACCCATTCATTTTACAACAATATAAAATAAAGAAAAACAGGAAATATTTTACATTTACATTTTTTTCTAATCAAATCTGTCAATTATCAAAGTTGTCAGTGAACATATTTCTGTCAAATGAATAATCAACTCAAGTCCCTCTCATCCATTCTGAAGGAGATCTCTCACTCTACTTCCTGTCTGTACACTAA
Organism: Chaetodon trifasciatus; assembly: GCA_037975065.1. Lineage (NCBI taxonomy): Eukaryota > Metazoa > Chordata > Actinopteri > Chaetodontiformes > Chaetodontidae > Chaetodon > Chaetodon trifasciatus. The sequence continues at coordinate 10,029,470 of JBBMOE010000011.1, forward strand.
ATGAGGTTAAAGCCGCTTCGCTTAGCTTAATGTAAAAACTGGAAACGGGGCTACAGCTAGTCTGGCTTGCTGGTTGCTCTGTAAAAACATTATGTCATGAGGGGGATATGTGCTGGTTAATATTTGGTCAGGAGCAGTGAGCTTCAGAGGTGCTGGGAGGCCGTTTCTGTTGCCTTTGGACAGAGCCATGCTAGCTGTGTCCCCGTTTCCTGTCTTTGTACTAAGCTAAGCTAACTAACTGCTGGGTCTAGCTTCGTGTTTAGTGTACAGACGTCAGACTTATCAGTCTTGTCATCTAAGTTTGAGCAAGGAAGCGAAAAAGTGTATTTTCCAAAGCCTTGAACTTAGTCCTTAATATCTGCTTATTCTCTCCTAAATGGCAGCTGTTTCAAGATTGGATTCATTCATTTGTGTCTTCACTTATCTAAAGTATCAGATGTAAATGTCCATTAGAACAGCAATGTGTATAAAAAGCATTTCTCCTGGCGCTCTATTGTTGTAACACACTTCTGCCAAAGTAGCAGACTGCAATTCAAAAGCACACTTTGTATTTTCAAGGCAATAAAGCAAGCTTTGATTTCAGCCCATGGTTTCAGAATTAAAGGCTCTCGGTTAGCCAGGGAATTATTTATATGCTCCACTGAAAAAACTGAGACATTTGTCCCAAACTGGAAAGAAAGTCATAGTAACAGACAAAGAACCGCTCTGAAAATAAAGTGGATGAACAAAATGTATGCGAACACAGAGCTGCCATTATATGAAACATTCTCCTAACTTTCTGTCTACTCTCTGCCGTCAGGAACTGTGGCAATGTGTTCTGTAAAGACTGTTGTCATCTGAAGCTGCCCATCCCGGACCAGCAGCTGTATGACCCCGTGCTGGTCTGCAACACCTGCCACGACCTGCTCCTGGAGTCCCGCACCCGCGAGATCCGCAGCCAGCAGCTCAAGAAGGCCATCGCCACAGCCTCCAGCTGAGAGAAGCGTCGTTTAGCATGGCCCACCTCGGCTCGGTCCTGCTCGTTTTGGACTGATGAGCTGAGCGCCCCGTTGTAACCCCAACCCGTTGTGGTTTTGGCTGCGGGGGAGGGGGGGGAAGATGAGGAGGAATTGTTGCTCTTTGGGAGGCTCAGTTTGGAAACGGAGATCCACTGTGAGACTGTCTGATAGGTGGAGGAGCGGAAAGGGAAAGTCTGAGATGGAAGTGTCTACAGGGGAGGTTTTCCGACAGAACAGACCCCTTCTGTCCAAAGACATTTTCAACCTGGAGCGCTGCAGCGTCTAGCTGCCTCCACGTGGCCCAGTCCTCTAGCGGTGCCCTGTCCGAGACACATCTCCAACCTGTCCGCCCCAGCAGAGTCACCCACCTTTAGTACCAAGCACCTGCACCCTCCTGACAGACACTGTCTCGTACTTCAGAGGACAATCGCTCATCCTTTCACGTGCTGGGGACTCCAAAGCCTTTACCTGTACTACTGGAGGCTTTCAACTTTAAAAGAAAAGAATTGCTGCTACAGTATTTAAAAGTCTAATTTTGTATTCTTATTTTGTGCACTACTAGCTGTTGTGTATTTGAGGGAATTTGAGACCAAACTTGAGCAAAAGGGAGAAATCTGCTGTTTACTTTGTCATCGCATCTTTTTCTTGGAGCCTGAATGTAATATGTAATGGATAACTGGATCGACTTTCTGTTCATGTGCATTTGGTGGGTCGTATATGTGTTCATTGCTGCAATGTGTTTTCAAAATGATGTATATGCACAGTCAATGTGGCTCTGTCTTTATCAATGCTTTTCTCCAGTATGGCCACGTTGCAACATGAGACGTTCTGAGGGACGTGTGTGGATGGATCGGTGCAATGCTGTGTTTTGTTTGTTTTGTGGGACGTGTGCTTGATGCGTTAGAGGAAGAGAACACAACAGCGGTGGAAGACGGCAGATAGCTGTAACGTCTTCCTCTGGTGTGAGAAAATGTCATTTGAAGGTCCTGTGGGTATTCTGCAAGGTGACAGAGGGAGGTGTTTCTGCTGAGATGTTTGGGATTGAATGGCTGAGTATCCACGTAAAGCTTGATGTCCATCTGACTGATGACTCCTCAGATCGTTAGCCGGCAGAGAAGATGCTCGGGAAAAGGCTGAACAAAGTGCTTGGAGTTTCTCGTTCTGTTTCGGGGAGTTTGGCCACAATCCCCTTTAAAAAATGTGTTTGTGTCTACTGGTTGTTCCTTGAGACAATAGTGCCATATTTTGTTTTGTCTATTTTTAAAGCTTTTTTCTTTCTTACGGATGGCAGCAGGTTTCTAATTGGCCACCTCTCTGTATGTTTTAATGGTACAGATAGTTAGCTGCTTAAAAACACTGAGACAACTAAAGATTAACAGATGGTTCAGTTTGATAACAAGGCTAATCAGTTCAACGGATGATTGGATGTCACTGAATTAGTTATCCTGTGCAGTCATCCATTGTCTAATATTTGGGATTTTTTTTTCACATGGTGTTCATGAAGTCAAAATCTTTAAGAGGAACTCAGAAATGTAACATACATAGTTATCTGATCCGTAGTGGTGGCTAAAACCTGTCACTTAATGAATAATTGTTGTAAAGAAATGCACTGTAAAAGTTCAATCCCATGGGTTAAAATAAAAGATTATATCATGGATCTGTTTCCACGCTTGCTTCGTCACATGTTGCTCTGGAGAAGAATTCAAAGGGTTGGGAGTTGATTCCAGGTGTCACATTTGACACATTACTTGCTTTTATCATGAGGACCAAACTGAAGAGATAAGGCTTAGTGTAAATCAGGATATTCATGAGGTTGATAACTCAGAATAGATCAAACACACTGGTAAATGCTGAAAGGTGAAGTGGCTGAAGGAAAAAAAAACACAACTGGTCCACAGATTAAGAAAATGACCATAAATACAGAGCGAGTAAAAGAAGTGACAAAGATAATAAAAAAACGAATGAACAGCTTGTTCCAAAAACGACATCCCAACAGTGACCTGACAGTACATGAAATAATAAAAACACACTCCACCATGACCAGCCACAACATGAAAATGCTGCTTCCATGTTAATGCACTCCTGACAATAATCCTGTGATACAATGTTTAATGTTAAAACACTAGCGGCAGTGGCTACTCTGCATAATATGTACCTTTACGGTCATGGAGTATTTTTACATGGTTGTTGTTAAGTAAAGTAACACTTTACTTAAAGATCCTGCCAGGACATGGTGTAAGAGCCTCATTGACCGTAAATTCTGTCCTCAGTGCCCGACATACCAGTTGTGTAAGTGGCATATTGGATGTTGCAATTGGCTTCTGAAGATGTGTAATAAAATCCTTGTTGTGCCGTCGTGTTGAACACAGATTAAAGGCACACAGAGAAACTTCCCTCCATCAGCAGATGAATGTGAAAACAGCCCTCTAATGTCAAAGTGCACACATGTCATCCTGCACAGTGAAGCTCAAACATCCCAGTAGAGTTAGAATAAGCAAAACACATGTTTAAGTCAAGAGGAGCTTTTAAGTTGAGGATCTGAAAACCTCTGCCCGCAGAGGCAAACACAGTCATGGAAATAAACCCAATGCTTTTCCTCCATTTGTCCACCAGATAGCGCTTTTTCATTAAGTGAAGTACGAGGCAGTGCCTCTGCATCAAGGCCACCACTTTCAGTAAATTAGATCTTTGCTTAATTTCATAGCCATGGCTGTCTTTATTTCTCCATTTTCTCCAGTAAGAGATGAGTAAAGTTCCTACCAAAATGAATCAACCCTTGTTTCCTTTCTGCAAACAAATGTTGAAAATACAGCTGATTTTGGAAATGAGAACAGCATGGAAGTGAAACTTACATTACACACACACAGACACATGTCATGCCCACTTCCGATTGCTGGCAAAAGTCTTTGAGAATAGCAACGCAAGCTAATTCATGTTTTTTGGGAGGAACTTGTGCCAATGTCCCTCACTGTACTCACTCAGCATGATCAATAATTCAGGATGAGGGTATTCTAGGTTTCCACTCAGTGAAAGAAAATAAAGGTGACAGCTCTAACTTTTCTGTGGAAAAGTTGAAGAGAGATGTTGAGGGTTTTTGCAGAGCTTTGCACTGACTGGACAGCTTTTCTGGACAGAGTGAACTGGACTGGAAAATAAACCTTTTTAAAGATTTCACCTGATATCCTCTTTTAGATGTGCGTCTCTCAGATGAAGGTGTGTGTGTGTGTGTGTGTGTGTGTGTGTGTGTGTGTGTGTGTGTGTGTGTGTGTGTGTGTGTGTGTGTGTGCGTGCAGACCTCCCTGTCGCTTTGTGTTTAACTCATTAAACCTCACTGATCTGCAAATCCACAGACCTTTATTTTATATTCTGATGTATTTTGGTCCTCAATCTTATTATAAAACACCAAATATGTCAGTCTGTATTTTGAGAACACATGTATAACATGCACTGTTGAAAAGTAACTAAGTCCAATTACTCTAGTAATGTACAATTTTGAGGTACTTGTACTTGTGTATTTTTATGCCTTTTTATTAAAATATTGTATTTTTTTTTACTACATTTATCTGACAGATTTAAACATATGATCAGTTTAGAAAATATGATGCATTATTATATTAACCCCACCTTCATCAAATACAGTATTGCATATTGATACATTAGTGCAGTAAAACAATCACACTGACAGAGGCCATTCTGCAACATGAGTACTTTTATTTTGATACTGTCAGTACATTTTCTTTCTAATACTTCTATATTTACTGAGTACAATTTTGAATGAGGAACCTTTAAGTGAAATGTTTTTGTAGTGTGCTACTTGAACTTCCAGACATATTGAAAAAACAAAACAAAAAAAAAAAACAAAAAAACACGGAGTCTTGGGTCGGAATATTTCCCTTATCTTTAATATCATATACTTTCAATAAGAAAGATGTGGAACAAGCAACAAGCTGACACACAATACATAATGTATGGTACTGACAGTGTGAAATAGAATAATTTTTCTGACCTTAAATGAAAATAAACAAGCAGAAATAAGAATGATAATTATGTTCCTCCAACACAGCTCTGAGGGCCACTTAAGGTTACCTGTGGCGCAATGAGCCGCGCGCATTGATGATTAACTCCACCTGATTTCCCGCAGTGCCACTATCACCTGGACGCGTCTGCCTATCAGCACCATGGCAGTAATTGCATCAGATTTGGCTCCTGCGCTCCAGGACCCCATTCATGGGCCCCCCCATTGGAGCTCTTATCAGTGGAGAGCTTTATTAGACACGATGCCCGAAGGGGGAGGGGCCACTCTTTCTTTCCTGTCGGGGTATGGCGATAGATAAGTATGAGACCCCCTGCAAGAATGTGATCACATCGAAAAAACAAGTCACTGTGTTGCCTTCCCTCCATCGAGTCAGAGACGCTCCAAAATGCAGCCGCTCATCCTGCCCGTTCTCCTGGCATCCTTCTGGACGATCTGCACAGGAGCAGGAGGTGAGTGTGATCCATCCATAGCTGGAAGATATGCCGGACAGGTGATGGTTTTATTTAGATTTCACCTGCCACTGACCAGGTCCTAAATATAAAGATAGTGTCTAAGGGAATCATTAATTGAATAATGTTCTTAGAACCCTACCAGGAAAGGAACTGTTTTTCAGTCTGTCTTTTAATATTTATTCTTATATTTCTCTTCAAAATCTGCGAGGTTATTTTAACGCTGAACGTGTAATTGGTGGATTATTAATATCTGAATTCATGTATTTAAATCCTAAATAAATATGGAATGAATCAGCACCTCAGAAAGCATTTCAGTAAGACCAGCAAGGTGAAGCTGCTTGTTTTTTCAACCGTGTCACTCACTTTGTTCAATTAGAAAGTTGATATGTTGCGGAATCCCAAGAATCTGAGACAGAAATCCAAAAATAGATTAAGAAAGATGTTCGGCAGAGAAGTCACCAAAGACCAGCCGCTCCGCAGATAAAAAGAGGCACCAAAGCAGTACCAAAACCGCCTGCGTGACGCTCTCTCCCCACACACACACGCACCTGACCCGTTCATCACACTAATGTGGCAACGGACATTCCTCCATGAGTCCGACATGCGCATCTGCAAGGTGCATTTTCACCGCTGAGCTCACTGTTCAAGGGCACGATAGAATACAGAGGTTCTGTATCAGCTGAGCCAACAGAAGCAGGCAGCTCGGACCGAGCTGAGGCTCCCTCAGTGCCTCTGTCGAGCGGACACCTCTCTCTCCCTCTCTCGCTCTCCCTCTGGTGCACCTGCTCAGACACACAGCGGGCCAGTGACAGACGGTCGCGTCCTGGTTGCCGCAGGGAGACGCATCGAGCTGCGCACAGCCAATGTCTCCAGTTTCACAGCGACTGATTCTGAGACGTTAATTTGGCAGATAAAGACACCAAGATTCTGTGGATTAACAGTAATTAATGACTGACTGACACCGCTGCGCTTTTTGGTCGGTGCGAACAGGAAAGAGTCATTAGTTAACAAATGCGCACATGAAAAGAAGGAGTCAACAATGACCCCCGATGAGGTTTTTCACATGAATACCAAACACGCCTTTTCTGTCTGTAAAATGTGATTAGATTGGGCTAATTAATTCGGGGATATTCGGAATTTAAATTAGACAACTGCAAAAATGAATAGAGAGTAATTTACATTTTTCACAGTTCCCTCTGATTGGCTTGATTGCAGTCCACAGCTGATTACCACTCCTGCATCGGAGGGACGATGCCACTGACCGCTCTTTGGCTTTTGGTGTAAAACGCTCTAAAATATTCCACAAATACTCCTGCACTGACGTGTAGGTCACATCCAGGGGAGACTTACTATATGTGCGACTATACATTGAACTGTTACAGTATCTATTCAGTTATTTTTGCAAAGAGTTGGAGATAAAGCACCAGTCCATGCAGACGCTCCAAGCTGTTAAACACTCACGGTGGCTCATCTGCTGCTGTTCCGTGCGCTCGGCTTGACTCGGTGTTGAGGAGGAGCGTCCTGCGCTTTGTCACATGCGCTCTGAGTGGAGCAGCTCTGAACGTTGCGGTGCGTTGCTCAGTACCTGCAGCTAAATGCACAGAGGGATGAAAGTTTTGTCCAAGGCCTCTGCATGACAGAAACAAGTGCCTGCCATGTGTTTGTGGTGAAAAGGCGATCCTGATAAGAAGTATCAAATTCTCCTTTTCTACTTTGCAGTTACGCACTTATCAAAAAGCAGTCAGTCCTCATTTTGTTGGGGATTCAGAAGGTTGGAGGTTGGACAGGATTGGATTGGTACAGCATGGCATTTCTTTTGAACCGTGTGTTTGTGTGAGATGCAGCGTCTACGAACGCACAGTTTATGTCTGGCTCTGCATGGCGCACAAAACACAATGGCATGAAACGATCCGTCTCCGCGTCAGCATGTACTCACATTTGGTTTTCTCTCTGGTCGACGTGCAGGCAGACGTGGCCCATTTGTTTGCCTTTGCTGCCTTTTGTTTTCTTCTTCACAGTTTCCTCACTTTGCTCTCTTGGCAGACTTTTCGGATCCATTGAAACTCATTCATATTGTTCATTTGCTCTGCTGCGCACTAGAGATCAAAGCCAAGCGCCGATTGGTCAAGAATTGTGCGGACAGAAATCTGATTGGCCGAGATGAAAACAAGCGACTATGGGCCATAAAAATCGAGTTACCACTTAGAGTGATGGAGGATAAGTACTCATTTGAGTAATAGTCCTGCATTGAAAATATTACTTCAGTAAAAGTAATATTAGTAGCTAAATTTGGGCTATTTAAAGTATCACAAGTAAAAGTACTCAATTAACAGATTATTATCTCTGTTCTTACAGTTGTAGTTGGTGGAGGTGGAACTAACATTTACTACTTTGTAATACTGTCAGTAAGTTGAATCTATAACAGTGCAGCATATTCTAGAAGCTCACCATATTTGTAGTTCTGTGTGGAAAAATCTTGGTTAGGTAACTTAACTAAATCTGTCAATAAATGCAGTGGAATAAAAAGTAGAATAGTTTCCTTCTGAAATGTAGTGGAGTATAAGAATAAATTGGCATAAAATGGAAACACTCAAGTAAAATACAAGTACCTCAAACTTGAGTGTATGTGCTTAGTTACTTTCCACCACTGCTTACAGACAAAACATGAGCAAACATTATCTGGCTGAAATGAAACTGAGGCAGGTATGTCATGTTCTGTAAAGAGCATCTTCTGTCAAAGCCATGAGTGACAAGTTTTACTGTCACAGTTATCAGATGCATTTGATACGCTGATATGTGATAAGTTAGAGGGCAGATACAGCTGTGGTCCTGATTGCTCCTATGATAAGACGGATTTAAGCTGTGGCCTCAGTGCTGACTTTTGAGGATGGAAAGAGATATATTTTCACAGCTCCCACCAACACTGTCAGACCATGCAGCAGGTAAACGTGAGTCAAAGTTACAAATTAATCAGAATCTTTTAACACCTTCAGTACATCTTGAAACATTTTTTTCTCCTGTTTTTTTTTCCAAATATAAAAATAAATCAAAGAAATGAGCATCTCTTTAATTTACATGACCAGTATAGTGAATGATGGCACATGAGAAAATAATCTGAACGCACCCACCCAACCACCCACACACACACACACACACACACACACACACACACATTGGTCCCCCCTGCTTCATTTATTTTCAGTACCCATTATCATGCAGGAGCAGGAGGAAAAGGCTTACCAACATGGCAAAGAAAACAAACACTGACTTCCTTCACAAACACCGGGAGAAGTCCTCATAGCAGTCTAACAACAGAGCAGGCGACCCTCCCCGTATTTTTTCAATGGCATGTGTGTTTTTCATAAATATTTGATTGGTGAGATAGCTGCAGATATTTGTCTCCAAGCACAGGGTGGAAACATGCAAACCAATTGTGAAATATTAATAAACCCTCAGACAAACATGTGAGAATGGGCCCTCGTTGATGCAAAAGATTGGCTCTGTGTTTATTCTGATAGCACGGAAAGATAAAGCACAAACGGCAACTTTTTGGGGAATAGGAAGACAGTTCCTGCGCATTAGGGGTTTTTGTATGGCCGGTAATAACAGCTGACTTATATCAATAGGAGAACAATTCAGTGTTTGCAGTAAGGAAAAAAAATAAACTATGAATGAAAAAGGCAGTTGTCAGTGTATATGATAAGAAGAAACATCCCATTCTGCTCTCACAATAAGCTGAGGCTTGTTGGTGTCACCCAGAGGTTAACAAGGCAGGGAACTGCTGATACTGGCACTGGCATCAAGTGTCTGTGATAATGATCTTTACATTATTTGCTGATGCCATTCAGTCTCACAATACAGGTGTACGAGCATCCCACCAATAAAAGCCTTGTTTTTCATTTCCTGTGTTTCAGATTGGTGCTATCAGTCCCAGTTCACCTGTGATCACCAGTGCAATGGTAAGATTATTTAAATACTAACTTAAAACTTTAAGTACATAAAAGCAAGTTACAGATGTGAAGTGTAAGAAAACACAAGCTGAAAAATGGAGCTAAAATAAAGAGCAATTGTACAAATGAAGTAAAAATGAACAAATGCAGGAAAAGAACCGAATAAATCCCATTCATGGTTTGTAGGTGATCAGTGTCTAAAAATCTACTCTAAAAATGTAGACAAGCACTGGTAAATTTGAGGTTATATCTGAGATAACAGTTTCAACTTCTGAAGGACACGTGCGGTTTGCTTAGTTGCATTATATTACTAACATTGCATGAGAAGTAGATCTGTCTACTGTATGCATAAAAATCAAACTTGATGTGATGCATATTGAAATATTTGACCTAAAGGTAACATGTAGATGGAGAACTGTTAGGAGCCAAAGACTGATCCCTGTGGTACTCCATAGATTTGGGTGGTGGAGGATTTAGAGTCTTCTATAGTCATAAAAGATGTCCATTTAGAGAAATAGGAATGAGATAGGAATAAAACCAATCTAAAACATTGCCCAGTATGCCTTTAATGCTCAAGACATTCAATTAAAAAAAAAAATCAAATGGTAGTCTAAATCAAAAGCAATAAACAATATCTGGCCACTGTCAACTGGTAAAAAGAAGACCATTACAAATCCTGAGAAGGTCCTGCTCTAAGACTGAAGTAAAACTTATCAAAGAGACAGTCCAAGTTGTTTGACTTGGGTGTGTTTCTTGTTTCAGTGCCAGACAAGTGGAGCCACGTTAACAATGGCTGTGCAGGAAAATACCAGTCGCCCATCAACATCATCACCAGGAAGACTTTGAAAGATGAGCGACTGACTCCTTTCAAGTTCGATAACTACCAGCAGATCTTCAGAGGCACAATCAAGAACAACGGCCACTCAGGTGAGGGTATTTTCCATTAAACATCAAACAGCTATCAATGCTTTGCAGCTGTTGTATGAACTCTTTGTGCTCGCTGTGTCCACTCCAGTTCAGGTTGGAGTTCCTCACCTCAGCACCATCTCAGGTGGAGGCCTGCCAACCAGCTATAAGGCTGTGCAGTTCCACCTGCACTGGGGCAGCAATGGAGGGCCTGGCTCTGAACACACCATTGATGGGGAGCAGTATCCCATGGAGGTACCTTAACCTTACAATACAAACACACACAGCCTATCTTTAATATGGTCGGCTGTTACTGAGGGACAATGATGAAGAATAACTGATATGTTCATCTGGATCACATGAAGGCAGTTGAGTAGATCTACATGTCAATCCCATTAATGACTTAAAATTGGACAAATATAACAATTTTCTAAACACCATCTGTAACGCAAAAAAAACACGTTTGGATGTTCCGTTTGTTAACTTATCAGTTGAAGCCGTTATTACATTTGGAAACAGGCCAATCATTGTGTTATGATCACAAATATGACACTCTACAAACATATATGTGAATATACTTTAAAGGGTAAGGCTGATGATATTCTATTTTTTTTTTTTCTATTGTTAACAAATTCCATTAAAAGTGTGTTTTTAATGCTTCCTGACTTCCTGACTTGTGTCTGTGGCACTCAGCCTCAAGCCCATTCATTCATTCCTGAAGGCATGAATCTTTAATAACAGGCTACAAATATATAGTTTCAGTTTTAAAAAAGGCCCACACGGCTGGACTTTTATCAGACATTACTCAAACACGAGTAAATAGTGCATTTGCTGGGAACTATTTTTTACCACAGACTTTGCGCACTAGTGAGTACTTACAGCAGCAGGATGGTTTATGAAATGTTGACATGTTAACATCTCTGTTGTTTCAAAAGAGTGTTAAAATGAAGCTCAGTGGCAAAGGAATGAGCTATATATGACTGTTGGTTTTGATCTTTTCGTGGAATTTGCTTATGTTAAGAAAAATATATAATATTACCACATATTTGAATGGTCAAAATAGTCATTTGGTTTTTAAATTTTACTGTTTTTATGGATGCACCAATTAATTTATTGATGATTTGGTGATTGTTTGATTGGTTAGGAATGTTTTTTGTTCATCAATCAAGTCTTTTAGGACATTAGGTGTAGTTTTTTATGTAGAGCTGATTAACTTGAACTGATATCTGCTGCTTGTTTGAGCATGAAATCAATTCAATGGCCAGAAACTGATCAAATCATGATGTTTTTGTTGGTCCTGTTTACAAGGAGAGTCTACTCAGACTGTAAAAATAAGTTTGTGAAAAAGTGGTAACATCAGTAATATTTTCTCTACAGCTGCACATTGTTCACATGAAGCATCATTACACTGATCTGACAACAGCACTGTCAGACCCAGACGGAGTTGCAGTGCTTGGGTTTTTCTACGAGGTAACCATTTTAAATCCTGTATCGTTGACATCAAACTGCTGTCACAGAGCAGACCCCAAGCTGAAATGAAACAGTGCTGAAATGCGTATATTTCCATTTTCAGAGGTCCAGTAGTGCAAACCGAAAGTATGACCCCATCATCAATGCTCTGCGAAGCATCAAAACTACAAGTAAGTATTGAAGTTCAATAAAACTAGCTAGAAATGTGGCCACAGAGGAGCATTGTTAACGTTTCACCTGTGACTCTTCTATTTTCAGATGGCAACACATCTCTGCTTCCCATCTCCCTGACACAACTCATCCCATCAGAGCAGAATCTGACCACCTACTACCGCTACAAGGGCTCTCTGACCACTCCAGGCTGCACCGAGGCTGTGATTTGGACTCTGTTTGAGCATCCCATCCCTCTGAGCATGGATCAGGTTAGAATAAAATTTTGTGTTTGTGGATACATCAGTCTTAAAATACTCATGAAATGATTAATGACGTAATGAAGAAGAAAGTTCTGAGACACAAGTCTGAATTAATATTTATACTGTTCTATGGCTTTTGCTATTTTTCTGTAACATGTTTTGTGAAATATTGGATTATTTGACTCTAGCCATTATTTAAATGAAACCATTGGAGAATTTAAAGGGAACATGTCTCTTTTGTCTGAATTTTTGCAAAGGTATTTGGGAATTGCTGGCTTCATTTTTAAAAATGTATTACATTTTCTGAGCTAAATCTGTAAAGTAATTGGTAACCATAACTGTTAATAACTGCTAATAACTAAATACAGTGGAGTGCAAAGCATACATTTGCATAAAATGGAGAACATCAAATCAAATCAAATCAAATTTATTTATAAAGCACATTTAAAACAACAGCCATTGACCAAAGTGCTGGACAATTTTCAACATAAAAGCAGCATAATATAAAAGCAGCATACAACAAGAAACAGACAGAAATAAAACTCTCACACTGAGTTAAAAGCCAAAGAATAAAAATGTGTTTTAAGACGTGATTTAAAAACAGGCAGTGAGGGGGATAGTCTAATATGCAGAGGCAGCTCGTTCCAGAGTTTGGGGGCTACAACAAAAAACCACAAGTACTTCAGTATTGTTCTCAAGCACATAATGGGAAAAAATGTACTTAGTTACGTTGCATTAATGTATTATAATGTACAGGTCTATACAAACACATTGAAGACATTGATGAGAAACTGGAGTCTAACGCCTGTGTTTATCTCCTGTTCCCTCAGCTGCGTGTGTTCTCTGAGCTCAAGTTCCACGACGGAAAGCCAATGGTGGGGACCTTCAGGCCAGTCCAGCCCCTCAACGGCCGGCAGGTGTTCCGCTCGGGAGGCGCAGTGATCCTGGCCAGCTCTGCCTTCCTTGTGGCCGCTGTTGCCACTGCCTTGGGACTGTCCCAGCCCAACTAGAGCAAGGCATCCCATGCTGCACTGCGACATCCATGAACACAATAAGTTCTGCATCTCTCCTCAGCTGAACCCTGGTTTGTAACATCATTGCATGGTTGCCAAGACCACGTTGTAGTGCAGGCATGACTCACCTGGTGTACCTCCCTTACAACACAAATGACAAAGGCGTTCGAGGAATGCCTTATGAAAGGTGCTGTAAGGGTTTGACCAGCATTCATGCATGCGTAGTGAAGTAGTAGGTCTTATTTCAGCATTATGAATGTGCCATAAAGCAGGTTACCAAGCATTCAAAGTGAGTTTGAATTCAAACTCAACACAAAATCCCTTAGTCATCCCTAATCTTTCATATCATCCTCTAAAAACCAGCACACACACACATCCTCACACACATTAGACCTCATCCACTCTGTCCAATGTCAGGTAAATTTAGTCTCCGCTAACGTCAGTCTGAGTTGCCCATGGTTTGCGCTCTGAGAGTCGATGTCAGCCCCATGACCTGGCACGTGATGTGTTGTTCCCAGTGGGGCATGTGAACATAGAGCTATTAATAGTAGAACTGAGTCACAAAAAACAAGCTCCATTTCAAAGCCAGCGGTCAAAGGAGTCAGCAGTTTGGCTTTTCTTTCCAGTCCAGGAGCACACAGCACAACTGTCAGGTGAACCCCGCTCAGTCACTCAGTCAGCAGTTGCTTCGGGACAGCAGGGGAGGGTGAGGGGTGCGAGGGCTTGCCTTTCTCTGCAGGAACAACTGCACGCTGTTCTGAGAGCAGAGCTGCAGTCTATTTCAACCAAGAGTCACAGGCTACCAACTCCTGAGACAAAGGTGAAGATGCTCATTGGTGGGTCACAAAGCGAGTGGCAGCTTGGTTTCAGAGGGAGGAGGGGGCGTTTGCAGGAGGAGACAGCAACAGCCAGCATATAAAACATCACGTCTCTTTTCAAACTACTGTCATTATTTTCATGCGTCTCAAATACTTGCATGAATTCGCATGTCTTGATGTGCAAGATGTTTATCATGAGCCACATGTACAGAACATGGCTGCTGGAGTGAGAACCGTGCTTGCCAAATTCATACACACGCCTCAGGCACTCCATTTCCCATTTTTGACCCGCAAAGTTCAGTGAGCTTATCTTGAGAACATGTGATTGTGTTCATGGCTTGTATTACAGGGTCTGGGATGCACTGAATGTTATCGACTGTGAATTACACCCCACTGAGTTTTCACAGATTTATTTAGGAGGACTCGTTATGTATTCTAGTGAGAGATCTGTGCAATTTTGCAGCAAGATTTACTGTGATGATCGAGCAAGGAATCTGTATATTTTCCATTGTTGCATAGGCCATCAACTTCTATTTCTATGCTGTGTCATTGTACACATGTATTTATGTACCGAATGTGTATATTGATATGAGACGCACAGTTATTGTTATTTATGTATTGCAAAGTTTATATAGTGCTGAATGCAAACCCATATATGAAGCATCAAGTTGTTCATGACCAATCGAGTTTACTTATGATGTTCAAGTGTATGAGATTGTCAGGTTGTAATGCTTGAAAGTGTCATAAATAGTATTGAGAATGTGTTCGAAATGAACAAAAGAATAAACTTAAATGCCTTTTTAATGACAGTCTCTTCTGCTTGCACAGGGAACAATTCAAACTGTTTGAACCCTGGATCAAAACAGCATTTAGCCTCACTGTCAGTCCTGCCCCCAAACCTCTGCACTGTGAAAACTGATATCAGAACACACTCTGTTGGCTCTGTTGTTTGTCTGCTAGCTCAGACACACAGACAAGCTTCTCACTTTCCTGTCCGATTACTCTTCGGTTTGTCGGGAGAGTCTGAGAGTGCTCACGCATCTCAGTCCCTTAATCCTTTTCTAATTGACTTGTCCTTGATGTTACAAAGGCTGTGTGCAAGATTGTTGTATCATACACAGCTCACTATCAAAGCTACCAGACAAGTAACACAAACACACTGAAATCATGAGACAACACACACCTTTCTTTTTCTTACAGGTTTCTGAGACAGATTACAGGTGCTTTTTCATACTTCATCCCCCTTTCAAGTTACGTTATGCCCCCCTCCCCCCTCACTTTGCTTCTTTCCCCCATCATTAAGGAATCAAAAGGTTTATTGTGATGGACAGGCTTAGGAAGACAGCAGCCTCTCACAGAGACATGCATGGAGAGGGACAGAGAGTATAGATAAAAGGCTGAATGAAAGCCTCCTGTTCATTCCCCCGCTCAGGCCTCTCTTGCGTCTTCAGTTAAGCATCAAGAGGGAGTGGAGATCAAGCAGTGGATGCTTCCTAATTGGCAGTGGTACCTTGGCCTTCTAGTCAACAGGACAGCACCCATACAACCACACTAACTCCTAAATCTCCCCTCACATGACCCGTGTCCCTGGGGTCTCTGGGACAAAGGGCATCATTCTCCCTAGGAGAAACCAGAGGCATCCTCATACTGAATGTGACCCTCACTGAGACACACACAGCAGCCCATCAGATATCCAGCAGCAGTTAAAGGCCACTGGGCCGGTCTTTGTTTGTGCAGTTTACAGAAAAACAGTGTCACCTTTACTACCTCTTTATGCGATGTCCGTACTTCCTGCATCTCAGGCTTGAAATAAATCCCATGCGGCCTGTCCATCGATGGTGCAATCTGTGTGTCTCTATGTCAAGCTGTCACCAAGAGATACCTGCTAACCTAGTTATTGTACTGTCAGTGATATAACTCACAGAGGAGTCTGCCAACTATGGCAGTCGTGATGTAACGCTAGCCAGCGGTGGAGAATAACCCCTTGCTTGCCTGGTAATGTAGCAGCAGCTAGCCAGCGACAACAGCCCCCGCTGCTCTTGTTTTTACTGGGATAAGGATCTGGAGGAAGCAGTTGCAAAGGGCCAAACATTCATTTCCTCTTAAATTAAACTCAGTAGAGATAGACAGCAAGTAGAAAGTCGCTTTGTCCTTCAAAGTTTAGCACACAAAAGCTTTCATTCAAAGAAAATGACTCAAATACAGCAGGGGACCATTAACTGCTAATATTTTTGGGGAGCCTACTTATCACAACACAGACACTGTTACAGCAATTAGCATACATTTCCCATCAGTGGGGATCATATCCTGTCATTTATACACAGCAGCTGACATCGGTTTACATTCAGCGCTGAGATAAATGATGAGAAAGAATGTGAGGCTACTTAAAGCCTTTTGATCCCATAGAGTATGACAATGAGTAAATCAAAGGGATTAAATAGCTTTTTCAAAAGCTTTGATCTTCCTTTCAATAACACTTAAAGTTTCAATTGCAGGGGAGGTCAGAGGTTGTTGTGGTCAAAATTAAGAAAGCAGTCAAATAGCGACTTCTGATGGTTTTAACTACGCTCCTCTAAGGTGTTCGAGGAGCACCACATCATGTGGTTAAGAGGCGACGGGATCAGCTGCCGTCAATGCGGCTCACTGCTCCCGTTGCCAGACCCATGAAATTGGAGTTACTAAAGCAGACAGAACTGGCTCGGAGGCTGCTCCGTGAGAGTCAGCTAAAGGTATAGGTTAACCGCTGTCATCCGTTTTAGGAGCAGCAGCTTTGGGAAAGTGATCTGGATTAGTCTGGCCTACTGTAGACAGCAGTTCATGTAGGGATGACTGGGGTGGATGCACTGATATGGAAGAAAGCCTTGCAACACAAATAGAAGAAAATCACTTCTACAGTCAGCAGGATTTCAGTCTGTAAATGTGAACACAACCTGCTCACCCCTGTTTTTAGTTAGTGTTTTTAGAGATGTATTATTAAATTGAGGGAAAGTTATTGAACTGTAATAGCTGATTCTTAGGATGGACATTTGTTTTCCTCAGTCAGGATGTATCTGACAGGAGTCCAGTATTCATTCACGCTCTCATTCAGAGTTGCCTTTGCGCTCCGACACTGCAGTGGCCATCGTCGACAAATCTACAAGTGCACATGAAGGCTGCTGAAGGAGAAGAAAGCAAGTGTTTCAAACTTCAAGGGGCACACACGAATTACATGCCTCATGAGTGCAGAGGCTTTTGTGGGTGCATTCATGTGCTTGTGGAGTCTGCCATGACAGGCATGAAATGGTCCGATGTCAGTTTCATTTGAGCATTGACTTAAATTCTGATTACACAGGACTGTCTCTCATCTCTTACACTGGAATTGGGAAGGAATTTCTTTCTTTCATGATCAGGAGGGACCATTACAGCTAAAAAAAAAAAAAAAAAAACTCTTTGAATATGCATATGGACATGTGAGGTTAGTTTTAAAAGTAAAGTAATGAAAAGTAATGATAGTGCTGTGGCAGGGTAACCTCCAGTTCTATCATGGTGTCTGGTTTTAGGTTAGGTTTGATGTATGCATATTGATAAGATGGTATTACACAATAGAAATAAGATGTAGTACCTTTGTGAGTGTGTGTGTATGTGTAACATCATCCTGGCTATCTATTATTCAGATGGCGTGCAGCATTGAAAAGAAACTAGTTTTAGCAAAGATATGATAAGTTAACCTCAACTAAGCTCTATTAAAGTAAATTTGCTCCAACGGCTGAACAGTAAAATAAACAGGAGAAACTGCTGAATATCTGTGCTCTGGGAGATTGTAGAGAAAGAAATCCGAATACATGCACAAAGTGAACTGTGAGGAAGCTGATATGATTGCACTTTTATTGTGAAAGTGACACTCTGTGGTGACCTGAGTGCAGACTTGGACTGAGGCAGCGTCAATCAACAGGAAGAAGGCTCAGGCTGGGGTAAAAGACGGTCCCTTCTAACAGAAACAAAGGTACCTTAAGTACCAGCGTTCACAAAGAGCCGGAGGCAAACATGGTGAAGTCTTTCTATTTTTGACAACAATGTTCTTTGGTTGCATTGTTCAGGGGGCACAGACCAGTTCAGGGGGTGAGGGGTCTTGTAGAAAGACAAAACTCATGTGAACCTTTAGGTTGACCATACATTCCCAGCTGAACCAGATTCATGGCAGATTTTCCTGAAGAGCTGCTGACAAATCAGAATTGTGATCATGTATCACCTGTGTAGGTACAGTATGTTCTCAATAATCATATTCATATTGACTTTAATGTGTCAAAGGACACAGGAATCCTGCGAAATTTGTGTCTGCAGGACACAGTGCACGCTCACATATCCTGTCCAAAGACGACGCTTAGCAACAGTCGTCAGTTGAATTCCCAAATCCACACAGGAGGATGTGATGATACACATGTTCTATTATGTACCTATCTATGACTCTTCACAATCCTTCCACCCATCTACTGGTGCCACAAGGTTTGTTGTGGCTGCCGGCACACCCTGTTCACCCGGGTGGCGTGAGGAAGTGGGGAGCATTCTCATTTTCCATCTATTAAATTGAATTTTATGAGTCATTCTGACCAGTCACAATGACAGTGGAAGGCTGCTGGCTGCTGGTACATCAAGACAAAAACCCACCACAACCCGCCAGCCACCTCCCACCCACCATCCAACCTTGGCACTCAGCCTCATACTCAACTCCATCCCCCATCACACAGCTCTGATGCTTTTTGAATGCAAATAAAGCCACGCTGGGGAAAGAAGGCTAAAAAGAGCAATGCTTTGGTCCAGCATCAAACAAATGTTTGATGCAGAGGCAGAAAAATTACAGTTTATTCTTTTCAAGAAGTAATGTTTATGTTTTTGAAGGAAGGAGACACAGCCAGCCAGTACGTGCACACAGACAGACAACTGCAGGATGAGAGGACAAGAGACAGGAGACGGAAATGTCCTTGACTGTATCTGTTTTGCACAGCACAAATTGATGTGAATATTCCTAAGTTTGGGTATTCAACAATAACTTGCAGTATTGAAACACACTGTATTTTGAAAGCTAAAAAAGGACAAGTGAACGCGCTGGACATAGACATGATTTGAGACTGTTAATTAAATAAATAAAATTAGTCTGTTAATTAGTTCTTTAAATGAATGCTATATCAGTGATCAGATGCTTATTTTGCAGTGATAATAACAATGTATTTTTACTATCATTGCACTGTTGATTTAAAGCCCTTTTGGTTATCTGTGTCCAATATGTCAAAGCGTTTTTCCTTCCTAAATAACTTTAACTTTCACAGCAGACAGGACATGTAATATTCAGTCTGTTCAAGAAGAGGAATTAATTAGCTATTGATTGATCAACTCTCGTCTCTATGGTGTAGCTTGCACTCCAGTTTTAATATATGGATGAACAAGCAGTAAGACATTAGCATGTTAAAAAAAAATTATATAAATAAATGGTGTTACAGCCTACACGGTGTATGTGAAGTAAACTGCTCGTGTTCTCCGCTCCCACGCTTCATGCTACACACGTACAATCGCTCTTAATGTGCATATATTTTTCTATATTATCAGCGAATGCATTTGATAAACTCATGTTTGTAGCTTCTGTGGCTGTACCTTCAAAATCTAATCTGATAATGCTAACAAATGACATATGGCATGTCTTGTCTCGATGTCCGCATGTCTAGATGTGTAACTGACATGAATGAAATGAAAGTGACTCAGTTTGCTCATAAATCTGACACACATTTCACCATGGCCAGTTTAGAAACACTTCATGTAGATACAGTATGACACAGTAATGTGGGTTAAACCCATTATCTGACTATGATGACATGAAATGGCATTTTTGGGGGGAAGAAGAACTGGACGAGCAACAGCAATGTGCTGACCAGCACTCAGACAGTAAATACAGCATTGCCTTATACCATGGCAGCAATGTTAGCAAACAGTTGCCCATTTTCACATCTAGCAGATATTAACATCAATTTTGAGTCCAGTATTCTCCTTTCTTGCTCCTCTTTCACAAGAAAAATGCATTTGTCCATTTGTGGAGATGACCAGCTGATGTCAGCTGCTTTGTCTATCGTTTGGTGCCGGGCACTTGTGTACAGTGGGCTTATCAGTGTTTTTATAGCGAAAGCCATGAGACTGAACTATATAGAATGACTTTGGAAGCTAAAACCAAAACAGTGAGCTGAAAGATAAAAAGCTCAGGAGCGCTGCTGGGCTAACTTTTTTCATTTATACATAATATTAAACAGTGGAGCTGTATATGTTACTTTAATTGTATCTGGTACACAGTGTAATTCTGTGGTTCAATAGTGAGGTGTATGAAACTACAGACTGAAGTCTGTAACCAGAGATTGGCCTTTATCTCGAGCTAATCCGCAGCATCACTCCTGATTGTGATGAACACGGGACAAATGAGGTCTCAGTCATCTTAAGGTGGATGTTAGCTAAGAAAGTAGTTCACCAATTTCCTCAGAAAAGGGAACTCTGAGCTTCCTGTTTTGTTTTCTTGTTGTCATCTCAGTCATGGTAACTGTGAAACCAGAGGTCATGACAAATGACTGTCAGCTACAGCTCACAGTGCTTCTACCAGGAAAACAAAGACAGTCGTTGAGGGTAGCTTTCGTGTGTGTGACATAATATCAAAATTATATATATATATATATATATAAAGTATAGAATGCATTATCACACTTTTAATTCAGTGTCTAATTCAGGTCTAATCAATATTAATTCATTGAACCCTAACCCTAACCCAAAAAAAAAACAAAAAAAAAACTGACATCTTAAAAAATACTGAAAATTTCATTCCACAAATGATTGTGGAGATAAGAATACTGAACATGATTGCAGGAAATTTGAGAAAATAAT
Source organism: Chaetodon trifasciatus (assembly GCA_037975065.1). Classification (NCBI taxonomy): domain Eukaryota; kingdom Metazoa; phylum Chordata; class Actinopteri; order Chaetodontiformes; family Chaetodontidae; genus Chaetodon; species Chaetodon trifasciatus. Next base: position 10,050,417 of record JBBMOE010000011.1, read on the forward strand.
CAACTTTCTTGAAATTTTCCTTCAAAAAGTCACTCAAATTTGAATCTAAGCGTTCTCAGACTCACACTCAAAAATCATGAATGGACTATAAATTTGTCAGTCTTGCATCTGAATATGTGTTAAACTGCACATCTAACAGTATTCAGTATACTGACAATCCTTCCAAGCCAGTAGCAGGAACTTGATTTTCTGCATGCTTTGTATCAGTATACTTATCTCACTGTGCAATGAGCCAGGTTCCTTTTATAAGGTCAACAAAGGCCAGTTTTCATCCTCAGTGAGTGGCTTCTCACAGCTTCCCTGAACAGTAGGACTACTCATGAAACTCTTTCATTATGAAATCTAGTTTTCATACATATCATTACTGAATTCCACATAAATGTTGCTTCACTTCTGTCTTCACTGCTTGGGCTACTTTTCTGAGAAACTGCTCGTGTACCCTGTGTAACCTTTTAAAACGTCAAAAAAAAAAAAAAGTCAAAACACGACAACAAAAAAACATGTAATGTTTTGTGTACCCATAACTATGCACCCATAACTATCCATCATATTCCATTTGAAGGCTTGAGAAAATATAATGTATGTCACACTATGCAACACTCCCAAATGATCTGCTGGTGAAAAATGGGCCAAATTACTGTTATCTTCTTTTGACCCACTTTTAATGCACAAGGGCTATCAGTGTTAACCTTGTGGTAAATACATGACATTTCCTGTGACTGCTTCACAATAAAAGTCTAATAATAATTCACCAGTTAAATGTATTAACGTCAATCAACAGCAGTAGAAAATGTTGGATTTGTATTAGCAGCAAATCAAGCTTTGGTACAATAGTGAAGGTAAACAGTGAGGGCTTATATCAATCAGATAAAATTATAAACAGCAATGCTGCATTACATGCTGCATCCTTTCCTGTCAATCCCTCATGTATAGGAAGATAGCTTGAGCCCAGCATGAGAACGGCATAACCCACCACTAACAATGAAAACTACTATATACAGCATATACAGCAGTAATTTAGAAATGCAAACACTTTGAATGGCAGGGCCGGAAAAAAAAATGCAGACCATAAATAGCATCCTGAAACAAGGTCTCATTTCAAGAAATTTATAGGAATATTTGGATCTTTGTACTTGGAATACTGTAGAGTAGTTATAGAGTAGTGGTATTTTCCCCACCAGCTAGCATTAGTTTAGACTCTTCTTTCATGTTCATAGCAAATGTCTCTCTTTTTCTGCTCTTCACTGACCTCAGACAGGCTCTTCTGAAGCAGTGCAGCCTCTGTAATGAAAAGCCTGCTGCAGGTCAATGGGACAGTGTGTCACCTACCCTCTCTGTGGCAAAGTGCGCCGACCTTTCCAGAAACTGGTGAAATATCTTCCATATATTGTTACACCACCTCACCACCTTTCCCAAGGGAGCCACGGCCAAATCAGTGGCTGCCAAAACTATACACTGGGCAGGCTGGGCAAACCCTCACCTCTGACGCCTTTACAACAGAGGAAGGAAGGAGGAAATATCAAAGACTTCCCTCTCTTTTTCCTCCTGTTAGTGGACTTTCAGCAGGTCGTCATTAGTGCCGTGGTGACCCATTAAAACAAGAGGCAGCTTCCTCATCAGGCGTTTGTTTCACAGTTGAATGAGGTTCAGGGACATCCGTGTGCTGTGACTCAGAGGTGCAGCTCATATTCAACTTCTTCAATTTCACGCTGAATTAGACAAGCACTCCAATTTCAAAGGGAATGCATCGGCAGGATTTGCAGGGTAGCATTACCAAGTGTTTCTGTGGCCAAGTCAATCATTCACACACACACACACACACACACACACACACACACACACACACACACACACACACACACACACACACACACACACACACACAGCATCTATGCGTACGAGAAACCAATGAGGACGGCCTTACTGCTGTGTGTCCAAAAAAATGCAAATGTTTTGGTTTGCGTAGATTGACACCCACGATGTGTTGTTAACAAGGCACACATGTTGTGGTTATCGTAACACATCAGTCAATCCCTCACACTCTTGGCAGTTGATTCCTCTGCTGTGCAGTCTGGGACACTGCGAGCCTCTCAGATGTCTGCTTTAAGTTCATTCAGCCTTTTTCCTGCTGCCCTGAAGGGGACAAGGGGCTTTTCTTTCCATTGCTTCTGCTGACATTGTGCTGTTTTGGAACGAGAAGCAGGGAACATTTCAAAGGAGTCTGCAGACACCCCACAGGGGGAAGCTCCTCTCTCTGTTTCTTTCTATCTGCCCCCACCCTCTCCACATACCCCCAGCCGCATTTGTTTGTTTGCCTGTGTGATCAGCTGCGAGTGTGTGTCCTCATTCTGCCCTGAATGATGTTGCTCAGATGACAAGTTTTGTCAGCATCATATAGCTGCGTGGCTGTTGATCGAGGGAGTTCTCGGATCACACAAAACCAGGAAGACACTGAAGCCTGGAGCATATGTTACTGGTGCAAAACAGTGGCTGTATGATACACATGTGCACTGGGGGAAGAAGGAAACATCCCCGCAGGAAGACTTTTAAAAGCAGTGAGTGAGAACACAGTGATTGCACAGGAGGCAGCTCTGCTCGGCTTGACATGAGCTGCTGTTCCATCTTGATCACTTTGCAGTTTCTAACTTTAATCTCACATAGTTTACACAGAAAAGATGGGAAAAAAGATACAGAAAAGGATATATATGTATTTTACCATGAGTTATTCAGGTAATGAACATTTATAAAGGGACACCCTGCTTCATCCATGCAGTAGTGGACCTCCTTTGCACTTCCTACAGTAGGATATACCGCACATACATTCATGGGTGGATGCACAGGGAAACGTGCATGCATCAGGACGGACAGAGGTAAACTTACACGTGAAATTCATAAATAACTGGCATTCAGCTTGAAGCCAGGGACCACATACATGTATGCCTATATACAATATGTATATAAACAATACACATTTGACTAAATAAAATTAATTATATGAAATCAATATGAATGATACAACTGCTGTGGAGCTTTCAGTGATATCACATGATCTTCAGTTGTCATGGAAGCATGGATGTTAATATTGGCACTAAGAATGTCATACTTGTATGAGCAAAAGCTCCTGAATAGCTACTAAATGGACTTTGTGGGGAGATTATTTTGTCAGCTGTCATTTCCAAAGTCAATAATGAACCTTAAACTTCAGAAATAATACAGGACTCTGAAAAAGGTCCATTTGTAGCACATGTGAGGATTTCTCCAAAGCATCTAATAACCCATACAATAAAACTGGCATTAATTATTATTATTTAATTACTGCATTTGAAAATAAATGCCTTTGATTTGATGCAATCTAGGAAAGACAAAGAGGGGAAAGTTACTTTTCTTTTGATTGTCATTTTTTGCCTACACATGCATATTTCAACAATCAACCCCAGTTCTACAGAAGTTCTAAATTTTCCTGAATCTGTCATATCTAATATTTTCCCACAGTCATTTGTTGAGGCCTGTTTGGGTTTTTCTGCTCCTGAGTTCTCTCCCAGATGAGTGGCTCTCAAAACATCGGGCCTCTGAATTATTAATATTTATCATTCACACATCCTGCCGAGAATTATTCTCCTGAATGGGATGAGATTTTGTCACTAGCTGAAAAAATGAAATGTTGTTTGTTTATAAAAACAGGGGCGCCACTGTGGGGGACATTATTTGTGCCTCACCCGCCCTGACCATGACCTTTGACCCAGGTGATGATGTCATTCATCATATGGTAAGCAAGTACGCTCTGTGTCAGGTTTCTACATCACTATCTCTGCAGAAATAACACTGCTGACATATGATGTAAAACAGGTCAGGTAGAAAGACCTGCGGCATCTAAAGGATCTCATTAAGCTTCATTTTCACTATAGTTGGAATTCTTAATTAGATGTGCTTAATTGCCTGTGAGACAAGGAACATTTGTGTTTACCCACTATCCTTGTCTACATCTATTCCCACTGCAGAGAAGCTGCCAACCTGCCCTGCAGCTTCTGGTTCCACACTTAAGTTCCCAATGAGCACAATTATAATAGCCAGCAGCTTTTCACAATTCAATGACATGCTAATTTTTTCAGTTTTGTGCACTTCACTGAGAAATACACCTCCACAGAGAGTGTGTTAGCAGGGACTCTGATGAACAATGACTGAGAGTACAGCTTATGAAACATTAAAAAACAGATCTTTATCACTGGCTTTAATAACGAATCATTTATTAATGCTTTTATACAGCAATAATAAGGCATTTTTACCCTTGCTAGCAACTATGAGTGGCAGTAACGGTGTGTCAATACACCCCTTTGATCCAAACTGAAATATCTTAACAACTAGTTCATGGATTGCCATGAAATTTAACACAGATATTCATGCCCCTCTCAGCATAATTAGCAATCACTTTAGCCATCCACTGATTTTTCATATACAGTATCACCATCAGGTCAAATTTGTAATTTGCCTAACACTTTGTTTTATGACTAAATACTTGGAAAATGAATGACTTCCCATCATCCCCAGCTCTGTTTAGTGCAAATTAAAATGTTAGCATGCTGACATGTTCAACTAGAAGATGGACACAGTAAACGTAACACCTGCTGAACATCAGCATGTTGGCACGCTGGCGTTGAAGCACTGCTGTAGGTACGTACAGCCTCACAGAGCTGCAGGCCTGGCTATAGACTCATGGTCTTGTTTAGATCAACATTTGGGTTGCCAGGATGTTAGAAATCCTTTGGTTTGTGTCCTCTTCCAGCATAACTTGTTTTGATGTTTAATTTAGCTCTTGAGCAGAAAAAAACCTTCCATCCGGACCAAAATATTTTCCAAAATCTACAGAGCTCCGGAAGAACCCTTTATTAATAACATAAAGTGATGTTTCTAACTGCAAACCTGGCATATGAAGTGAGAAATTACCTTATATGAATGACTTAATGACTTTCTAATGAGCCATCAATCTGCACTGATAAAATTAGTAAAGTACCAGGGAAGAGTTATGGGCTTCTTGTGTCCTGATGAGCCACCAAAGCTGCAGCTGTAAATGAAGAATAAGTTTTGGTTTTGGATGTCCTGCACTCTGCAACTGTTCAAATAGTCCATTGAAGGGGATCTCCTGATTCATTTAAAGTCTAGATTAATAAAAAAAAAAAAAAAAATACAAAAAAATGAAAGTTGTCTGAGGAGATCAGAATTTTCACAACCTAGAAACCCAAAAGGTTTCTGAAGCATCAATAACTCTAACAACCATTAATAAGTCATAAGCTAGAATTTAGAAACCTCTCAATGTATGTAATTTTAGGATATAGCACTGGCATGTTTAACACTTTATTAGTCACATGAATCTGATGCAACGGTTAAGTCTTCATCTTTTCCCATGAGCGTGGGCCTCTGAATAAGCGTGATCCTCCTACACACCACCATTACAGGCTCTTCAAGCTATGGTGTTTGACACCAAGGTGAGAGTTTCCATTCTCACCCAAACATTGACTTATTCTCAGATTCTGTTTAGTTGCAGACGTATGGTGCAGACCTGAACTGTTGACCCCCACCCACAGGTCTCAGACACATTGTGTAGGGAGGGACCAGGGCACGACCTGAGCTGACACAGGATGACAAAGGCGACGAGTCTATAGGGGCGCAGGGTGAGGGATGGTGACATCACACACACCCAGCCCAGGCGAGGATGTGAGATAGATAACCAGAATCTTGTTTGTTTTCAGTTTGAGGGAAGTGGATGAGTTGGAGAACTGGAGACAAGGAAAACAATACATCATGTGCTGATTTCATATTCTTCAATTAGGTCACTGCATGTAAAGAAACGCAGACCTGACAGACAGTGTAGTATAGCCAAATTAAAGGTATTAATTACATTATTTAATTAATAAATTGAACTATAGTCTGTCATATGTTAGATCTGAGTAAGAGCAGTTTATTAAAGGTCCCATCTGATGAGATATTTTACAGGTCTGTTGTACTTGTGGCCTAAAGCCGTGCTGATGTTACAGGCAGCTCCAGATGTTTCACCCTGGTTTGTTTATTGTGGGTGTCTGTGCACAAGGCCACCACTTTCTCATGATTACTGTCCTATTTCCACTGCCGCCACTGCATCATCATCATCATCATCAATCATAACCTTCCCTAGACCTCTAACCATAAACCCCCTTGTTGGCCCAACCATGTCATGTGAGTCCACATGGCCTATAAAGCAGGTGAGGGGGATCAAGTTTGAGTCTGTGCTCCAAAAATCAGTCCTTCTCTATACAAAGAGTGACCTACTTTGTGGCTAACATGATGCATACATTTCCTTCCATGTCTTCAAGGTGAAGATAAGTTGTGAGCATGTTGTCTTGTCAGATAAAGCTATTGTTGATTAGAGTTTATCAGGCTGGAGCAGAGAAGAAGGTCAGGTTTGCCGAACACATTTGCCGTCCTGTCCACTATCTGTGTTCACATGTTTTGTAATGTTTGTACATGCAAATGGATACATTATTTTTATGCTGTCCTATATACGGGTGACATAACATATGACCTGCATATTGTATCTACAGGGTAACTCAATCTTCAGCCTAAAAATCTCTCTTCAAGTCCACAATTTTAACTGAATATCTATTGAACTGCCTTTAACATGACACAATTTGAATATAACATGCACCATAATGTTTATCATGTTTTTGCTGTCCATCTACGTGTGCATCTTGATTGTACCCATAACCTCTGGAAAACTTTGCCCATAAGTTTTAATGGAGCAAACTTCTTTTGAGGCGCTGACTTGGCACTGAAGCATTTTCTGAAAACTTAAGCGTCTCTTTTAATATCTGTCAAAGTGTGTCAGTGAGTTGGAAACCTGGACAGGGAATGCATCGTCACACATTCCTTGGGCAGTGCGGTTCACATCTCCAAACATAAAAATAATTAGAAACTCCTCACGTTACTTCCCAGAGTTTTTCAGATGACCAATACTGTAGTGAATCCATGGCTACGTGCTCTGTGTGACTGCGGACAGGAGTACAGTTTGTGTGACACAGACACAGACAGTCTCCAAGGGGAAAAGGGAGAGACAACTTGTCCACCCTGGGACAATGGGAAACAAAACTGTGTCACGTCATGGCACACAATCATTCTTAGTACACCAGGATACAGGAGGGAGGGAGAATAAGGCTGCTGAGTCAAGCCAGACAGGTAGTCAGTGAGTTAGTCTGCATAGCTTTTACCACTCTGCAAAGACCTGACTGGTGTCCCTGTGGTGTGCTGGCACCAACTTCTGAAGAGCAACCCCTCTGTGTTGATATGATCATAAACACTGATTAAGTCTCTTGTCACAGGCACAAGAAAAGAGCTGGGAAATAGTTTGTTGCCTTGATGCCAGGAACAATAAATGCTTTGGGCTGCGATACAGGAAGCTAACCTCTGTGGAGGTGTATCAGAGACTATGAGTGAATTGCAAGGGTATCTTTGCTGACAAGTGGCACGTATAGCACCAAGAGAAGGTTTTGCTCCAAAAGCTACTATTGGTTCTCACAAAAGAAGCAGAACATGGCTCCATTATGTTTCTCAAAATGCAACATAGGCATCCTTACAAAATCTCAAACCATGTTCAAGGTAGACCTATTGTTGGCTATGTTGGCAAGTATGTTTATTAGTTTTCTTGTTGAGAATTAGAAGAGGAGATCCATCCCACACATGTATGTGTTTAGTATGGAGCTAGAGTCAGGAGATGATTAGTATAGCATAGCATAGCATAGCATAGCATAGCATAGCATAGCATAGCATAGCATAGCATAGCATAGCATAGCAGAAAGACTTGAATTGGGAGAAACATTTGTTTAATTGGGACACAAACAGAACTATAACTAGACTAAGAGCCTGCAGCCATGCCTGCAGCTCTGACATTTCAACTTTGCAGTACTTTGAGCTGAATGCTGAAGTCTGCATGCCTACAATGACAAAGCAAACATGATGAAATGTAGCAGGTATAATATTTAAAATGTTAGTTTTGGATTATAATATGCTAGCTAATACGCACTAAACACAAAGTACAGTTTCTGATAATATCAATAGTCTTGCAGGCATTTAGCTGAAATAATAGAATAAGTTTTCTGCATATGACATCACATCACTCTTTCATTGTGGTGAGAACTGCAGATGGAGGCCAGGATGTGATTTTCTGCATAGGAAGGACTATAACACACACTCAAAATGCCCATGTTTTGCGTCGTTTACTGTTGCTCAGATCAGTCAAACAGAGGAAACCACAAGGCGTTTTTACAGAGTACCAAAAGTTGTTAAGGATGAAAAGTGGAAGAAATTGACCAAAAATGCTGGAAAAAATGGCTTGGGTACTTTCATCTGTTGTCGGGAAGAGCTGAGTCAGATAATGGAGGAAATGGTGTAACATTAACTATTGTTTTAAATCTATGGTGATAGATTTAAAGTAGCCACAAGCAACATGACAAACACTTGTTAAATCAGCGTTAACAGTTTTACAAAAGGCAAGTGAACATAAATAACATGCTCTGCCATGCAATTGCAATGGACTGCAATGACGTCTCTGTCTTGTTTCATGATGATCCATATCTATAGTGGTGTTTCACTGGACCTTTGTGAGCGGTTAACTGAGCAAACAACATCAGCATCCAGCACAGTGGCACTGAATGTTTGTTGCTCTGTTAATCCACAGGACAATAAAAGCTACTGACCCTTGCAAAAACGACAGTCATCCCAGAGCACTTTGGTACTGATGTTGTGGACCCAACTGCTAACTAGAAAGTTACATGCCTCCATACTTTTGTATGCTTTCCCAGTCAGAACTTTCCTCCATCTCATCCATTGTGGTTTTCACTTCCTGCCCTCCATCTGAATTTAACACGTCATCTGTGTCACGTGAGTGCAAACAACCTATTATTACAATTCATCCCGAGGGAACCATGACTGTGTATACCAAATTTCATGACAATCCCTCCAATAACTGTTGAGATATTTCAGTCTCAACCAAGATGGTGGACTGACGAACTGACTAACATAGCCGTCACAGAACCATGTCACTAGTGTGACTGAAAATGACAAGTTCTTGGTTTACAAGGAGTTAGTAAGAGGGTTTCTTTTTGAAAAGTGCTTATATTCCACCTTCCTCAGGCAAACGAAGCCATAGATGCATCCTCTTATCAAAGAGAGGAGCTCGCTCACTTAGCTGATTGCTACAGCTCGGAATCAACACCTGCTGTCACGAGACCTGAAGTCTGTAGCACGCCCATTTTTTCAAGCAAAGGAATGTGTGTGAGAGGTTTTCATGAGAAATGGTCCCCCAGACATCCTCTGTGTCTGTCTCCCTGTGAACGTTGGCCTGCAGTGCCTGCCTCTTTATTCAGTCTCCTCAAAAGCAGGAAGAGGAAGCTGAGTGTTCGATTGTGTGGAGGAGCCTAACACTGATCAGAACTTCTCCGAATTACCCCTCCTCTAATAACACATTATGTCACGAGCATAGAAATATGTGACAAATGGCACAAGCATTTTAAGAATGTGAAAATATACTCATGACACAGAGCCTTGGCTTAAATTTTTTTGGTGAAATGATTCACTTGTCGTCTTTTGTGTCTTTTTCCTCCGGTCATGTTAAGGAATGTGACAGCAGAGCTGTGTCAGCCAGCTTTGACAACTCAAGACAAGGAGAGAGGGAGCGCTGATTTATTTTTTCAGCTGAAGACCCCGGGATGCTGGTCCACCCTGGAGAACACTGACCCACACCAGAAGCATGGACCTCTGCTCTGTTTGAGACTGAGCTGATCAGAAAAAAACAACTCACACACAGCAGGTTTTAGCCGTGACCTTAAAGCTGCAATCGTTAATATTTTCATATCAACAACAGGTCTAATGACGACGAGAAATAAGAAGTGGATCACTTGAAGTGATGACCGGACAGAATTATCAGCCCGCTCTGCAGTTCCTCTCAGCTCCATGTAGCTTCTTTCAGTTTACTGTTTGGTTTTACAGTATGCAACATTACTGTTTTGGTCAGTCTCACTGCTGTCGTAGGCCTTTTTCATGTGTCGTAATAGAAAAACTAATAACATTAGCAATTGCTCTGTTTTATTCACATGCCCCTGTAAACCACAACAGTGTGACAGTGACACAACATGCTCCGCATCAGGACCTTGAAACCAAAGCAGCTGAATTCAACCTTCATTCACTTTATTATTTACAACTGTGCTTTTCTTATTGTGACATATTTCAAAATGTCTTCAGTGAAAAAGACCTCTCAATCTTGTTTTCAGCTGCAAGCAGCCTTTTTCAGCCACTGCACGCTACCACACAACAGTCAGAAGTTAGCAACTAGCTGGTGAACATCATGGAGCAACCAGCAGCTAATGATCCAATCAACATTGTTCTCAAGAGTTGGTGGAGACCAAAGCAGAGAAAAAAGAAGAGTGGATATTGGACTTACATTAATCAGGTGATCAGAAAGAGCCTAGACCTCCAAATTCATGTCAATGTCTATTTGTGTCTGCTGGACGTGTGAATAAGCAACTGAATCCAACCGTTTGCAAATGAACAGTTTACCAACAACAATTTCACAAAGTGTTCCTGAGCTCATGTGGCAACATCCTGTAGGATGGTGGTGAACTTCGCTCCACCCTTGACGACTGAGCCTTTCCAAGTTGCCCCTATCATACCCAGAAGAAGAATACCAAGAGTCCAGAATCTGTTTATGGATAGTTTCATATACTGATTATAAATTCAACTTGATGTGTTTATTGATGGGGGAGTTTTATTTATTTATTTACAAAACAATCTTTCTTACATCTTTGCCAAAATTCAATTCACTGATTTTATTAATATTTCAATTTTGTTTGAGCAGCCTCCTCTTTGCTGCAGAGGAATCAGAGCAGGTGGTGTTTTTAGCCACTCGGGTTCCAGCATGGTAAGGATGTAGTGTTCAGTTTATTCAGAAAAATCTTTTCACATAAACTGCAGTTATCTTACACAGTGTGTGACCTTTATTGTCTGAAAGCTTCTACACCTACATATTTCTTCATTATGTGTGTATTGTCAGAATAAGTTATCTGTGCAGCGCCTGCTGAATGGACGCCCAGCTGCTTGATGTCATTAAAAAGGGAAACCCTCAGCACTGCCTTAAATAAGCCCAGATCAATTCACTCTGCTGGCCAATGTGTACAGCAGCATCATAGTGCTGCTGTGTACGTTCACATACAAGAAAAGAAAGTCTTAACAGTCCACATCATACACAGCCTCTGCTCCTCACATGCTGAGCAGCTCACTGCTGTTTTGCCACAGTTTCAATGAAACTGTCAGGTTGTAACCTCCACCACACATGCACATCCCTCCTACATCGCTTTAATAAGTAAAGGTGCAGCGTTCTCCTTTGTCTTGCCTGCGGGCATGTTGCTCTTCACATACATGTGAGGTGTATATTTAGAATAGCTGAACGTAACAGTGGGTGTTGCGTGGGTGGATGTGTGGTTACACTGGAACCAATGACCCATGTTAAGCAAACAACCACACATGCAGATGCTCAGATGTGTCAGCATAGACACATGCACAGTGTCACAGAGAATCATTTACATGCACACACACACACACACACACACACACACTGAAACAGAGAGTGTGTTAGGGAATGGGAAATAAACCCCAGATGCTCCACTACCACCCCTGCCTGCATAGGAAACCCCAGCATGAAGACACAGCTCTGCGTGATGCTGCAGCGATGTATTATTAACCGTCTTTAAACATGGATTCTCCTTTTCACTCCATTTGCACAGTTTTATGTCATTCAGAGAGCTTTGGAGCAAACAAATGCATCAAGCAGAGCATGTGGATATAGGACGTGATGTGTTTGCAAGCAGAAAAATCCAGTCCACAGTGCAGGGTGAACACTTTGTATTCTATGAAATGTATATGTGCTATTTTAGTTCCTCTACTGGGGCTATTCTGTTTATTTCTTTTTTTTTTTCTGTTGGTGAAGCAGGTGAGAGATCACTCAGCGGGGGAAGCCCTCCTCTCTCTCTCTCTGTAGCTCATCAGCATGCATCCTTTAATCACTTGCACATATTCATTATTCACCTCCCACAGGCTATGAATTATTCAGCCCTCAGTTTCCCACATGAGAACAGTGAGAGAAGACACGAGAAATGCCTGTTCCCTGTCTTTACTCTTCCCCTCACTCCTCCTCCTCTCCTTCTTCCCTCTGTCATGCACCATTGTCTCTGGCACAGGGAGGACAAAGATGGGGAGAAATCATCCGACTCCAATCAGTGTGCGTGTTCTACCCTCGAGGTGTCTGAATGTAAAAACTGAGGCTGGGATTATGTTGTTCTGCTAACAATCCATCATTATCAGCTCATTACAAACATGTTTCCAGTCACTGTTCATAAGAGAAGAAATAAATGAATGGATTTCAAGCAGTATATCACATTTGAGAGCAGTTTTGCTCATGTAAACTGAATATCTGCAGTGCTTTGTCTCTGACATAAATAATCTCAGGTGTGACTACATATCAATCAATCAAGTATGGCACAAAAATATGAGCAGAAAAAAATCAGTCCGCCTCCTTCCTGTCACTAAAAGTGATGAGGCTTTCAAATCCACATATAAGGTCGCTGACCTTTGCTCGGCCCTGCTCCCATGACAGCTATTATGTTTCCCTCCACAGCCTCAGCCACATGACCTGTGATGTGCCATTAACAGGTTGCAGGGAAACAGTTAATCGTTAGCTGGTTTTGTCTCTCACCTATAAAGGTAGCAGTGAAAACAAGATTGTGAACAAACAGAATATTGATGCCATCTGCCTAGAATATTGCTGCAATATAGAAGACGTCATATTCCATAACTATTCTCTCTGAAAGTGTCTCTCAGGGTCAGCTGCAATACAGCCATCGCGCAATATGTCTTCTTTGCCCGGTTTGGACAGGAAGACGGTTGCGGATTGGAATTAAAATCGATCGACCGGGTCTGTGTGGCTGTACAGCTGCGGCTCTCACACGTTATGGTGTCAGAAGCTGCTGTCATACATCTGTGTTACTATGTCCACTGGGAGCAGCCTGCACCAGTCTGCTGTTCATATCATCTGCAAGGAAAGGGAAGAATTATTTTTTTTAACTTTTATTTATTCACAACAGAGCAATTGCAGCACATAAATCCTGGGTTCACACTTTGACGGATGGCAACCCTCTCTGCAAGCTGAAAACCTGTTCCTCCGTGTGGTCTGAGCAGTGTATTCACGCTACAGCTGCAAAAGAAATGGGCAGTGTGTCACCTCCGCAAAGGAAAGGAGCTGTTAGTAAAACGTGCAGGAGAGAGCAGATCTCTGCTGAGGTGTTGGAGGTTCTGCAGGCTCCTGATCACAGCCGGGGCTTTGGCAGTATGAAACCTTGGCACAAAGGGAAGCGCAGCGGGACTTAAGGGATGACTTCCTACTTTGTCATGCACGCGCCCACACAGACAATCTGCCACTACTGCTATCTGACTGAGTCTCCCAGGACCCTCAATGCAGCAACACCCTTATTTGGGCTTCCTCTCTTTGCCCCACACTCATAACACTGCAAGCAGACAATGGTGCATAATTAAATGTTCAAAAATTAACAAAATATACACAATAAAGACCTGTAATGTGACATTATGAATATAATAATCTGCAAAAACTTAAACCTTGTAACGTTATAAGATGTTAAATCCATCTCCTCTGTGCACTCTGCCAGTAAAATCTTAATGCTTTAGCTGCGAGAAGGTCACATAAAAGACTGCCATACTTGAAGTGCCTGCCACCTGACTACATTCCAACTGCTTCCTGCATCTTAACCTCTTTAGCAACACATTTACAAACCCATTTTTGTAATGTTCAACTCACTTCATAATCTATTAATGGCTAAATATTAGATGCATGCCTCAGTAGATTGTCTGCTAAATAGTTCAGGCATTAATAAGTTCTCAGTATTTTATGAAGTGAAGAGAACTTCATTCTCTCTTCAGGTTTTATTATGCTTTTTACTGCATTAGATACTCTTGTTACAGTAATAAAGTGCTGAAGATATTTCAGGTGTTTCAACACAGCATGTCTGTGTTGAACTAAGGACTTTACTGCCCAGACAGAGGATGAAGAAAGGAAGAAAGCACACGTCAAGCTGTCTCAATGACCGGTTTCACCTTGTAACACATGTTCACTGGGCACAACTTGTAGTTCTAGCAGAGAGCCAAAGAAAGCTCTCCTTCCTTCTGCTGACTGTCATTGGTGAGTAAGACATAAAGGCACAGTGCATTGACATTAGCATTTAATTTCTTCAAATAACACTTGAATTCCCTGCAAACTGATGTGTGGAATGTCTTGTTTGTCAGTGAATTTAGAGTAATTTGCTGACATTGGCTGGGATTATGGCCTGAACTCAGGAGCAAAGCTACACAATTCAAAGTCCTTATCAGATGTGCCACCATCAGTAAATGTTTATCCAAGCAGAGTGGACACTGTTGACTCGACAATGAAAAGAAACAGGATGCAGGGAGCACTATAGGAAACACATAAGTACATCCGCACTGCACTGGAACCAGTTAAGTAGCACCAGTCTGCTTCTGTTAATAACTGTGGATTACTATTAATAGTGTTACTATTTACTTTCTGTTTGGAGGACAGTTGTCATGACTATTGAAATGCCTACAAAGAAATTCCACCAGATAAATGATTGTTTGTAATTACATTCTGCTTCAGTTCATTGAATGAAAGCCGTCAGTGAAGAAAAAGAACTGATACCTGCTTGTGGATGTTATCAGAGGACATAACAAAATGTAACAACATATCCGATTATTAACTGCACAAAATACAGACTGAGATAAGGATTTTAAAGCTTCATCATATTGTTGACACAGGGTGTACAGTACTGATTAAATCTGGCATTTGGTCAGACTGGTGCACACTGCACGCCGTAAACCAACCCTGTTTCAAAGCTGTTGTTTTTCTGCATATCTGTATGTTTTTAACTCGCATGTCTTTTTAGTGGAGGCCATCTTACTTTACTGAGCAGTCTAAGCAGGTCAGAGCTAAGGCTGTAACATGTTTTCTTTCAGACGAGCTGTGAAAAGCATATAAGCAAAAATTCTGGCTTTGGGAACTTGTGTCCCCCTTTATTCTCCCTTTCTCGCCCCCTGTATTTCTCACTCCCCCTTGCTTACAAATCAATAATGCATAACTGAACACCCTTTAAAACTGCTTTTACTGCGACAGCTTTTTGTTTTGTTTTGTTTTGCAGAGTAACAAATTTATTCATGAACAAAAACATAAGAAGTCTAACATTAGGTTAAATATCCAGTGCTTAAACAAATGACAGCGTGAGATGGGAAGACTGAAACAATACTGAGTGTAATTAGCTGCAGCAGAGCCTAAAATAACATTCTGAAAGATGACAGCTGGAGAACTTCTCTTTGATCTACAGTGTTTTCTCTTTCTCTGGAGCTGATTTTAGATTCGAGTCTCAACAAGCTAGCACATTCGAAATACGGTACAAAGAACTAGGTTCCACTTTGTTACAATCCTATGTTAATTCCTGTTGAATTTGTGGAATTTACAGCTACAAAAGCAGCCAATAATACAAGTCAATGTCTGTGAGTGTCAGTCCTACAATCACAAGATGCAAATGCAAGTCGCAGTATGAAAAATTCTCCAGACTGGAGGGGACAGAGAGGGTTTTTAGACAACGAAGCAGTCTGATGGACTGACATGTTCGCCAAAAGCAAAGCCCTCCTTGCCTCACTGCGGCCTGATTCGGCCCTGACCTCTGCAAGCTTTTGGTTATGACTTCTTTTGTAACCCACAGCTCCTCTGAGCATCGTGAATGCTTTTGTGGCTGCATGGCTCAGAGAGGCTGCAAAGATTTTAAGTACATGGAAAAACATTCATGAGGACAAATTGATTTTTCATTTTCTCAAACATCTCTTAGTCAATGAGGTTTGGTACGAGGTAGGCACGTAGATATGTGTTTTCACTCTTGACACAGAAGTCTGAAGTCGTGACTGAGTTGGTGGAGATCTGTCAACTTTTGGGAAGGAGTCAAAGTGATATGGAAAAGTGCCAAATGTGTACCGGCTGCAAAGTGAGAGCAGGAGCCTGCAGGCAGAACAGCTTCCTGTGAAGCTTTGTGGAACCACAAGAGTGACCTGAACAGGTTGTGGATGGCTACTGAGAGTCACATCATTTGTTGCTCTGTGAAGCATGTTGGAACAAACCTGTGACATTACAGCTTTGCAAAATAGGCCTGGATGCCTCAGAATGTACTCGCTGGTCTCGTCTCACCAGGATCAAATCAGTCAAAGTTGGATTTGTCGTTGAGTTTCCAACCACATCAGTAAAGGTTTTTCTCTTACTTTTTACAGCAAAGAACAACAATCAAACCAGACTGTGATAATAAGCTTGAATGCTTTTTCAACTGTATATTTGATTTTGCCATCCTTTTTATCACAGGATAGGTATGCTGAACAAGGCATCGCTGACATGGGGTGGGAAAAAAAAGAAACATCCCAAATGATTTGGTGGGAAAATGACTTGGGACAGACTTCAGACAGGAAATTAACACTGAACTCACCATTAACCTTACATTAATTTAAGGCAGATGGCAGTGCAATGGATTGTTTGGATGAGTTTGTCATTGTGAAGCACTTTATTACAAACCTGTCTTGTTTGTGCTTTAGATGCCCAGTAAATTTGACTTTTTCTGTGCCAGACAGCAGAACTTTAACCAAAAAACATTCAATTCAGTACATTTGATTTTGTCAGTGTCTTGGGAAAACAGGGTTGAAACTCTGGTATGTCACTTTGTAAATGTGAAATATTTTGATTTAATGAGAAAGCAAGTTCCCCTAGAATGGATCAGAACAAAACTTTTTGGAGGGGAACCAGGAAAATGGCAGACATAAATCAGAAGTAAAAAGAAAAAAGACAGAGAAAGTATTCATCCTTTCAGTCTGCAAGAGTCTGTGGAGGCCTTCCCTCTGGCATTAGGAACTTATGTGGGAAAAGAGAGTGTACATCAGTTTGTGGCCATCAAGGATGGGAAACATACCTGGACAGAGAATAAGCCAATGTCATCACAAACCAAAAGTGGACTGAAGAAAGTATGAGTCCATGTAGTAACACTAAAGAGTTCAACTTCAACTTGACACATGCAGTTCATTGTCCAAAACTGCCAAGAAGTGACTATTGAAGACCAACTGAACGTAACTTTGAAAACATCCATATTGCTCCAATTCATTCAGTTAATTTAATCTAACCGAACGTCACATGTGCCATGGGGAACATAACAGAAATCCCTCAAAACTGAAAGGTTTCAACAAACACTTGACAGCTTTCTCCATATGTCAAAAGTTATACAGCACTTTCAGAACTGTTATGTTTCAGTGACATAATCCAGTTCTCAAATATCTGCAGAAATTAGGTTACAGACTTCTGAACCTTTCTTGCAAGTGTGTTCACCAAAAACACCACAACTGTCAATGTAAGATAATGGCACACTACTCCCTTCAAATACACTTGCAATGTACTGTAGTGTGTGTGTGTGTGTGTGTGTGTGTGTGTGTGTGTGTGTGTGTGTGTGCGTGTGTGTGTGTGCGTGTGTGTGTGTGCGTGTGTGTGTGTGTGTGTGTGTAGAGTGCAAGTAATTCCCTCATGATTCAACCATACCAAGTGACAGACAACAGGGCTTTTATCCTAATGGAGACAGGATCTATGTGAGTTTTTACAGTATTTTATTATATTCTATTTTTTTTTTTTTGTATTGTATAAGTATTTTTGCCCATTATATGTCTTTATTAGCAATTAGAGAGAAGAGAGATGACAGGAAATGAGGGGAGAGACAGATGAGGAATGACAAGCAACAAAGGTCCTGGAGCGAGCAGACCCGAACCAGGGACGCTGAGTTCATGGTCAGTGCTATAAACTCGCAGGCCAGCGGTGCATCCTGATTTTTCAGGACAACCTCCTACTGTTATGAAACTGAGACCGACGTGGACACAAAAAAATCAACTGCTGCTTCATAAATTGGCAGAAATAAACAGATTAGAATTACTTAATGAAGGGGTGGCTAACCCAGCAGGTGAAGCGGGCAGCTTCATCATGTGTCGGCTGGTTTGTAGTAATTTGTGCAAATTTCTTTTGGAAGGTACAACACTAAAGCACGTGATCAACAGATACGAGCTTTAAAGTGGGCACTGTATTGTTTCTTGTCTTTTCTTGTTTACTACTCAAAATTGTACATATAGGTATATATTCCCAAATAAATTTGTGTTGAGTGATATGCTCATGAACGGAGGGTCATGAAAGGGGGCCCAAAGCTGATTTTGTGCCCCGGGCTCCCTCAGTGGGTTTATCCGGCCATGTGGAGAAAGGGACTCTCTGGGAATGTGGAGGCGCTGTTGAACACTTTCACAAAATTACACAAAATCAATGAACTGAGCTTTCTTCCATCTTTTCCCTATAGAGGTTTTTCAGGGAAGTTTTCCTTTTCCAAATGGATAAAAGGATGGAGAGTATCTGACGCTGAAAGGCAAAATACAGAATTGGGATTTGACTGACGTTTCTGCGTCGCTCACTTTGGTGTAAAGGTGTCTGACGCCATCTAGCGTCATTTATTAAGTATCGCAGTAGTGAGTGACCGTAAACGAAGGCTGCGCGAGGAAGGCAACTATATGGTCACGTGACAACAGAATAAATCATGTGACTGAGTCAGCGAGGCACTCATTAGGAAGTCCACAGTATGTTGGACTCGGCGGGGTGTGAAAGGCACGCGATGTTCGGTGTCCTGTGCCTGTTTGCGCTGTTTGACGCGGTGTGTCCGCTGGACAGCGGCATGCTCTTCCCCCGGGAGTCCTCCTCCAGGGAGGTGAAGGAGCTGAACGGGCTGTGGGACTTCAGGGCGGACAAGTCCCCAAACAGGAAGCAAGGCTTCGAGAGGGCATGGTATAAAAGTCGCCTGGCAGAGGTGAGCAGGAGAGCATGAGTCAAGCACAGTCTTTGATTTAGTTCCTGATTCACTACAAGTCAGAGGGAAGTGTTGTGCTTTTTTATTTGATAGCAACTTGTGGTCACTAGCAGATTCACATATGTAATACAAAATATAATCACAGGGCTGATGCACAGGTCAAAATACACAGTAGTAAATAGAAAATGTACTTGCATACTTCAGGAGGTGCAAAACACAACAAAGTACACAAAGGACTGCAGGAACTGATCGTTAAGATCATTATTTACAATTATGTCCACATGAATATGAGCATAACACCTTCAAGTTCAATTAGCCTTTTTAAAACAGTCATAATACCATAAGCTGCTGTTCCCAACCTTCATGCTTTGTGAGTCTTTATAAGGATTGCTGGTCATGGCCTTAGTGTGGACGTTGATTGCGAGCTGTAGAGTGGTCTGTCTTTCTCTTCTCAGTTTTTTAAGGGGCAAGAAGAAGTCCAAGTATAGTAGTAGTAGTATAGTAGTAATATTTCTCAAGAAAAAACACAAATATAGAGAACTGGTATTCCTTGAATCCTGTTGTGATCTCTCAGATTCATCCTGTGAGGTCTTGACCTCCAGTTTGGAATCCGATCATTGTCATAGGAGCAAGATGAAGATCGAGTCATTATTGACTCCATTATTAGCTGTTGGTGGTGGAGGTGGTGGTGGTGGTGTTTGCTATTATCACTAACTACAAGCTCACTGCAGAGTACAGCTGATCCACTGATAGAAATGAAGTATTGTCATTTCATTGAGGTTGTATTCTCCTTAGACTGGCCCAGTGATTGACATGCCAGTTCCTGCCAGCTACAATGACATCACACAGGACCCTGAACTGAGAAATTTCATTGGCTGGGTGTGGTATGAGCGAGAAGTGGTGGTGCCTGCCCGCTGGGTCGCTGATGAAGGAATAAGAGTAGTTCTCAGAGTGGCGAGTGCTCACTATTTTTCCATCGTGGTGAGTATCATGTGAACGATGTAATCTGCAACAAGTATTGCAATTTAAAAAAATGACGTTCATCCCTTTGTACCCACCAGATGTAATAATGATCAAGCTAATTGGGAATCATTGCCTTTATCTGTTGCAGTGGGTGAACGGGGTGAAAGTGACAGAACATGAAGGTGGCCATCTCCCCTTTGAGGCTGAAATAGGCAGTTTAATCCGCAAGGACCCAGCTGCACCATGCAGGATCACCATCGCTGTCAACAACACTCTGACTCCACAGACTCTTCCTCCTGGAAGCATCCAGCACATGGACGACCACACCAAGTAACCTCGTTGTTTTTAGCTCAAAAAACACTTTGACTCTGAGTTCACAGGAAGGCTGAAATGAATTTATGAGCTCGCTTCACTGAAGCAAACTAACTTTGATTTACTTTGATTCACTCGGGCAGTTTTTCATGCTAGACAATTAATTTGAACTTTAAACAGATGAAAACACTTTTTAAAGCATCTTCTCCATTTTTTGTCATCAGCTCCTTTTAGGTGATTTAACGCCACAAATACAAATACTTTGGAAAACACCAGTCTTCATTTCCACTCTTTTGAACAGACAGATGTTTTTCCCCTTTCCAGGGATTCTAGCCTTTTCTAGTTTGATGTAATATTTTTCTGATATTAAAACGTGTACGTGTCAGTGAGTATTCAGACAATGAGGAAAATGTAATTACTCAACAGGTATCCTGATGGCTTCTTTGTGCAAAACATCTACTTTGATTTCTTCAACTATGCTGGCATACACCGTCCTGTCTTGCTGTATACCACTCCTAAGGCTTATGTGGATGACATCACTGTGGTGACTAACTTCTTGGATAAGACCGGTAACTAAATCCATCTGAATACACTGAAGACACTAATGTTGTCCATTTCAAATCATCACTCGCACCAAAGCAGCAAAGAGAGTAAACTGTTAGTTAACAAAACATAGCTTGATGGAGAAGAGCTGATTTTCTCTTGTTTTTTGTGATATTTTGTGACATTGTGCAGAGTGCTGTGTTTCCCTGTGTTTCAGGTATAGTCAAATATAAGGTATCAGTCCAAGGTGCTGCTACAGCCACCCTGAAGGTCACTTTGATAGACAAAGATGGCCGCAGTGTGGCCTCCTCCAACGAGCCATCTGGAGTGCTCACAGTAGTAGATGTCAAACTGTGGTGGCCGTTTCTGATGCATGAGAATCCAGGTTATCTGTACTCCATGGAGGTAAGACTGCATGTTCACATACATGTCAAAGTGACTTTCAGATGCAGCTGACATGAGCACTGCAACTCGATTTGTGAGAGTAATAAGACTATTGGCTTGATAAAGAACAATTAATTATGAGGCTGAACGCTGTTTAATGCACTGGACAGCATATTTACCACTAGGAATATCACAAGACGACATCCTTCACCCAGTGCTCAAGCTTAAGTTTGGAGAAGTTAACGTATATAATTATACAATCGGGTAAAATTACCCAATTCTACCACCATAGTTATTCTGTAATTTAAAGTTCTCTCAAATCAGATTACCACATGTGAGCTTTGGCCAGGTTGTGGTCTTCAGGGAAGGTTACTTTAACACTGAGCAGGCAAATAAACTCATTTTGTTTATTCACTCCTGTTCAGCTTAGATGAAGAAATGTTCCTGACATTTGCACTTTTATATCTAGGTTCACTTAATGGCATCAGATAAAAGCGCAGCATATGAGGACGTGTATACTCTACCAGTGGGCATCCGCACAGTCAATGTCACCAGCACCCAATTCCTCATCAACAACAAGCCTTTCTATTTTCATGGAGTCAACAAACATGAGGACTCTGATGTGAGTACTGGCAGAGGGAAGCAAAACTTTTACCAAAAGACTCATTTAACTTTGTAGCAACAGATCTGTCATGACAGAGCTGACATCTTTCTCATAACAAACAGGAAGTTTGGTTGAAAAGTGGATCCAGTTCAGAAATCCACCTCTCCTTTCACCTTTCTTGTGTTGTAGATTCGAGGTAAAGGCTTCGACTGGCCTCTGATTGTCAAGGACTTTAACTTATTGAAGTGGTTGGGGGCCAACTCGTTCCGCACAAGCCACTACCCCTATGCTGAGGAGATCCTGCAGATGTGTGACCGCTATGGCATCGTGGTGATAGATGAGTGCCCGGGGGTGGGCATCAAAGACATGTAAGTGTCACAGCTCGCATGTCTGTGACCTTTGGGTGTGTTTGAGGGTTCAGAGCGGTCAACACAGTGATCATCTGCCTGTAGTATGAGGACAGAGGACAGACTTATATGTTGTGCTCATCACCAGCTCTCATGAAAACCTCCTGGCAGTTAGAGTCCAAATTTAATGGCCGTCCGTCCAGATGAATTAATTAAATGGAACTAACACTGAAGGGAAAAGAGCAAAAAGAAGAACCAGATCATTTACAGCTCGAAGCCAAATTTCAGAAAGTTTCAATTCATTGTGAGCCTGTCAGCTGGTTGGCCCACCATAATCAGCTCCAAATTTCAGTTTCTCCAATGCTTTAGATTACGACCAGGTGCCTGCAAGACTAATGACGTTCCCATCAGTCTCAGCTGAACTTTGTCTTTAGTGCTAATTAGCAAAGGTTACCATGCTAAAATGCATGTAAACATTATACCTGCAAAATATCATTGTGTTAGCATTGTCATTAAGAGCATGTTAGCATGCTGATGGAAGGACTTGAAAAAATGCGAACCTGTCCTCAGTATTGAATTAAAAGGGATGTGAATGAATGTAGTGTTCTCTGTGGAACAGTTTAATGAAAGGCACAGAAGCAGAAGATGACTTGTTGTCAGTCTGCGCCTGATAAGCAGAACAGTTCTCACTGTTCTTGCATGGTTTGTGAAAAGTTAACCTGAAATGATCTGTGGATCTGGTGTGCTCGGTCTTTTGTGTCTTGCCGATGTAGTCGCAGTTTTGGAAACGCCTCCCTCACCCATCATCTGGATGTCATGGACGAGCTCGTACGTCGGGACAAGAACCATCCCTCTGTGGTCATGTGGTCAGTAGCCAATGAGCCGGCTTCAGAGATGCCCCCTGCTGAATTCTATTTCAAGTGAGTACTGGTCATTTTGTTTGGCTGTGAGGAACTGAACTGATCTGCTCATCAAATATTCATTCACACACAAACTGACTGTTGAGTCATCTGCCCCTTCTGGATGCAAGATCATTCACTTTTCTCTGAACACTGACAGCTAGAGCTCAGTCACAGTCTGAGGCCTCAAGAGGTTAAACAGGGCAAACAAACACTCAACCTACCCATCATTGTTGTGAATATATAATATTGTAATCATTAAAAACTTGCAATATTATCACCTGAAGATGCTTTTTGTTTTTCCTACAGGACGTTGATAAAACACACCAAAGATCTGGACTCCACCCGTCCCGTCACTTACATCACAGACAGTAATTATGCCAGGGACAAAGGGGTGAGTTCCACACTATTCACTTCAACATCAACAGTATGCATTCATGAAAACCTGCACAGCACATTGATTATTTGTCATCTTTATTAATTGACACATTGGTTGTAATTATTCTGTTTGTAATGCAAGTGTTATGTATGTGTAAGTATATATGTATGGATATATACTGTATGTATATATGCAGATACACACATACCCACAGACATTACCTTTAATTAGTACTTTAACTTCAATAATCTATGTAATCATGACTGTGTAGGTCTGTTTTTTGATCACATTTGATTGACAGTGCTGGCAAGATAACACATTGTCAGATTCTGATCGAAATGTTGCTAAATCCTGATTGGTGACACCTGTTTCCACATAAGCCCAGCCTGTGCCAAAGGAGTGAGAAGAACACCGAGAAAACAACGTGAAATAACCACAGCTGTTAAAACTTGAGCAGAACAGTGTGTTCATGTAGGACGTCATCATTCCTAGTTGGAAGTTGTTGGAGAAAATGTGTTTTCATGGCCTTGAAGGTTAGATAATGATTTTATAAAACATGTAATTCTGAAATATTGTAAAAGTTCTACAGACTATTGAGGGTGATGATTACATTTGCAGAAAAGAGGAGCACACACACCTTTGTCCCGCAAGTCACATCATGACACTTGAGTGAATGTTCTTGTATATGAACAACCTTAAGTGAATGAGATAAAGTGCCTGATGGAAAATATGGGAGTTGTCAAGGAACCCTGCTGAGCTCCACAGCTTCATCTGTTCAAATTCCACATCGCTTTTTGACCCAATGTCAAACTAAGTTGTTGACATACCTCAGAATGGTTGACATTCCTGTGCTGTGAGGAATATCTTTCAGGGTTTAGTTAGTAGCTTGAAGGTACTGATTAGTTTGCAGACATTAATTTGTTAAGGACTCTGGCTGGGTGAGTAAAGAACCTGCCACCCCACAGTTCTTATTGAAAAAGCATGAGTTGTATCTCTAGAAGTCATATTTTGTCTTTTATTTTGTTTGTAGGCTCCCTATGTGGACGTGATCTGTGTAAACAGTTACTTATCCTGGTACCATGATTCAGGCCACCTGGAGGTCATCCCAATCCAGCTCAACACTCAGTTTGAAAACTGGTATGGAAAGTACAAGAAGCCCATCATCCAGAGTGAATATGGAGCAGATGCAGTGCCGGGGCTTCACAGTGTGAGGATTCATGCACATACACATCCAATCACCCGAATGTAGCGCACCAGCTATTATATTGATATTACATCTGTTGTGGCATCCTCAGGCTGAGATGAATTTCAGGTTTTGTTAAATTTTGTGGCTGAGAGATTCCGATTGCAATACATTTTCCCAGAAACATGTTAATGCCGAGGTTAAGAAGCTGTTTTTCACTCTCCAGGATCCACCCGTAATGTTTACTGAGGAGTACCAGAATATCGTCTTACAGAGCTACCACAACGTGTTCGACGAGAAGAGGAAGCAGTATGTCGTCGGTGAACTCATCTGGAACTTTGCCGACTTCATGACTGTACAAGGTACTGCAGCTGCAGATCAAATCTACATGTGCGATCACAACTGCTGGGACGCCTCCCAGTTTTTCTCCATTTACTTCCCTCCGTGATTACAGTTTATTCAGTGTTCTGTTGTTGCTGTAGAAAAGCTGTTTTTAGGCATAGGCCAGCCAGGTGGTCACCTAGGGCACCACCAGCTGGAGAGGTGCTTCAGACAGTCAGTCTGCTTATAAAAGTCTGTCACACTGATGTCCACCTCACTGCAGTAAACACCTGATTCTGAGAGGAGGCTGCAGGCAGACTGGACGGGCACTCTGCTGGGGGCTGAGGCTCGCTGTCATGCTTCATTTCCTCACACTGCTGCGTAGGAATCATGCAGCCTGTTATTTAATTTCATAATATGATCCACGCCTCCACCAGGAAGACTCACAGTAGATTATGTGCACAGGTATGCATCAAGTTGAGTCATGTTGTAAGCAGTAAGCCTGTAGATTTACAAAGGAGGAGGCGGTGGTCTTGACAGGACTTAAGCATACTCTCTTCAAACTCAGCATTCACAAAATACTGAAGTTTAGAGATGTGGTCCAGCTGCAAAATACCCCTGAAATAGATGCAAAAGGACTGCTCTGATAATTTGTGAATGCTGGGAGTGAAGGGAGTCTGTCTAGATCCTGTCCTGACCTTCAGGTCCACACTGACATCCTCTCCAGCTATTGAAGAAAACACTGTAGAACACTGTACAAGATACAACAGCACGTTTTATTGTCTTAATGCAGAGCTATTCAGCTGTAAAATATCTAAACTGCTTCACTAATGAGAATGTAGGCCTTTACAGTGCGAATATTAAAATAAATACTGGATCCTACAGCGCAGTCAGGACAGCTCTCAGTGAAAGTCTCACACACCAGGACAAGTTGTAACAGGGACTGTTGTGCATACACAGTAAAATTACTAATTGACAGATGATGTTGACCACATGGCGCAGACCAGAAGTTGAATGAAATTACATTTGAAATAATAAAATGTCCAAGTATTATTTATAATTATAAAAAGATCAGTCCCCGAGAGGAGACAGTGGACGTCTTGCGAAGAGCAGCACAATGTCCAGAAACCGCTTGGCTGCAGAAACAGTGAATCTAGATGGGGAGATTCAGCCGGTGCTGGTGATCTGCATCATTTTTGCATTGTTAGACCCCACAGGAGGTGTCACTGTGCCATACAGGAGGTGTGTGAAAGTCAGCACTGACTTCTTGCCAACTTAACGCCCTCTTGTCCTCTGGTCTGACTAATCAGAACACCCTGGTGACAGAGCTATTTTTACCCACTTGTAACTACTTGTACCTGTAGCTATAGACTCTGCTTTCTTGCTTTTGGCTTTTGGCATTTAGGAAGTTCAGCTTGCAATGAAAAAAAGAGGAGAAAGAATCCTTCACACTTTAATCGATCTGCATATTGGCCCGACAAAAGGCTTCTCTGCTCCTGCGCCCTGTGCATGACGAGGCTCTGGTTGGTCCTTCTCGTGTCTGCAGGGGTCACTCGTGTGGTGGGGAACAAGAAGGGCATTTTCAGCAGGCAAAGGCAGCCCAAAGCAGCAGCATTCATCCTGAAGGAGAGGTACTGGAGACTGGCAAATCAAACAGGCAGACTGCCTCCTTGGACCAAGTACCCTTGCTCACTGTGACACCCGCCGGTTGGGACATCCAGTCCATGACAGGCTCCATCCCATGCAAATACTATCGTATGGAAAATGCTGGTAAAATTCATGAGGCACTTCGCTGAAGCACAAATACAACATTTCCTTTGAAATCATTTCAATGTGTGTACATGAGGTCAAACCACCATGAAACACTATTTAGCAATGCTATTCCTGTGGTCTGTGATATGAACATCCAGCACTGTAAGCAGGTTAATCTGCCACACATTCTGAACATAAAAGCTATTTCTGATACTGCTAAAATTAGCCTCTGGTGCCCGACCAATGGTGCAATAAACATTTTATAATAGTAATTAGAAATGTGATATATTTTCCTTTGGATACACCTGAGTGAGCGTGAAGCAGTGTATTTAGCTGTTACAGGATGTTCTCATACAGATACAGGTTTCCATTGTTTCATGAACAAACAGACCAAAATCCTTCATCAGTGATCAGCGCTGACCATTCCTCCAGCCAGGTGATGTGAGCACACCTGCACAGACAGCACATCACATTACAAAGACTTTGTAAAAGAAGGCAGTTGTCTCCTCTTTTCCTTTCCTCTATGTGTCTTTTCTAAAAAGAAAAAGCCATGTGTTTCCAGACTGATGTAACAGCTGTGATGGAAGAATGTGTTGTTTGATCACCAGCGCCTCCAGTCTGCATGTTTAAGTGTCCTTGGGCAAGACGGTGAACCCCATCATCGTGAGCGTAGAATGCCCTGAGTGGCATATAAATGCAGCCCGTTTACCATCTGTCATTTCTGTGCGTTATGCAACCAGCTGACTGTGCTGGACGGGAATTACAATGCTGACTCTAACTACAGGTGCTTTATTTTTATATGTGAAAATCTAGAAAAAGAAAACACTTGTTGAACATGAAACAAGGTATTAAAGATAAAACATGCACTCAGTATGCAAACTGTCTTTTTTTCAAACCATTCTCAGTATTTTCAACATTACGCTTACGGTCGAGCACATTGGGATGTACCCTGGACTCACTGTGGCTGAATGCTTTCAGTACACGTAAAGGGTTAAGTGACGTGTTGATGGTGGCGTGACTTCAGGCTTTTCACTATCAGTGACTCTACTCATACACTCATCACATGACTGACCTTTGTCTTACAGCTGGACTTATGGAGAATATTTAGATTTAGCTTTAGATTCCTTTCAAACACACAGCAGCATTTACTTTACTTACTTACTTAATTTATGTCAGTAATTGTTTCAAGACATTTTGTAAACAATAAAAGCAATACAAGCAAGCAATAAAAACAGCCCTTTTTGGATTTGGTCCAGCTCTAATTGCTGTTCACACGATAATTGTTGCACAACTGGAGATGAATGCGTCATTAAATACACTGTTCTCTCAATGAATGAATCTGTATCAGCCCTGATACACTGACCTAATTAAACAGACTATCTGCCACGTATGACTGATCCACTTTCACTCATTTCTCTTAGTCATGTTACAACAGGGTTTAGACACACAGTTCACTTAGCAACTGCAGAGATACTCTGTGCGTTCACGTCTAACTTTAAATATCCTGTCATACAGGACTGGTGTTCGATGGCATTTTATTGCATCTGCGTCCAGTATTGATTTCCATCAATCTGAATCTATCTCTTATTAAATCTACATGAGTAAGGTTTCAAAAAATGTAACATCA
Source organism: Chaetodon trifasciatus (assembly GCA_037975065.1). Taxonomy (NCBI): domain Eukaryota; kingdom Metazoa; phylum Chordata; class Actinopteri; order Chaetodontiformes; family Chaetodontidae; genus Chaetodon; species Chaetodon trifasciatus. Next base: position 10,078,726 of record JBBMOE010000011.1, read on the forward strand.
GTAAATGTTAAAATAAGGTCTTCACTAAGAACTTAAAGACATTCAGTGTTAAACCTCAACCAGTGCCACGTTTAGGGAAATGTGTTGTCTTGTTTTGCATTATTCTTTGCTAATAAAATGGAGAAAGAGAAGATAAAACATTTGATATGAGACATAACAGAGTGAGCTTAAAGGGGCCCTGACACAAAATGCACTCTCCTCACCTCGAGGAGTGCTACGAGTGGAAACCGCGGCGGCGTCCTTTCTGTTGCTTTGGGGGAGCTTTCCAAAAAACATAACCCTGATGATGTCATTGGGGGTTAGACGCTATCAAGTTGCATTATGGTCATTGTAAGGTCCTGCGTTTTGGTGGCTTTTCATTAAAAGTGACTTTTTTCTTCTCTTTTTTTTGTCTCTTGTAAATACCCAACTTTATGGAAGTGCAACAATTAATACCTTGAGTGCCCTTTAACAACTCTGCATTTTAACAACCTGGAACAGACCAAAAGTTGAAACTGCTACTGAACCTCTATCTTAAAGGTTAGGCTCACAGTGTTTTAAGTCTGTCGTAAAACAATACTCACACAGCTATACCAACACTGACGTGGTTTGTGTGTGCTGTGATCATTCCTATTGTCCATACTGACCGTTACAAGATCCCTTACTAACGTGTCCAATGCAAGACACAATGGAAGCACATCAGGAAGGGACGAACAAAACCAAGTTATTATATTTAGCAGTTAGTTTTACTTGAGCCCCTCTTACTATGTCTTTAACAGCATTTCCTTTCCTTTGAAGAACTTAACGTGACAGGTAGTTTTAGAGGGAATGTTTTAATGGTAGATCATTTCCACATGACAATGACACAATTAAAAATGTTCTCATGTCAACCTTTTTCCACAGTTTTCCCTTAAAGTAAGCTGGATTCAAACAGATTTTTTTTGCACCCTCCTACCAGTCATGTAACACTTTTCCATGTAAGAAAATACAGCATTTTAAAACATATTTGGCAATACAGAAGCAAACCCAGTAAGTTTTCCTCCACAATGAAATGTAATAAACATTTTATGCTGACACATGGATTCCTAGCCCTCCGACCCTCAACTTTTTATTTTCAACTAAAATAACCCAGAATGTTAACAGTCTATACAGCTAAAGGGCATAATTAATGATGAAAAAGAACATTACAATCATGTAGTTTAAACAGAGTGTATTCTTTGCTAACAAACATGTCCTAGCTAGACAAAATAAGATGACAATTATATAGTGGAGTTCGTGAAGGAGAAAAGGAACGGCCATCGATTCGACGGGGCTTTTTGTCTGCTAATTTCTGAATGGATTTTTGCACCAAAACCGGATATCAGATCTTTGGGAATTACCAATTCATCAGATTACATTTTCAGGAAGGCAAGCAGAAGTGCCTGTTACAGTTACCACTCTTCATTTTACAAGGCTATTACTGTTGCTCCTCTTTGGCTCAAGGCCTAATGATCAAACAGAAGGCACTTTTGTTGGCATTCGTGATACAACTAACATGGCAGTTATACATCAGGGCCTAAATGAATATTAATGAGAATGCAATATCAATCATTTTGACCTGTTTGACACTAAATCATCACACCACATTGTGATCCTTTAACCAAAGATTTCAAACTTTTGACCCAAAATCCTAATTCCTGACCCATTTCTTTAAAGTAACTGAGCACAACTAGTGTAATAGGCTTGCATACGTCTTGAATCATGAACATAATCATCAGCTACCTACTGTTCACTTGTCAGTTCTATGGTTGACAATCACAGGACCTATAACTGTTGCCACATAAACTAGCAAGGTGTGCCAGTCTGACTTCGTTAAATAAAAAGTTGTGCAAGTGAATCCATTGGAGACTTGTCTTATGTGTGAATGCACAGGCTTTCCCAGTAAAAGACAAAGACAACACAGTGTGGTTGCTAATCTCATTCTGAGTTGAGATGAACGAGAACCTGCTGTGAGCCCAACACGGCAATACTATGTCAGGAAGATCTTAAGATGACTTGCTCAGGAAGGGCGCAGCAAACATTTAAAACATTCTACGGAGGACCATGTGCTTCATTAAAAGAACTGGACTGGTGCTCGCACGTCTTTGCCAGTTTACCACCATTCATGTCAACGTAACATAACTGACCATTTTCCAAAGCAAACCATAGTATTTAAATGAGTTTGTCTTCCGAGTAGCCATTGGTTGCCTTTCCTGTGTGCAGCATGAAAATCAGAGATTTGAAAATTGGGAGGGAAACTCCACCAATTTCACATCAAAGTCTGTTCACAGGTCCATTCCATGTGATAGAAGCTGTGTCTTCTGTGTCTCAACAGGACGCTGTGTGAGGTATAATGCCATCGAGTGATGTCACTTGAGTCAGCATTGGTTGGAGTTAAAGACTATAAGTTTGGCCAGTTTGGGCCAATCTGACGGTGTGTGGTTAGAAAGAAGTGAGTTTACCTGACCTCTGTAATCCGCTCCTCATCTCGTCTTGAGGCTAGCGGCTCAGGGCTACATTAGCTGCTACTAGCATAACATACCCAATTCTCCAAACTGTCAGTGGTCAAGTTGCATAGTGAGCAATGCAGGCAACAGGTTTTGACAACAAAGAAGAATGCATGACATAAAACCAGACAGTATTTCTGATTCTGCTGCATTGATTTTGATGTTGGATGCTAAATCAGTGGAATATTCTTTTAAGTTAGCTTATCCTTCAGAGAGAAACTGAAGTCTAGATTTGGCTTGCAGGCTGCCAAACTGCATTACATTTATCTGTTTTACTGTTACTAATCTAACCCAAAGGATCAATGTGGACATAGTGAACAGGATATATGATCTTCACAGTGATGGATTAAGTGATGGAAGCATCTCTTAACTTTGATATCATCTGATAGTGAAATGAAATGGAAACTGCCTCGAATGTTGGAAAACCCATTTCAAATACACAACACATGCTTTGGAAAATGGCTAACAGTGATGTAACACTATATATGGTAAAGGAGTAAATGGGTCACAACATGCATGAACAGTTTCATTTTGACAATATCCTGGAAAGAAAAAGTACCACCTCAATTTCCATTTTCATACACGACCGATGATTTCATGTTATCACAGGAAGCATGTCACTGAAATGACTTTCCTGACAGCTGCCTACTCTGACACCCCCCCCCCCAAAAAAAAAGCAGTGATGGAAACTATTAACAAGCTGGTTTAACCCCACAGATGAATCACATTGTTACAGTTATTACGACGACTGGTCTGCGTCTTTGACAGTGTGCGATTGTCCAATGGCCAACATATGCTCGAAGCCAGGAGATAGTGTACCATGTGTCTGACAAGTTGGGTGCTTTAATCAGTGGATTCTGGATGGAAAACAGACGACGGTCCTGCTCTGTCACTTGGTGCTGAGCTGAACTGAACTGACACTGTGGGTTTCTAGGAAAGCCACTCCAAGCTGTGGCTGCTGTCCCCACACTGTGATCTGCCTCTGAACAAACCTCGCTATGTTAGATCAGCCACTTCATGAAAAGCTTCAGACAGAAAACCAACAGCAGCCTGGATATCTTTGCTACTGGCGCATACATCCCACAAACTCCCCATATGGCTCAACATACTGCTTCCTCACAGAATGTTACACCTTGTTAGGCTCCCGCCGCTTGTTCTCCAACTTTTGTTCACATCCCGCTGATGAACTGTAACTCAGCTTGGCAAGATCACGTCACCGTTCGATTGACATCAAATGTATACAGGCTGGACAGTGAACAAACGCGAGACGAACACGAACACAACTGAAACTGCAAGATAAAAAGATGCTTCTACCACCAGGCCACTCTTCCCATGAGCAGACAATCACAGTGTAGCAGCCTTTGCTACCTCATGAGACTCTATTAGGGAGGGAGAAACACTTCACTGGTATCTTCATTTACAAAACTGTGATCATAAAAATAAAGCCTTGGACTTGTGACAATAAAACAATGAGGAAAACTGGTGTTAACATGACATTACACTCCCACCCACCCACCCACCCACCCAAAACATTTGAAAAAAGAAAAGGTAATTCACCTTAACACTCCTTTAGGCACATAAGTCTTTATGGATCCCACTTGAGTGGTGGTCAGGAATGCTTTTCACAGAATAACCAAAAAAAAAAAAAATAAAGAGTGAGGGTGCCTTTATGCGAACTTGGTGAAGAGAACCTATAGATCTGTTTTAAAGATGTGTGTCTGTGGCTTCAGATGAAACAATAACCACATACAAAGAAATCCACACAACTCTGAACTGCATGCCTGACCAGGATTACAGGACGGACGACGTCCCGAGCGCGTCTTCAGACTCCCCCACCGAGCCGTGACCTTGATCATGTCTTGTTCCAGATTTACTGATGTTTTCGCCTGTTTTTTTTTTTTGGTGTTTTTTCTGTTTTTGTCTTGTTTTCCTTAAAGGTTTGTGTCAACACTAAATCACAATCTAGCCTGGAATATTGCTCAGCAGCTATTTACAGAATTGCAAAAACAAACAATCTGACTGATCTACACACAACATCTCACATTGTCCCGTGTTTATTTTTAGTGGTCCTCTTCAAAAAGGAACATACTACAAAGTGTAAACATGACAAAAAAAAACTAGTCTGTATAAATGTTAATCGTTCTGTCCCCGTCCCCGCCCTGCCACACAACCTGATCTGCGAACTGAACGATAACCTAATGAGTGTTCTTTTTTGAATTTTGGGATCCGTTATTGGGCTCCGAGTTTTAGTGCAGATCCGCTGGGCAGTAATAGGACCTTCCTAACAATTTCAAGTAAACCCCTTTAATGTCCTGTTTTTCTTCCATTCTGCGATCCTTTTTGTTCAAAAGAGAGCTGTCCTCCATCGTTCTGTATTGTGGCGTTCTGCCTCTGCGTGCTCGGGTTGATGTGTTCCCCCACGTGCACACACACACACAGCCAGCCCCTTCCTTAAGTGAGTACAATGTTAACCGAGGAAAAAGAAATCAAAAGAAAAAATCATCTTTCACTTACAGATCCTTCCGTGTTTGCAACATTGAGATGTCAGGCCCAACATTTAAGTTAAATTTCTTCATTTTTTTTGAACACACAGCAGAATAAACATTGTTTGGAAGCAAGGTCTCCTGGTGGCAAGTCAAATGTTCAGAGGTCACATTTCTTTTTTTTTTGTTGTTGTTGTTGTTTGTTTATCATATTTTTCTTGCCGTTCTCGACAGCTTAGTCCTGCTTGGCCTGAAGCTGCTGCTTCCAGGCCTCATTCAAGTAAACCAGTCGCTTGTAGTTGAGAATAAAGAGAATGAAGTTCAGCGCATATGTGGTGATGCAGATGATGCAGAAGTCCTTTAGGACAAAGTAGAGGATGTAGCCCAGGTAGAGTGAACCCACCACCGACAAGATGGATGTCGTCATGAGAATAAGGGCGGCCATTGCACTGACAGTCATTCCTACGGCAAGAAACACAAACTAAAGCTTAGACAAATAAGAATTTAAAAAAAAAAAAGACAACCTTGGAACACACAAACAACCTGATGAGTCTGCTGAGCTCTCAGCCTCAGACAGTTCTCTGTTTATGTTAGCAGCATCCTCGTGATGACACACACTGAATAGACTGGTCATATTACTCTGTTGTCACATGAGGTGTAGTCATAGTTCTGAGGCAAAGTGTCCTCACTGTCTCTGCTGGTGATGTTTCATTAGGGCTGCAACAATTGCTGCTGAACAGCGGATGATAAAATGATTTCATGTACCTCATCATTGGGCAGGTTTCCCCTTTTCAATCTGACCTATAGAATATTTGATATGAACCTAGAATTTATCCATTATTCCAAAAACACTGTCTTCTCGTCGTTAAGCTGAAATAGTGGGGTCCTGGCAAAACACCCAGACAGACGGTTTCTGGCCTGTCTGCACATGCTCGAGTCCCACAGACTGACAACTCTAATGTTGTCTGACTGTAAGGCAAGAATAAACCGCGTATCTGAAGGCTGGGAGCGCTTGACTTTCACTTTGAATCGTCAATTTTAATGATAATTAATGATGGAAAATGAAATCCTGACACGCATACGATGCAGTGGAACCCAGTGTTGGAAAGTAACAATCTACATTTACTCAAGTACTCTTCTGGATGAATCTGAGGTACTTGTACTGTACTTGAGTAATTCTATTTTATGCTACCTTATAGCTATACTCTGCTACATTTCAGAGAAATATTGTACTTTTCACTCCACTACATTTTTTAATGCTTTATTTACTAGTTACTTTACAGATTCAGATTACTAAAACAAAATATAATCAACAAATACACTGTTGCGTATTATTATTGATCACACAGCTGTATATAAAGTAAGCAGTCTCACCTTTATCAGCTGCAACATTAAAGCAAGGTACACCTTAATGCATAATGAGTGGTGTTACTTCATGGTACTATAGTATATTCTGATGCTAATACTTTTCTAATTTTACTAAAGTATATGACTTTTACTTGCAACAGTACTTGTACACTGTGGTGTTGTTGGTGTTGATGTTACCGCCTGTATTCCAGCACTTGGGGGGCCAGATAAGCATTGTCATCAATCACTACCAGACATTTATAAAGTTGTGTAGAACAGGTCTTTAAGAAGGCGAGATAAGAAGAACACGCTCTGACAATACGTTCTCTTCCAGAGGTGGATGATACGACAATCCACACCATGAGGTGAAATGCATTCTGTCAGTTGCCAAAGATTTTGCCGTGATGTTTATGGCCTGTAACTATTAATATCTCTGGGTGTATAAAACCACGCATGGGTAACGTCGCAAATCAATACGCAGAGCTGCTTTATGGACATGTTCTATTTTCATTTCCATGATTTTTTCATTGATGTGATGAAGCACTTCATCATCATTTCATTTGCTGATTATCCATGTGTAGCACCCACCCTCAACTGATTTACTATAGCATAATATTTTACCATACTGTGATACACAATGACGCATAGCATGACAGAGGATTTCATCTGTATTGCCACCCTTATCCTCACCATAACACTAATCTACAATAAAGAACAAATAGAATGGGAAAAAGCTACAACTACTGCATTAATTTCGTGTGGACATTTGAGTCCACAGTGAAGTCTTTCTGACAGCAGTCCCATGCCAAAAACTGGCATTAATCAGAGGTTAAATCCTTGGTTATGCAGATTCTGGACTCATGCCCGCGTTAGACAAATATTGGACAGTCCAAGGCCACGAGAATAATGAAAGTTCTGAAACTGGGCAGTCTGGCCTTTAATATGGAAATCTTGAGCCGCTGTAGCAGTTTGTCGTAACTGGGCTGCTATTGTGTTAGTCAAATGAGTGGTAACTGCTGTGGCTAAAAGGACCTCTTGTTCTGTGCCAGCGCCAGGTGGCCAGGGAAGCCTGCAGCCCACTCGGTAGGCAAACATGTCAAACCAGCATGACTGAGTCAGCAATGCCATCAATGTACTGAGGGAAGGAGAGTGTGACTGTGAATGTCACCAAGGGGGGCAGGGGGGACTTGGAGTTAAAACAAGTCACTTTATGATATCTCTGAACTGTCGTTGGCAAAATCTGACTGGGACAAACACAAAACTAATAAGAGTCAAACTTAAAAGAATGGAGCCGCCCTCTGCAGAGCAGCCATCAAGGCACTCTGATAACTGCGCTTGTTCTTACTGGTACTACACTAATATTTATCTGTGCTGCTTACTTAGTATTAAGTTCAAAAAACACAAAATACTGATAAACTTCAAAAAGTATTATTATTAGAAAGTAAATTATTTTTACATTTGGCCATTGAATATAATGTAAGTGCTGAGTCAGCACTGGTTGCTAGTACAAGAGCTGGAGAAATTTGTCACCTGAATTAGAAATACTGGCAGATTACTCAGAAAAAATGACATCTTACCTAGTAGAAGCTGAAAGGCATAAAAGACAATCCCGTAGACACTGTTGGGTTGGTTCAGTGCACTGTCATTTCCAAAAATTGAGCCCAAGAGTCCAAATCCTCGACCCCACCTAGACCACACAAAAACATCAGCAAAGACAGCAGGTGCAACTTTATGTCAGGAGTACAGAAGACTGCAGATGACACTAAAGATAAAAAACATATACAACACTAATACTCAGATCTCACTCATACCTGTTTTCCAAGAATGTGAAGAACCAGCTGGGTGAGGTTCTTTAAGCTAAATTCTGTTTCAGGCAGGACTAATTATAATTCACAGAGAAGCATTCTGGTGTACAGTTGACTAAAGCCGCATCAAATGAGTCTTTTCATATCAATTCATCCGCCCATTATTCTCTCAAGTAACTGTTTTCTCCACAGAATGTGACGATGTCTTCTAAAGTTTTATTTTGTCCAACCTGATAGTTGACAACTCATGTTGTGTTGATCAGCTAATCAATTCATTGACAAAATCCATGTGGACTTTTTACAAGGAGAAAACAAATCCTGTAAAACAAAAGGCACGTCTTTACTGCAATGGACAATCACACGGACATGGCTTGAGTGCACGTGACAGATGAGTTCGTCTGGTTTAAGGAACTCTTTAAGGTCTGTCTCAAGAGGATGACATTTAATTGGCCTCAACTGCTGTGGCACAACCACTGGTGCTGCCCGCGTGTTAATACCAGTCTGCTGTTCAGCACTATCTTTAAACCTTTGCACCACGAGGTCTCATTTCAGTTTGTGTCGTGGTAAAACTGAAGCTTTTACCCTGCTGCAAAACTGTTGAAATTCTACTTCTGGTAAATGTCAACATGGTTTTTTTGTGCTAATAGATTCCTTTCAAAGAGAATGACAACATCCAGCACAATAAAAGACAAGATAGATGTGCATTCATGATGCTTAATTAAAAGCAGTTTGAGTTTCACTCAGAGGAATGCACATCTTCAACATGTTCAGTTAACGAATTATTCTTTTTCATGTACTCTGCTCTATAGTGCTGCAAACATTTTATGTGTGCAGTTCATTTCTTGCATAGCACATCATAACATAACATCATAATATGAGCAAAGTTTCTTAATTCTTATGATCTTTATTATTATTAATTCATTCTGAACATTTGAAGTTTTTCACTGCTGGTTTGAGACTATACAGCAGCAGCATGGACACCAGACCTTTGCTTTATTTCTTCTGCTTTACCACAACCACATGCACAGCTGTGCCTCAGAGCTGAGCTGAGAACCAAAAACCACAGTCGACTTCTGAACACCATGCAATTAAGTGTTTGGGACAACTGATGTAGGAGTTGGGGATGATACAAGTGTAAAAGCTCCCCTGCAAATGTGTTACTATTTTAAAATAAAAAGGCATGTGACAGTCATCTCTTTTTGTGCAATGTTTCGCAAACTCATTTCATTTGCGACTTTGTGGGAGCTTATCCTCCTTGCGTATAATAAATTATGTCTTCCACATTGCAGACACTCATGCTTTCCATTATTTTTACTGCAGCAGACATTCTGGCTTCTGTTTCAAGACTTTATCTTAAACTGATAAGCATCTGAGAAGGCATGCACAAAGCAGGCAGTTCAACACACGTAAGTACAGTAAGTTGCATCACCAGACAGGATATTCACTTTACCTGTAGCCCTTGACGGTATTGTTTAGACAAAAACAGAAACTGCTGGGATTCTTTATTTACAGGGAAGAAATCACATCTTTCAATCAACTAATGCGACTAATGATTATTTCCATTATCTGACGATTATTTTCAAAATGAATTGATTCATCATTTAGTCTATAAGATGATAAAAAATTGGGGAAAATGCTCATTACAATTCCCCTGAGCCCAAAGTGACTTCTTACGTCCAACCTGCAGTCCAAAACCCAGACTCTTCATTTACTATCATAACTGACAAATAAAAGCAGCAAATCCTCACAATCGATTATCAAAACAGTTGCAGATTAATTTCCTTTCAACAGACTAATCAATTAATCGACTAATTATTGCAGCTCTACTTTAGCCAACTCCTAGTCAAGGCATTCAGTCACAACTGATGGCTCACAGTAATGTAGGTGCGAAGGCAGGACTGTATGTGGTACTCGAACAATTCACAGACTCATCTTACAAGTTTGTGATAACTCCTGGACAGGTTGCATTCCAGTTATGCTGTGCAATGACTCTCATTCAGTGAATCCATTCACCATTTGCATGCACACAGTGAAGCTGGTATGACCACTGTGATCATAAGAACATAAAAGGGATGCTATGTGAAATGACTGGTCGCTTGCAAACTCATCTTTGAAGACACACCAACTCTGGTTGGTTTCTGAAGGACGAACAGCTAAAGTACGACTGTGGCAGCAGCTTTATCTGTGGAGTTGTGGCTCTCTATCTACGTGCTAACACTGTGCGACTGGGGCAAGAGTGAAACTTCAAGGTAGCTAACATCGTTTCAGTCCTGCCCGCTGACCTCTGGAGCGGCTGTGTACAGTCCCTTCAGGCAGGTAGGGTGTAGGGTTTAACCCCGCGGACTGACCGATAGCTGCCCAGTGACATTAGCACGACAGCTAATGACAGCAGCATGACAGCTAACGTGAGCGGTAGCTACTAGCTTCATAAGTTACCCAAAATGATAAACACTGAGCCAGCTCACCACCGAAAAGTCCCAGTTTGGGTCGTCTGAATGAATGACTTAACGCAGCAACAACACACGCACAATAATAACGTTAGACTGACCAGGCTATTGTCAACTTTTGTGCTAAAGTTGGTATTACAGATGTGTTACCCTTTCATACATGGAGCATCCTGTGTGCTCAGGTAACATTAGCTTTCAGCAACTTATCAGTGTAGACTCTGACAGTGCTGACAGCTCTCATGAAAGCTAACCGGCTAAGAAGTAGACTGTTAACGAATAGGTTGCGTTAGCTAGCTGTTAGCGAAGTTAGCTTCATGGAGCTAGATAGCTAATGATGTGCTCATTGAATGATAAGCTGAAAGTTAACTTATTTCAAACAGGTTATTGAACTATCAGTCGGCTCGCAGCACGCCAGCAGATATGGTTTGTAGTTAGCCTCAGCGGTGGAGGGCAGCCGGCAAATGTTAGCCGAGTGCATCTGACAGTTTGAACCGCGCAGCCCTTCCCAGATTGCCACAATAGCAGCCAGCTTCATTGAGCGCTCTTTGCTGAATTCAAATTACCTTGAGCTGAACACTTTTGAACAGCTGATGGAGCTGCTGACGTCGCACATAGCCTTGTAACTCGGATCCCGAGCCTTTTCCCTCTCGACGTGAAAGGCATATAGAGACAACAGGATGCCCAGCAGGCAAACGAGAAGCCTAGCTATTCTTTCCCACCGAGGGGTGGACACTCTCAGGACGGGCGCCGCCATCACTCTCTGGCCTAGCTGGAGACACGCATACATACGCAGCGAGCTCGCCTGTGAGACACAACTGCGACGTGGAAAAGCGTCAGGACGTGCCACACCGTGAGGGGCGGGCCGCCGCGCCGAGGAGCGGACCCGTCCAATGACACGGGACGCGGCTCTGTGTGTGGACACACTGCACTCATCTGATCTGGGAGCAAATAAAGAATCCCAGGTATATAAAGCTGCACATTGTACTTATATTCTTTATCTCGAGTAACAGCTGAATGTAATTTCCATAGTGGTAAGAGCATCAACACAACATGCCAGTAAGGGTAACCTCACGGTGTGTGCAGTGTGAACCACAGCCACTATAATATCCATCACTTCCTTGGGTATTTGCATTTACATATTCCAAACACCTCTCAGTCACTTAAGTCTCGAAACGTATTTTCTTACAAAATAATGGTGCGTTGGCGACATCTTAATTACAGTTATATTACTTATTATTCCAGCTATTTTAATTTCTAACGTTGATTTGATTTGAACAGTATTTATGCTCCACGCGTACACAAAATAAGAAGGAAGAAAACAAAACAACAGCCACAAAACAAAAGATTAAATCCAAAATGGGACATAAACATGCGACGACAAAAACACATAGAGAGTGAAATCGCATAGAAGAAAGCATACAATGGCATTTTTTTTCCAAACAACCATATTAGTTTCCTCAGTAAAAGTGACACACCGCGATCACGTGACTCTGCCCTGTATATAAACACAGGATGACATCATGTGTTTACTCGCTCTGAGACTCGTCTGCTGTGAGCTGCTGCACTCCGCTTCCTAATGGCGACAGACATGGAAAGATTCGTCTCCTTCGAGGAGGCATACTACGATCAATATGACTATTACAATCTGCTTGAATACTCGTGCCATGCCTGTGGCAAAGGGAGAACCAAGAGAGAAATTGAGCTCAACACAAACCGCCATTGCCCCGCAGGACACGAGAGGAAGATTGCAGAAAAATTTCACAACAGCCAAATGAAACGCAGGAGAACCAAGAGCTCGTCGTCCTGATGGCTTTCCTCGATGTTTACAGGTAACCATGAGCCTTTGTTGTCCAAAGATAGTGAGTATACATGGCCGAAAAACTTCAATAATCGGCCTTTTGTGGTCGGAAACACTACCTCCTGCACACATTTACGTAACTAACGTGATCCTGGAGATTCGTCAAGCAGTAAACCAACACAAACATGAGGTGAACAAGGCCTGCTTCTGTGGTCACAGTCAGGATCATCGCAGTCTGTGCTTGAAAATTCATGTGTGATTTTCTCGGCCTTCTAGGTCGCTCTGATAGGTGGAGCCATGTGGATCAGGCATTTCCTTTGTGATGTTTTTGTGCCTCCTTTACTGTTTGCAGCATAACAAAACTGAGCTCAGCTCCATGCATAGGCAGATTAACTGATAGGATGTTTTGATCCCTTTAAATTGCTGCAGTTGACACCATAACTCAGGGCAGCACGGTGGAAAAAAAAGATGAAAACAATCAATCAATTGATCAGTCAGCCAGCTGAAAGAAAATTAATGGTTATTTATGTTCATTTAAGTCATTTTTGATGCCATGTATTCACTGGTTCTTCTCAAATGTGAAGATTTCCCATTTTCCCTGATGTGTCTCATTGTAATTTGAATATCTTTGGTGTTTAGACTGTTGGCCAAACAAAACAAGTGAGAGTAATATGACAACCTGTGCTTTGGGAAATAGCGATGGACATTTTTCAATGTTGTATGACACTGATTCACTGGAAAACTAATCTGCAGGTCATGATAGATAATGTGATTTGTGATGACAGTTTCATTCTGATTTCCATACAGATCTGGATTCAAGTTGGATTTTTGATGTTGATGGTGACCAAGTGTCTGCCTTCCCTGGCCTAGTGAATGCAGCACTGTGACACCGGGAATATGTCCTTTAAGCAGTCATGAAACAGCGCTCCATTCCATACTTTCCCCTGTAACAAGACCTTCGACTCTCAAGTTACAGCTGTGCAAGAATAGTATGTGTTGAGCTATATAGGTCAGTGGTGTGTGCTTGATAAACATATATAGTCATTTCTGTGGGTGCATAAGATGTTATACTGTATTTTGATTCAATAAAAACATATGTTAAATATTGTAAACCACCTTGGACTGTTCTATTTCTTTTTCTCATAACTGATGATAAAGCCAGTTTCCAGTTGATGTCACACAACTGGTTTAGTTCTGTTAAGTGGGCTGCCTTACAGGTTTGTTACTGTTTGTGCTTTTATAGTTTGTATGAAAGCAGAATCTATTCCTCCATCTCTTTCATTTTACCTCACTTGATCACTGGACCCGACCCCCGTCCTGCTCTCTATGATTCACTCTCTTGTCTGTGTCCAGTGGTTTCTCAGGGCAGATGAGGCACTGATGTCTACAGATGGACTATTTGGGGTTTCACTTAATTATAGAAACTAACCGCAGATCACACTGGCACAGCTCCTAAATCGATGTCTTTCACTGGATGATGAGGACTAAGCAGTGACAGTTCATCTGCAGGTCATATTAAATACAGTGCAGTGATTACGTTACATGAATAAGTGGCCAATATAAAAGTTAAGTGTACATCAGTTGAACTAGAGTCTCGAAAATCCTTACCTGTATTTGGACAACCTGACAAACTGACCTTATCTACACTACTGGCTTTTATTTTGAAAGGTTAATCAACCGGAAATGATTTCGTCTCGTTCCTGGTCTTCAAAACGTGTATGAGCTACTGGCTAAGCGACCAATTTGTTCGTGCTTTACTTGTATACCCACCAAGATGCAGATATGCAGTGTATGCAGCGAGCAGACGCCTAAATACAGATGTCCAGTCTGCAAAATAAGATAGTAAGTAGATTTAAATGAATTCTGCAGGGCAGCTAGCTAACCTCCAGTTAGCTTCCGAAGTGTTTTGGCTAGGTTCTTTAGTTGGTAAAGTTAGTCAACTTCATAAACAGTCATTCGACTACAGAGAACATATAGCCACAACTGTGAAAGAAAGTTTTCTGTTGTTTGTGTGTTGGACTTAAAATAATACCAAATATATTCTGCCTTTTCCACCAAGAGCGAAAGCTACGTTAACGTCACAGTGCGGTAACATAGCGTCGCATTTATAACATGACATTAATTCACAGAACGTAAAAACGAGAGAGCGCTGGTAACTGAAATTTCAAAGTAGAGAAAAACATGAGAAAATTGACAGAAGATGCTACTGACTTACAGTAAAATCCTTAAACACGTGGAAACAGTTCAAACATAAACACCACATGGGACGGCAACCCACGGAGGTCAAAACGATTTCTGATTTAACGTCGAAGGAGCGAATAAGACATCACACCGTGACGTGTTTTTTACTGGTGGTTTAATTAGCCATTCATTAATGGGCTCCGAATTTTTAACTGAGTATGCTTGTTTGCTTATTGATACATAGAATCTGGAAATGAAATGTACTGATATCAGTGTATATTATCTTTACTCAGTATTGCATTAATGATCTGCCAGATTAATAACAGTTTTTAATTGATCTATTTTTTGACAGTTGTTCACTTGGCTGTTACAAGAGGCATAAAGGTAAATGAGCTCAATCTGAGTATTTTAGTGATGTAGTTATGTGATGTTTAAAGAAGCTGTGATTATACTCAGGAATTATTTCCACTGATCATTATCCGCTGATGCACCACCTCATTTGTTTTTGTCCATAGATACTTGTGTAGCTTTTGAGCAGCCTGCTCCCACACAGCCTGCAGCTAATGATGCCCTCAACACTGGTATGTTATGTATCTCATCATCCCTGTGATTCTGTTTCTTTGTGTAGAGTGTCCAAATGAGCCAGCAAGAGCAAAAGCCACATTCATTATTTTAGGAACATGGAAGAAGCTAGTGCAATACAAAAAACATACCAATCGAAGATTACTTGTTCTCTCATGTTTTAGATTTTTGATGCTCTGTGTAAAAACCTTTTATTTACATTACTGTTTTTGCAGAGCCGTGGACTGTTGACGATCTGCTGCACGAAGATGACGTCACTGACAAAGTGCCTCTGCAGAGGCTCCAGCTGTTGGGTACAAATCCAGCATCACCTTTTGCCTCTTCAGTTTTTTCTAAACACACATTTATCAAACGCCACACAAATGAAGTTTTCAGCAGTCACATGTGAGTAATTCATCTTTACATATTTCCTCTGCAGGTCAGTCAAAAGAGCTGCGAGATCTTCTTTGCAACCCCCATCTGAGACAGTTACTATGCTCCGTTGATGGTGCAGACAGCAAATATGATGCGATGAAGGCGGCCATGCAGGAGCCTCTGTTTGCTGAATTTGCAGATCAGTGTTTGAAAATTGTAGAAAATGAAGCAGAATCATTAACATCCAATGAAGGTGATGATTTGTAAACTCATGCCTGCATTAGTTTTTCTACTGTCACTTTTTGATTACAGTTGTGTGTGTGTGTGTGTGTGTGTGTGTGTGTGTGTGTGTGTGTGTGTGTGTGTGTGTGTGTGTGTGNGCTCTCCTCAATCTAAACTTCAGTCAATAATCTGGCAATTTAGTGACTGTTGTATATGTGCTATAAAGCTGGAAACCGCTGCAAGATAAGGCGCTGTCTCTGTTTCAACGCAACATATCTGACAGAGTGTGTGTGTGTGTGTGTGTGTGTGTGTGTGTGTGTGTGTGTGTGTGTGTGTGTGTGTGTAGGGGGGGGGGGGGGGGGGGCTTTTTAAAAAATACATTAAATGTCTTAGAAAGGCCATGTTAATCATTTTCTTGATCTAACTTCCTGTCCTGTGCCTTGTCATGCTACAGTCTATATTGTGTTCAAAGAAATGCTGAAATGTTTTCAGACTATTCATTTCTGAGTCAGCACATTGTGATTAACTACACTTACTTGAGAACTGGCTGATCACATGTACACAGAGTTTGAGGTGAAAGGAAAACATCTTACATTCCAAATTTTTTAACACTGATATTTATTTCAGCAAAACATTAATTTAAATAGTGACATAATTCAAGTTGTACATTGATCCCTTGGTACCACTGACAAAAACAAGTATGCAGATTTCAAATTCTAAAGTCATTATATGTCATACAGACACAAAAAGTGTTAAGCAAGCAAAAGAAGGTATGCTGGCCCTCTAGGTAATGTGTTGCCTCAAGCTATCAGTGTTAAGTTACATCAATGGCATTTTGGAACATTACAAAAACATGTTTTGAATATTAAAACTGAATATAATAAAACCTTATGGCTACAATAACACGTTTGTTCTCCCACACAAAAATATTGGTGTAAAAAGACTTTGGTATGTTATACAGTATTGCATTAGCTCTTTGTACTGCAGCAGATTAAAATCCACACAGAAAGTGATTCAGTCAAACATTTAGCAGATGTGCATAATATATAGACCCCTTCTCAAACAAAGCAGCAATTTGAAGAAACCAGGGTTCATCCAGTCCCCGTTTCCCATAGGTGATGCTTAATAGATGCTTGTTCATGACTCTTGTCAGTCTTGCTGTGTGCGAGCAGGTTTGTGGTTTAAATGTGCAATATGTGCGTTACATGTGCAAAATCTGCCAACTTTCTCCAGCATAAATCATTAAATGAATGCTGGATATTGTGCTAACATATGCAGGCAGCTGTATCTAAATCAATAAGTCTTAACACCCACAATAAATCTCTCAAATCACAAAATAGTCACCCTAAATAAATACATATACAAACAACTCATTTGTGATTTGAGTGTAGATTTCAAGGAAGGCACTCGTCAAAGGCCCAATACTTTGATCAACAGTCAGATGTTCCAAAGAGGCAGTGCTGCAGTCCTCTGTCTCAAAGGTGTTCACATGTAATTCCAGTTCTCATTTCAGACTAATCTTTTTAAATTATTGTCTTTGTCCTGCAGTGACATCATCATAACTCCATTCATCGTCTTTGATATGTGTGACACATGGCACATGCTCCACTAGTTGTTGACAACATCATCTGTGCTTTAGATGCAGTTCACCCGCTTCCATTCAGTGCCCATGTTAAACCAATTAGGCTGTTAAGACAGGGTCGCAATCTGCAGTGATAGTTTCGCTGTCTGGTCTACTTTCTCCATGCGCCACAAGCAAATCTGGCAAGAAAATGCACTCTCTCATAATTGATATAAAAGCTATTTAATCTCCCTTCTGTTCTGGAGTTTCATTTTTTTTAATTATAGATTAGAATAGAATTAGATTTTGAATTACAGGTGATTTTTTTTGAGTCCCTTGGGCATGAAGGCCACAACAGATGATTTTTGAGAAGAAGTTTAGGTGCACAGTACACTGCATTGTCTAACCCGACCACCTGTGAGGTTAAAAATATAATGCAAGGGTGCAGGTTTTGTACCCCTTTATAATACAGAGTGAGACAGTCTTTGGCATTGTTCACAAAAGATAATTGGAGCTGTAAAAGATCACTTTAAATACAAATACATGTAGCAAAATGACATCTTAAAACACCAGGTTTGTTACCTCTGTGTCAGATTCTGTCCATGATATCAGCTTCTACAAAGAGGAAGCTCTTACAAAGTTTTCTCTAGCAGGATCTCGTTGAACCCTGTCACGTCACTCTTCATGTCTGGTTGCCTGTCAGCATATAGAAGTGGAGACCGCTGACAGTGCAGCTTTACAGATCCCTGAGAAGGAAATAAAGATTGAATCTCAAATGACCAATCGTAAAAGTGATCAAAACTTCATTGGAGATTTAACAGAACTTGTGTGGATGTGCCCTCACCTTGGGTTGAGCCCGTATGGAGGCGAGCCCCTGCGTGTACTGGTTGGTTTCCACCTTGTACATCCCTCTCCTGGAGGGGAGGTTGAGGGATGCCATCACAGACATCATCTTCTGGAAGCCCCTGGCTGTCAGAGACACAGTGATGGATGGGGCCGAGGCCAGAGCCAGACCCATGGGCCACCCTCGCACCGTGACAGGCTCCTGGATGTTGGAGAGCTGCACAGAGCCTCGCTCCCTGATAACTGGGTTCAATGCTGGCATGTCATTCTCCATGAGGTCCTTTGCGTCATCCAGTTCCGCCTCAGCTAAGGATTTCAATAGTGCCTGCCACAAAAACAACAAAGTCATTTACATATCTGATGCAGTAGTACTCCCCAAGACCTATAAACAGATTGTCATGTGTACCACTGGTGAAGATCTCCTTTAATGTTTCTAGAAATATCCACTGAAAAAGACCAGACTGTGCTGCATTATTAGACACTGACTGCAAATGCATACAGCACACAGATATAAAAAGGACATACACATACAGTACATAAAATGCACAAATCCCTGGCTCAATAAAAGCAAGGTCTCAATAAAGGGCATGCAGGCAAGTACATCATGACAAACTCACAGACAGCACAGAGAGACTGCAGACAGCGAGGAGAAGTTGACTTTAAGTGCTCACAAAGAT
Organism: Chaetodon trifasciatus; assembly: GCA_037975065.1. NCBI lineage: Eukaryota > Metazoa > Chordata > Actinopteri > Chaetodontiformes > Chaetodontidae > Chaetodon > Chaetodon trifasciatus. Next base: position 10,097,530 of record JBBMOE010000011.1, read on the forward strand.
GGCTGCTAATGATCTTAAATAAACAGCATGTGTCCAGCTCTCTGCTGTGATAGAGTTCCAGTGTTGTGCAGCTTTAACAGACACATGAAGAATGAGCAAGAAAACATGAGATATGATTTGTGTTCTTTTCAAATCTCACCCTCCACTTCTTCCAGGTGCTCTGGATGACAGCAGCTGCTCTGTTCCATCTCTGGACCTGCCTCCTGACCAGCCAGGACCGCACCGCTGCAGCAGGACACACAACATGCTTCAACATCTAACCAAGCCATTCATTCTGCAAGTTTACTCTGTGCATTGTGCTGAGACATGTTTATGTACTCCCATTCAGAAGGACATATTAAAACAACTTTGTCAACAACAGTTAATCAGGTGAGCCTCAATGTTTGGCAGCTTCTGAAGGGATAAACAAAGTCCGCCTGCAAACACTGTGTACAGACTCTGCCAGCTGGTTCGTGTTGGCCAGACAGTGAGGTCAAAGCCAGCAGACTCACAGTGGGAGCAAGGCCACAGAGCTCTACTGTCCCCAGTCAGTGATACCTGGCCAGGGCATTAAGAGTTTACCTGCTTGGATCAGAGCAGCAGATTGCTGGCGGGCACGGCGTCTGCGACACCGGTAGCGCAGCCAGCAGCACTGAATGGAGAAGGCATATCTAGACCGGATCTTCTTCCTCTGATCCTCCAGCAAATCGAGCTGTAAGACAACAGCCAGGCAGGTCAGTGCTTTGCTTTATATGCCTGATAAGTCACTTAAACACCAAGTACAATATGATGAGATTGAAAGAGAAATTCTAAACTACTAAATTACTATCTAGTTATACACACAGTTTAATCTGTGCCGGTCTATATAAATGACTGACCATCAACTGGGTGAGAAAAACTTTAGTCCTTCCACAGTGCACCCATGAATTGTATTTTTCACTGTCAAGGTTGTGCGAGGGATTTAAAGCCTTGTGTCGTAGCACGACATGGAGGAGCTTCTCCACCTCTTGCTGCAGAACGTCGTTGCCGTCAGCCTCCACGTCTAAGGCAGAGAAGACTTAGAATGAGGCACTAGAGATAATTCAAGTACTGGCAGAGCAGCACTCAAACGTTACTGCATAGCATTTGTTTGACAGTACGTCAGTCAGTGAGGGAGAACCTGTTCAGTGGGTAAGCATGAGAGCACAGAGAGATCCATCAGAATCAACAGCACAGCAGACAGACATTCATATGATTACTGTGAAGACAACGCTGCTTTCAAACCTGGTTAACATTTGGCAGCATTCAGGATTAGTGAGCAAAATCCTTGAACATGCATAAAACAAGACAGAGTGTACAGCCATGACAGCAGGTCAGTAAGGCTGTAGTTGGGCACAGTGGAGCTTTGGGTCAAATGTTAATGCCAGCATGCTAACATGCTCACAATAACAATGTTAATATAAATATGCATTTTTTAATTAGCGCTAAACACAAAATACAGATGGAGCTGATGGAAATGTCATTAGTTTTGCAGGTATTTGGTCAAAAAAAGTATGACATGTTACAATTTTAACCTCAGGGTGGCGCTGAAGGACACACAAACAGAGGCTTCTGCATGGTAGATTTCATCACAAAAGTGATTACAATTTATCCTGAAGGGACCATGAACGTGTCTATTCATATTGCAGAGATTTCACAAAAACCCGAAAATGAGGAAAAGTAAGCGGATCACCAAAGTAAGCAGGTTTATCCTCTGTGAAGCACAAATGTGTGTACAAAGTTTCATTACAATCCACCCAATAGTTGTTGACATATTCCAGTCTGGACCAAAGTGATGGATGGAAAGACCAACACTGTCGTCCACAGAGCTGCTAGCATAGTCAAAAAGCAGCTGAACAGTGGGTTATAAGACAAGTTCAAGCATAAAATGATCAGGAATGTGAAGAGGAGCATGCAAGGCAGGGCCTGATAGTCAGAGGTGCATGCATTTACCTGGAAAGTTCATAAGAAGTTGCAAATTTTGTTAAAAAGTCCTGTTTTTATACACCAAATGGAAAAGTCCCAAGAGGAGTAGAGAACTGAGGACCACATTTACTAAGAGGGCTAATGTAGGAAAAGGAGAGTAAACCAGCAAACCTAAAGAGAGGAGATAAAATGAATCTTTGCCCACAGTAAACATGCCAACAGTGACTTTAAACGGATCCCACAACAAAATGTACTTACCAACACACTGACTCCCTGATTTGACATTTGAATATTTTGCAATCAGTCCATAACGCTGCATGAAGCCTTTGAAAGGAATTCTGCACAACAGAAATGACAAGTCAACCAAAACCCAAGAGAAACAAAGCAAAGCATTAAGATTTGATGAACTGCTTCAATTTACTGTAATATTTCACCTGATTGGAAAGCCAGCAGCACTAATATGAATAGTTTCCACAATCCCACAGGCCTCCAACTGCATGATAACCTGACAGCACACAGGAAATGCCCATCAAAACCTTTCACATCTGCAAAAATAGACAGTGTCTCCTCTCTTTGTTGTCACTGTGGCATACTGCTACTGTAAATGTGTGTGTAGAACATGTACCTCCTCCTTTTTGAAGGTCAGTGGCTTGCAGTCTGGGTTTGGTTTGATGCAGCGAGTGTAGTGAGGTGTTGTGGTGTGGAGGATCCTCATCAGACTCTCCAGAGAGTTCTACAAGCAAACATCAATGTCATCAGTGCCATGACTCAACCCTCCCACGAGGAGCTCTCCGGGCCTGGACAAACTAATGAATGCTTTACTTGACTCCCACCTTGAACTTGGAGACCACAGTGACCTTACTGAGCCCCTTGGTGGCTGGGTTCTCAGTTTCCTTGTCAGTGAAGATCTGGTGCAGCAGGGGGTTGTCAGACTTCTGAAGAAGGTTGATGAGCTCTGGTGGGACTGGGTCCTAAAACACAAAGTCCAGCAGGAGATGAGTGGATGGATCTGTGGTCAACTTTCTGAAGACAATTTAAAAGTTTTCCCTGCACACCTTGTTCTTCTCCACCATCCCCTGTATCTGATAGTTGACTCTGCCGGCGTAATGGGCCACAGTGAAGTGTGGCTCCTTGCTGAACTTGTCCCAGCTGATGTTGGCGTTCTCACAGAGTTCTTTCTCCAAACGAATCCTGAACATCTTTGCATCAGAGGCTCGATTAAGACGACTCTCCTATAGCACAGGTATGAAGAAAGTTGAAAACATCCACTTAATCAAGATACATACACTGAACAAAAATATAAACACTTTTGCTTTTGCTCCCATTTTTCATGAGCTGAACTCAAAGATCTAAAACATTTTCTATATACGCAAAAGATCCATTTCTCTCAAATATTGTTCACAAATCTGTCGAAATCTGTGTTAGTGAGCACTTCTCCTTGGCAAGATAATCCATCCCACCTCACAGGCGTGGCATATCAAGATGCTGATTAGACAGCATGAATATTGCACATGTGTGCCATAGGCTGGCCTCAATAACAAATCGGTGTATGTATAAACAAAGAAAATGACCACAATCCCCCGTGCATGGAAACAAGGGGTTAAAAGGAGCACAGAAAAACTGCTTGTATGTCGTCCTTCTACACAAAAGTACAACAGGCTTCAACATGAAAAAATAAATCCATAAGCATGAGAACATGAGCAGCATACCTCATTCAGAAGAGAAAACACACTGACTGGGCTTCCCTCTATAAGATCCAGGCAGCTCTGGTTGTCTTGGTATTTGACAAAGGACCACTCCAACCCCTCTGACACATATTCCTCCTGGAAGACGCACAGATGAACAGAAATATTCCAGTACATAATACATTTCTCACATTACACAAGGTACGTAGCAGTTCCTCTGTTTTAAATCGACAGAGATTTCACAAAGACTGAAGAAGCCTCAGAACGTCTGAGTCCTGGACATGGACACGATAAGCAGACCACCATCAGAGAAACTGCTGTTCTGCTGAGATCTCTGCACGGGACGTAAAACTGATAGACACTACCTGCTGAGCTCGAAGATAATGTGCCACAAAGTGTTGCTGCAGTTTCTCATTGGCATAGTTGATGCACAGCTGCTCCAGGTTATTGATGTGGAAACACTCGAACCCGTACACATCTAGAACTCCTGGAGATCACAGACAGGACAGGACTGCGTAAGCATACGAAAAGAAACTGGGGCCAACATTCAATGATGTAAAAGACAGCAAAGCTTGTACCTATGAAGTTGCACCACGTTGATTTGTTTGCACATATGCTGTTGTTGATGAACGTAACCAGCCACTCAAATAATCTGTTGGAAAAAAGTAGCACACTTATTCCAAAAGACGGAGTCGGTCTTAACAGACATATCTTGCTCGTTGTGTACTGTAAACAAAAAGGCATGATGGTTTCACTTTTGAGTGTTTGACTGAGTCTTAGTCAAAGGACAAAAACAAGCTCTTGCAGGACCAGCGCTTTCCACATGGCGTCATCACACTGTGACAAATTGCTGTTGTTTAATGATCAAATCATTCTTACTGGGCGTAGGTGACCTTGGCCAGGCAGTCTCTCCGCATGCTGCACTCTGCCTTGGAACAGGGCTTGAACACGCTCTGCTTTCCCGCTTTCAACGTCCTCACTCTTAAACACGTCTGAAGCTCCTCAGCAGGGACGCACAGCAGCTCAGCAGCCCGCTGCACAAAGTCTAAACCACAGGCAAGAGTGGACGGCTGTGAACTACATGTTTCATGTTTGCTGACAGGTACTGTCAGGGAGTGGGGTGGTGTCATGGAGTGTATTCTTCAGTCGAGCATCATCTGTATTTCTATCAGGCTTACAATATTAAATAATGAAGGTTTTAAGCGCTCAGTGACTGGAAGTGACTGACGAGCTGATTAAATATATGAAACAAAATCATATCCAATACCTTTGGACTGCTCATCTAGGTTACAAGGCTGTGATTCATCCGAAGAGGAGAAATTCACGTTCCCCAGCTGCAGAATCCCTGCTAATATCTGCAATGCATTACAACAGAGAAATTAAATTCCACGCTTACAGAGAAAGATAAAAAATGCACCCCTTATTCAGCATTTTAAAGCAGTACATAAACATGTAATAAACAACTTGTAACTCGATACTGTAGTTGTAAGCAGATATGAGTGTTTCTTAAAGTATTTGTTAACAACTCCTTCCAATGATGAGTACCTTACCCTGAATATCTGTCTCTGCCTCTCTGCATTAATGCCCAGATGAACCATTGCCTCAACAGTCTCATGGAAACAATCCTCTTTAAAACATTAAATGAGCAGAAGTTACTTGTGAGAATTGCAAAAATGTGGAGAATAAAAGACAAAAAGAACTGCAAAAACTACACATGAAAAACAAAGACCGACCCTCAACTGTTTTTTCAGAATTTGGCAGCCACACAAAACGCTGGTCGCGCAGCATCTTCCACTCCTTTCTCTGCTCACCTGTGGCCCCCTTCATCATCTGAAAAACAACACGCTGTTAGTATTTACATGTGAATGATATCTGAATGTATTCTTATTGAACTGCAAGTACCAGATCAGCATGTAAGGTTTAGTGCAGCCCTGTTAACTCGCCTGATAAAAGATGTGGAAGTTCCTCTCATTAGCCGGTTGGCAGGACACTCTGGTCTTCTCCAGCAAATATGTCTGCACAGACGCCCCCACTAACAGCTGACACCTTGTAAAAATAACATGCTGAATGGATTAAACAGACCTACAACCTGCATTAGAGTGCATACATAACATGCAGCTGCTCAGTTAGCTGTAAGTACCTGTCTAGCTGGAGCTGAATGTACTTTCCAAAGCGACTGCTGTTGTTGTTCCGTAGCGTGCAGGCATTGCCTACGAGGAGGGGAATGTGTTAACCGAGTGACTGTCTACACTGGTGATTTTCACAGAAACAAGACACCAGCACTCAGTTCACTCACCAAAAGCTTCCATGATGGGGTTGGAGTCCAGCACCCTCCTCTCTATCCTCTCCACTGTGTCCTGGCTCTTCAGCACTGAGGAGGAGGCGGCCACAGTGGCATAGTATTTCATCAGGCAGCGAGATGTCCATGTCTGTGAGGAAACCAATTATGTGTGTAAAAATGTCAGAGAAATCAAAGATTCATCTAATTATTCCACATTCAATGCTGCAAATCCTCACATTTTGAGAAGCGGGTGGTTTACCGTCAATCGTCTAATCAATTAATACACTAATTGTTTCAGCTCTAGTGACATTATTCTTTTTATTATTGTGTGGCACCTGCTCATTTCAGTGGGGTTTTCCCCAGAGATCAAACATCGTGGCAACAGCTCAGACATCTTTTCTTTGGATTCTTCATAGATTTGAGACTGCGTGGCCGGTCGCCAGCTCTCTTATAGATTTTCTTTCCCACAAACCCACTAATTAATAATAAGTCAAAACAAACCTCTAGGGCTGCTGAATATGGAAAAATACACGTCACTCAAAAGATAAACACATCCAATCTCCCCTTCTAATCTTGTGCTGAACAACAAATGGGATTATTGAATACTGACATATATGCATTGATAATATACAGGGAATGAATCACACAGCTCGAAACAAGCCAGCTTACAAAAGCCTAATCAGCTTAGTCCATATACTGTAAATTGGCCAATACCCAGCCTGCACAGCTGTGACGCTGGAAATAAAAAAAAGTGTTAAACCCCTGGTCGATGTGGAGGGTTATGTTAATTATTTAAGCTGAACACACTATGTGTTGTCTTACCTTTCCTGCACCGCTCTCACCACTGACCACCAAGGACTGGTTCACTGGCTCCAGCTGGCCCTGAATATTCCTGTAGGCTTCTTCTGCCACAATAAAGATGTGTGGTTTGAACTCCTGTTGACAAAGATAGACAGACTTGTTAAGAGGCTGGTCAGTGTCTACAGGGAGAGCCATCAGTGCCTTCAAGAGGCTCCAAATTTTTGAAGGTGTGCATCAGTGCATGATTTCATCCTGACCGACCCCCGGGACAGATACTAGTTAAACAGAATTTCTCCCATTTGTCCGGGACATTGAAATCTTCAAGGACACGTGGACGGGCACCAGCTCTTCCTAACGGTAACTCTGCTTTTTAAATACCTGGGGCTGAGGGGCGCAGTGATACTCCTTCATCACATCCAGAGAGTAGAGGTCGGGGATTGGCTGGAAGGGGTTGAGAGCCACTAGGGTGCAGCCAGCATGGGTGTAAAACACCTTCACACTGTACCTGGCCTGAAGACATTTCAGCACTACCAGAGAAAAACATGAAATATCATCTGTAGGCATTAACAGGAAAAACAGGCAAGCTGGTATTTTATAGTGATTTATAGTGATAACCACCAGAGGCAGGAACAACAGAACACCACAGAAGAAGCATGAAAATGGCCAAGATATCTCTCAATTCTCACTCACAATTCTTACTATATGAACTAAAATCTTCAAAAATCATCAATATGTTCAGTCAAAACAAACAATGGTGAGATAAACACATGCACACTTAAAGTTAAATATTATGCTTCATATATACCTTAACTACTGTATTAAAGACACAGAAAAAATACAAGAATCAGTGTTTCTTGTGAGGCACGTTTAGCACAGCAATCATTTGTGCATTCACTCTTTTATCATCCCTGCAGATTTTATCTTGACGGGCTGAAATAATACACAGCAGAGGTGACATGAGCTGGAAAACACTGCGTCACACTGGCTGTGTATTTGTAAATTAAGACAAAGTTTGTACAACATACAAACACTCAGCACTTCGCAGACATTTCAAGATTTATGCATTCATAGTAAGTGGAGGGGGTAACAGACAAAATGACTTAAATAACACTTGGCTGAGACAGCAGGCGCTACCAGCACCAAGCCCCATGATGATGCCTCGTGTTTGTGTCATCAAGTGATTTAGAGATTCTGCAAGCCCCACTGTCATTATAGTCCTATTTGTTACCTGTTGTTGGGGTCACAGGGTTGACTTTGGTGAGGTCGTCGTAAGTGTGGAGTTGGTCTTCATCGGTGAGGAAGGCCTGAACTTCTCCCTCCAGTGAATCGTTTAGGGATGGGTGAGGAGAACGGACTTTCTGGACAAATCCTCTCACCTATGAGACAAAATGTGAGACGAACACACAGAGAGAGGATGCTGGGTTTAAAATATGAACTGGCACATTTTATTTCATGCCAAGAAAATACCTGAGTGGTATTTGTTATTCCAACAAAGTAGAGCACATATGTAAAACTTAAACTCTATTCTCCAGAAATCAGACACTAGACAGCTGTGCCCAAAGTTCTGACATCATCATGACGTCAAGTCTGAACATGGCAGTTTTCAGCAGCTTGATTTAGTAGGTTTCATTCAAGGCCAAGGCAGTATTTTAAAAATGAGGGCAGTTTTCCTCGCTCCATACTCATGACAATACAGCACGCATTATGAGCATACAATTGTTTAACATGTGGTGGGTCAATACAATCTGGCACACTTTCCTGTGGCACGTTGTGAAACATCCTGTCTCTATGCAATCAAATGTTTGACTTTTTATTCTTAGCTCTGAGAGAGTAGCCAAACATCATATATGTTATTACTGTATGTAAAATCTAAAAGTAGTCTTGCATGGGCAATTCCTACATGTATTTGTGCAGAACCACCTTGGCCAATGGCTAGTATCATGTGTCATTCATTCATTCACAATCAGCCCAGACTTACAAATGGAAGTCTGCTTTATCCTGCCAAGATCACATGGTCTGGACCTGCAGCCTGTCTGACAACTGTCAACAGTCTGAGGGACTAAATTTGTGCAGACAGAATTAATCCAGTGACAAGTAGCCTACATCCCATCATTCTGTAAGGCCATTTTCAGCCATGTACACAGATTCAATGTCATGAATGTCATACCTAATGCTACATAAATAATATCCTGAGTCCACAACACATTCAGCTGACATACAGCTAACACACTTAACACACAGTTAAGTCTCATTGTAGTATGATGATATGATTGTAGACAGCAGTAGTAGGCTGAAGAATAAATACTGTGAGTACAAAAATCATAGACGTACATAATGAACAACGTATTAACAAAGTGATTTCTGAAGTTCTGTGACACCTGTTTGAGTAGCCTTCGGCATTTTGTGCTCTCCTCAATCTAAACTTCAGTCAATAATCTGGCAATTTAGTGACTGTTGTATATGTGCTATAAAGCTGGAAACCGCTGCAAGATAAGGCGCTGTCTCTGTTTCAACGCAACATATCTGACAGTGTGTGTGTGTGTGTGTGTGTGTGTGTGGGTGTGTGTGTGTGTGTGTGTGTGTGTGTGTGTGTGTGTGTGTGTGTGTGTGTGTGTTTCCCCCTTCTCTTAAAGTAGGGGACAAACACGTTACCAATTTGTTACACGAACGATTTTCACGTGGCACATCAAACATTATATTGCGGTCACAGGTATGCGTCCATAAAAGTATCCACAGAGCGTTTGAATACCAACCAATCAGAACAGAGAACCAGTTACTACAGTTAAGTTAATCCAGGTTAAGTCAACTTATTTTTTAATTTTTACACTCCACGAAGTAAAGAGGAAGCCCCCTTGAGCACCGGTAGAGTTGTGGACGGGTGTTCCCCGTCTCCTAACTTACCGCAGCCCCTCCATTTCTGTGTCCTGCTCCAACGTTTCCTCGGTTGTCCGCAGAATTCATTGATTTTTCCGTTAATTTCGTGTCTGTCTCACAACAGACATAACAATGTTAGAATAACTTCGCCTAAATTCTTCTTTAAGATTACTCCGCTCTGTAGTCGTGAACCTCAGCAATTTCCATTGCTGTCAGACATTCCTCAAGGACGACTTCCCGTGGCTCCTGCCTGCTGCTTGTGCGACTGCCTCCCCAACTCCCAATCACACACTTATTCCCGCCCTGCTCCCGATGCTTCATGGGACATCTGACCACCGCTCGTTGAGCAGTAAGGTTTTCCATTGAATTACCCTTAGTTTAAAGCGTTATAACTGTAGCCCTCTTTAAATTAGATTTAACTAGACTTAAAATTGCGACTTTATATTTATCAATTTACTTCTAGTTTTTCTTTTGTATATCCAAAAGTCGAGAATGGTAATCCTACTTTTATCAGTTGCCTGAAATAGATACTAAACCAGAGCTTTTTGACCGTCATATTTATGATATACTGATGCTAAGGTTAGAATTACTACGAGGTGATGATGCTAGATAAACTCAAGTCCCGGTTAAGTCGAAAATTTTCAGAAATCCGAGCTGTTGTGAATGCGGCACGGGGCCGAGTACGGAAGTAAACCTAGGAGCTTTCAAGTTGATGTAGCATGATAATGAGGACTAAAAGCTACTGTGAGCGGGCATGCTGTAAAACAGGTATTTTATGAATCCGCATTCACACGTCGAACAGACAAAGACATGGTAAGTAGACACACATAATGTAATGTAATTAAACGTCGTAGTATAGACTAGGGAACCAAGATGGTGAGTGCGCGTGAAATACCCTGTGGGAAGTGGAAAATTTATCGTGAACAGCAGTTTAAAATGTTCCTTTGTACATTTAAACCAACGTAAGCAAACGACGGCTGTGTCAGCCGAAAATCAGTACGTTAAGTCAAGATTAATTGTCGCGATTAGGTGACGATTTTATACTGCTGCGTCAGTGAGTACACATAGCCCTGTAAATTCAGTGTTTTTTGTCATAGTGTCCTGAATGTTGTTCCATTTACCAGCGTCTATTGAGCATATTCATATTCATATGTCCCCGTGTACAACCGTGTCTCTGTCATGCAGTAAAAAAATGAATTTTATTGTTTGCAGACGATGTCTCAGAGGGAACTGAAGGAAGCTTTTGTCAGTAACCTCAATGGGACCAGTCTGCAGGAGGTGGCACTGGGCTCATTTCTCACCCCACTGTGCCTCATCAGCAGAGGACTCATTCTGATCCTCTACCATCAGGCCAAAGGGACTCTTCCTCTGCCACTTCCCCTGATCTCTCATCTGCTTCTAGACTTCTCTCTGCTTGTTCTCCCCCTCGTCCTATCGTGCACACTTCTGAGCAGCACTCTTCACCTGGTCATCATAGGTCTCACCTTGGTTTCAGCTTGTGTGCTTTGCTATATCTATTATACCAACAGCCGTCCTTCTGCTCAACACCCACACAGCACTGTCAGCACCTTCCTTCAGAGTCACATTGAGTTCAACCAGGTTCCCTTTGTGACAATCTTCCGTGTGTTTGTAAATGTGAAAACAGCCATCAGCATTCTTGCTGTTGACTTTAGTGTCTTCCCAAGGCGATATGCTAAAACAGAAACCTATGGGACAGGGGTTATGGACTTTGGGGTCGGAGCGTACGTCTTTGCAAATGCCCTCGTCTGTCCTGAGGCGCGCAGGAAGAACATCTCGGGATCCAGGATGAATCATATCAAAAAGCAGCTCCTGTCCGTCTGGCCCCTGGTTGTTCTTGGTATAGGAAGGCTGGTGAGTGTCAAAATGACCGGCTACCAGGAGCATGTGACAGAATATGGTGTCCACTGGAATTTCTTCTTCACACTAGCTGTCGTCAGAGTCGTGGCCTCTATAATTTTGACTGTTTTACCAGCCAGTCAGTCGTGGGTTTTTGCTCTTCTGATCAGCGGATTTTATCAGTACACTTTGGAGACATCCAGGCTGAAGACCTTCATAATCCACAACAATGACAGAGAAAAGGACTTTCTGCATGCTAACAAGGAGGGCATAATCTCTGTGGTAGGCTATGTAGCCATCTACATGGCAGGAGTTCAGGTGGGAGTCTATGTGATGCAACCAAGATCCCAGGTTAGACAGTGGCTCAAAGCACTTTTGAACATCTTGTTGGGAAGTGTTGTCCTGTACGCTGCTTTGTACACATGTCAGACACTCGTGGAACCAGTGTCTCGCCGCTTAGCTAATTTACCTTTCTGCATTTGGAGTGTTGCTCAGTCTTTGTTTTTTATGTCCTGGCTTGGTATGGCTGACATGGTTTTACTGTTTTCCAAAAGAACATCAGGCAATTTCTTTGTACCCTCATCATGGAATTTGTGTAAAAAACAATCAGACTCTGTCTCTAAGACAGGTGAAACAGAAAGACACTGCCTTGTTCAAGCTGTCAGCAGGAATCAGCTGTTATTTTTCTTGCTTGCAAATGTCCTGACAGGTTTGACCAACTCCATAGTGGACACACTTACCTGTAGCAGCATATTTTCAGTGTGTGTTTTGCTGTTGTACATGTTCATGAATTGCTTTGTAATACATGTTCTACATTTTTGTGGAATCACAGTAAAATTCTGGTAAAGATACATTTGTAACAGTATTACAAAGTGCATTTCTATATTTTCAAGGTTTTGTGGGGCTGAAGTGACCATTCAGGACAATAAAAAACACTGGGAGGAGTTAATACTGTTTAATGCTGAAGATAATATTGTACATGCTATGTTTGTATGTATGCAAGTGAATACATCTATTGATAAAATGGTGTCTCAGAATACATAAGGACTTGGACTGCAGTTTACTATCAAACCAGACATGTTAAGTGTGTTTGAATTATTTTTAACTGTGAATGTTTTAAAAAACAAACAAAATAAAAACATTGCTACTAAATAGTGCATTCTGCTTACACAGGATTGATCTACTATAGAACTGGCTTTGGTTTACTAGGATTTTAGGACTTCAGACTTAAGTCAGCAGCAAACCTGAACTTTTCGTAAAAGGGAAAACTGCATTTAAAATGATGCGGCAATCGAGCGTAGCCTGTAATATCAGCTTTAGATCTGTTGCTTCTCTGTATATCCATATATGTACTCATCTGCCTTTGGGAGGTTTTAGTTTCCCATCCTAACAACATCCTGTTCAAATCTTGCCTATACTTTGATCACTTTGACTTTTCATTTCATTGTTTATTCTCTGCCGCTCCAGTCTGTGCACCAAACCCTCAACCTGAGGTTAAGATCTAATATAGTACCATATGCATGTAAAACTAATGAATACAAAGGAAGAAGCAAATAAAAATTAAGAAGTGAAAATCCTGAAGGTTCACTCATTCATTTCAAACCAAGTGGATTCATAGCAGCTTGACTTGTATGAATGGGCATATTCGTCTGCTCAAAGTCTAGAGTGCGCCCCCTGAAGGCCACACGCGCGGCAACGTCAGCTACGACGTGTGGAGGGCAAAGGTCGAGCAAGTAATGAAGATTCCGCCACCGTAGCAGTCTCACTCACTGTCGCACTTGTTTAGAAGCGGGTAAGTAAAACTTTGGTTTTATTCAGATGCCCCTTCATTGGTCAAGGTGAGAGATTATGGCGAATCGTTAAAACGTTAGCCAGAGAAGCCGATGAAAGTGACAGTCGCTAAGTAGCCAGTCACCCAGTTGAACTTTATATTAGCCGGATTCAAGCTTGCTAACGTTAGCGTTATAGGGCAGCGATGCTAACTAGTAAGTTAGCTAAGTTTGCTGGCATTGACAGGGCGTAGACAAACTATACCAACAGTACTGCAGCATATGTATTATTTGTAAAGCTGTTATAAACTTCCGTGTATGTGCATCTTTTGTGAATTTTTCGCACAGAATACTCCGACCGGCTTCCTTGAATTGTATAATCGTACTGGCAAATTAGCTAGCAGGCTAACGTCAGTTGGTTAGCCACCGGGTTATTGCTTTATACTGCCCAGTTGATAGACGTTACATGTTTTCACAACTTAGTCCATTTTAGCCAAATCAGCTTTAAACAAATATTACAAACAAAACGCCATACCCTTTCCCCCTCCGAGCTGTCGTTTCGTAGGTTGTTTTTGCTAAGTTAGCTGGTTAAATCTGGGTCAAGACATCTGTTCGTACTGCAACAGTGTTAATAACGTTTATCAGATGTTGTCAACGTTAGTCGATAATTAGCTTTTTGATACAGTGTTTTCGTGTCAGGTAGTCTGTAATTTTGCTTTTGTCGTCGTGACAAGACGATGTAGTTAGCCCGCACTGACCTGTATTAGATTAGCATTAGCTTGGTGTAGCCTGTGCAGATGTCAAATGTGGTCAGTTGGTCTTTTGTGTCACCTGCAGGCGATCTGCACCACAGCCAAACTGGAAGAAATCATGGCACGTCTGGTAGCAATTTGCAGGGAAGGGGAAGAGGACTACCCATTTCTCGCCCGACAGATTCCCCTGTATATCGATGATACACTCACGGTAAACAAGCCTTTACCATACGTGCGACCACAAGGAGAATGTCTATGAGGATAACAGGTGCTAGGTGGCTAACTCAATCATAAACCTCTTTGGGTCATGTGTTAGTACTTCAAATCATGATTTAATGTCCAGACTTTATGTCTTGGTTGTTGTCAAGTCCCAGCCTGTTTGAAGGACAAACATTAAGTTTGCTAACCTAGTTGCACAATCTATTTGACACTCAATTAAGAAAGCTTAAGGTTTAGACAAATAAGTGTATTTCTGTAGCCCTGTGGGCCTGAAAGATGACTCACTTTATATAGTGTTGTTAATAAGTATTCAACCAGTTTGACTTTCTTGGCATGTTGATGTAGATGTAATGATGTACAATCAAAATTTCTTATTACATGACATATTATAGTTGTACACATCAGTGCATATCTCAAAGGATACTTATACATAATTGCTGTGTATGAGAGCTCAAATCTTTCTCACTAAAAGGCACTGAAGCCTTAGAACTGTTGTGATAGCATCATACAGTCACAGTAAAACTGGCATATTCATTTAGAATAGTAAAAACCCAAGTTAAAGGTGTTTGCTTGCAGTATATGTTAAGTAATGGACACCTGCCAACCAATCAGTGTCAAGAATTTTTTTTGTGAAAGTGGTATGAACTTTACCAACCAAGCAGACGATCTTTATCTTTGTGGGAATGTGATACCATATGCCTGAAAAGTTACACTTTAATAATGTAAACATTGACACAGGATGTTCTCTGAGAAGTGGTTACTGAGAAGTCTCATAATTTTATACTATACTTTACATTAGATGTTGTGTATTATGTCTTGTTGTCAGATGGTGATGGAATTTTCTGATAGTGTCATGGATGTTGACAGCCATGAAATAAACACCTCTCAGTGGAAACAGTTTTCTGAGGTGAGTGGTTGTAATTTTATATTGTGGCCCCTATTAAAATGTACAAAAACTTGCATTTTTGCTCTTTGCCTACTAGTATGTACATAAACTGAGCCAAAAAGTGTGTGATTTGTCTTTGTGTGACAAGTCAGCAAAATGATAACAGATGTATGATTTGTTGGCCTTTAGTATTACTCCAAGTTGAAGCAGCAGGACTTGAATATCGCCCTGATGGTGACATCCAGGGAGGTCTACAGTGCATTATCTCAGCTGGTGCCATGCGTGGGCTGCAGACGAAGTGTGGAGCGCCTCTTCTCACATTTAGTGGAATCGGGGAACCCGGCCCTGGAGCCCCTCACCGTGAAACCCACAGGCATGCTCTCTGTCACCAAAGCCTGTTTAGCAGACGTCAAGAAGCTCTACACCCTCTTCTATGTCCATGGGTAAGATACAGAGAAATGTGTTTCTTTTATTTTCACTGCCAATCGATCATTCCATGTAACAAAAAGGGACAGCGCAAATGAACAGGCTTTCATTGACTATGAACAAGAGTTTTAGTTGGTTTGTAAAACAGAGAGAACAAAAACTTCAATATGTGGTATCAACAAGAAATGCTCTCTGGGTATGTTGGAATATTATATAATAATAAAGCTATAACAAGCTGAAAGGCTGCTCTCTGCTATTCATTAAAGAATATGAAATGCAAACTGTGCACTTACTCTGAGTGTGATACTGACATACAGTGTCTTATTTAATATCAGATGAATAAAATTGATAATTTGCACTGTTATATTTTATTTAGGGTCAAAAACTGTACTAGGATTTTATAAAATGTTTGGGGTTTTTTTGTTTTGTTTTTTTGACAGGTCTAAATTGAATGACATGATTGATGCCATTCCAAAGAGTAAAAAGAACAAGCGATGTCAGTTACACTCCTTGGACACTCACAAACCTAAACCTTTGGGGTAAGTAATGACTATTTTCATGTTTTCCTCATCAAACTGTTTTTCCTAAGCATTCAACAACATGCTAGTGTTAAGAGGCCGTGTTTGAGAAGTGGAGTAGTAACAGCAGGTAGGACAGGTGTGTTTTTAAGTTGTTTTCTGTCAAACCATAGTGAAGGGAGCACAAAGATAGTGCTAGGTTTTAAGAATTCCACTGGAAGATGACATATTTAGCATTTATTTTAGCACGTCTACTTGAATAGTAAGTGAGAGAGATCCTCAGCTACTTATCGTGTGTTTGTTTCAATAAGTATGGATGACCTTTCAGTGGATGATGGTTTCGTTTGTATTCAAGTTTGAGAACCAAAACAGAGCAAGTTCTGTTAAATCCTTCTAAAACTGATAATTACACAGTCATTTTATCCAAGGCATTATACACGCACACACTACGCATCCCTCTCATGCTTTTAAGCCAGAGTGAGGACATTGGCAAAGGATCATAGTTTTTATCAGACAGCGTCAGAGTCAGATATACTAGCATTGTTCATGTGTAGCGAACACAGTCAAACATTTACCCGCTCATGAGTTAGATATTTCCCTCAGGAGTTGGTGGAGACTAACACCAGAGCTGAGAGGAGAGTGAATATTGGACTTAGATTGACTAAGTGCCCAGAACCACTAGTGAATGCTGATGTTGCCCCATATTTGCTGGCTGTGTGAATAGGCAATCAGTTTCAACATTTTAGTGGCCCAAAAAATCCGTTATTGCAGGTTTAAGAGATGATAACTGTATATTGTCATAGTATAGCTATAATAGTCGTATGTTTGTTTACAGGGGAAGCTGGATGGATGTGTGGGAACTGATGTCTCAGGAGTGCAGAGATGAGGTGGTCCTCATTGATAGTGCTTGTCTCTTAGAGACACTGGAGACGTACCTGCGTAAACACAGGTAATGTATGGCTATCGCAGCCTTTATTTCCAAAGTTATTTTACTATTTTACTATGCGCTCTCTTTAACATTTTGTGCTTAAAAAGTTCTGGATTAACTGTGTATTACTTTCCTGTCCACAGGTTTTGCACTGACTGTAAGAATAAAGTGCTGAGGGCATACAACATCCTGGTGGGGGAGCTGGACTGCAGTAAAGAGAAGGGGTATTGCGCTAACTTGTATGAGGGACTATGCTGTTGCCCCCACGAGCGCCACATCCACGTGTGTTGTGAGACTGACTTCATCGCTCACCTCCTTGGCCGGGCAGAGCCTGAATTTGCAGGAGGCTATGAGTGAGTAAAGATTTAAACAATGAATGCTACAGAGCTCACTTTAACTACGATGAAGTCCGTTTCAGTTGAGTCAGTTACGATCATGCCATGTTCCCTTCATGTATTTATACATTCAGATGATGATAGTGTTTTTTGTTGTTTTGTGTTTTTGAAGACGCAGAGAGAGACATGCCAAGACCATTGACATTGCACAAGAAGAAGTCCTGACCTGTCTGGGTATTCACCTCTACGAGCGCCTTCACAGGATCTGGCAGAAGCTACGAGCAGAGGAGCAGACCTGGCAGATATTGTTCCATTTGGGAATTGATGCACTACGCAAGAGTTTTGAGGTACACAACTTCTGAGCAAGTGTGTGTATGGCAGTGGTGGAAGAAGAATTCAGATCCTTTACTAAAGTAAAAGAACTGATACCACAATTTGAACATACTCCACTACAAGTAAAAGTCCTGCATTCAAAACCTTAAGTAAAAGTATGATAAGCCAAATTAATTAAATTATAAAAGTAAAAGTACTCACTGTGCAGTAAATGGTCCCCATCATTGTTTTACTGTTATATATTATGTTTTTGGATTAATGTTACAGCTGCATTCATGTTTATGTTGCATTTTACTGCCGTAGTGAACCAATTTGAACTGCTTTATTTGCTGTCTGCTAGTTAAATCTGCAGCAATGCATCATATTCTATAAGATGATCATATGTTTGTAGCATCGCTGTTCTGTGAGAACCGCGTATCTCTAAAAAGTCGACTTATCATGAGCTCAGAAGCCAGAACTGTTTTCAGTGTCTCAGATAATCCAAGAGGGTTTTTAAATTGTTTGTTTAGATTAAGAAATAAGTGAATTTTCTCAGCCCACGATGGAACACTTCAATCCTTCTGTTTACCACAAACATACACAATCAGAATCACCAAATTTGGAGATAAGTTTCATGGTTTTCATTGGACAGGAAAGGCATGAAAAATGTAGTAAAGCTGCCATACTAATGTAGTGGAGTATCTGTCTCTTAGATGTAGCAGAGTAGTAGAACAAAGTAGCATAAAATGGAATTAGTCCAGTAAAGAATAAGTACCTCAAATTTGTACTTAAGTGCAGCACTTGATTGATGTAGTTACAAATATATCCACCACTGGTGTGCGTAATCATTTCAGACTGATTTATCAAGTGAGAAATGCATTAAGGCTTTGTGATAATGCATCTATTACCATGCCCCTAGATGGCAGTGGAGAAGATGCAGGGGATCAGTCGACTAGAACAGTTTGTCGAGGAGCTGTCTGAGGAGGAGAGGGCCAAAGAGCTGAAGCAGGAGAAGAAGAGGCAGAAGCGAAAAAATCGACGCAAAAACAAGTGTGGCTTTGACATGTCTGAGCAGGAGGCTGAGGACAAGGAGAAAACTCTGGATGAGGTAATCCTCCACCAACAGTGAGGGTCTGCAACACGAACATCCCCTTGCACATTAGTTAAGACGCCTCTGGCCCATTTTGTCTGTTGCAGGGTTCTCTTGAGTCTGTTGATGGCTCTTGCAAGGTCTGTGGTAGCCATGATGAGGAGGAGGAGGCCGAGGCCGGATGTGATGAGAGCGCCGCTGCCAATAGAAGCACTTCCTGTAGCTGCCCAGACAACACCAAACAGGGTAAACAGCCAAGTTACAGAATACTTCCACACACTGCTTCATAGATGCTTCAATGTCTGCGATAATCAGATCAGCACAGCTTTGCAAATGTCCTCCTCCCTTTTTATTTATTAGCTTAGCTTACTGAAAGGTTAATAGGACATGGAATGGGTCAAGCTCATACTGAATTTTAAGAGTGTCCTCTGCTGGACCACAAGGCAAGCTACTTCAGAGGGACTGTTGGGCCTTAAGACTTTGTACTTTGAATCCAAACAGGTCATTACAGTTCAAACGTTTTATTTTTTCCCCGCATTTGAACAAAAGCTCAAATTTCAATTAAAAAGTGACAGCCCTTACATGGACATCACCACGAACCGACCCGTATGTCTATAGACGTTAGTGCATTAGCAAGACAAACTATAGTAAGGACAAACACCAAAAAAAAATTTTTTTCCATGTCTTTCTCCAGATTTGTCCCCCCTCAGCAATGGTAGTGACTACGGCTACTCCTCAAGTATGGAGGGCAGTGAGACAGGATCGCGAGAAGGTTCTGATGTCGCCTGCTCCGAGGGCATATGCAACCATGATGAAGCAGGTCTGGTTTGGGCAGCTTTAAGATGCTGATGACTTGCAACAGGAGCCACTTCAGGCTCTTTTAAACATGCAGTATAGTGTCTTGAGTCTTTTTTCCGACTGTTTTTGTTTACCCTCTGCAGGAGATCACTCAAATGTCCTTCACTGTGCTGAAGACAAGGGGGAGGATGGAACAGACAGTTGTGTGGACTGCTGGCCACACTCTGAGGAAAACACTCAATGCAAGAGTAAAAAGAAGAAAAGGAAGGGCAAGGGTTTATGCAGCAGTCAGGTGAGAGGACAGACTGTAGAATCCACACGCAGTGTGCAGAATGTTTAAGGCTGTCTGTCAAATAAAGTGTGCACATTTCCGCAGGGACAAAAAGGTGAAGGATGTATGCCAGATGGGCACACAACAGGCCACGGTCCACCATCATCACACACTTGCAGAACCAAAGAAATCTTCTCCTCCTTACATGGCGATACGTTTGCCAGCATTACACTACAGTTACCATGGACAGTACATCAAAAGAACCTCCGCCTTCATGCGAGTCCTCCAGAGGCAAACATCAGTCTGGTGGAGCTTCTGGTTAGTGAGAAATAAAGTTTAAAACACTCCAAAATAGAGCTTTTTCACAGAAGACAAATTTACTTGTTATAGTAGGACAAGCTCAGTTGTAATAACATTAATGTTAGCTATCTTGTATTCAGCTTTGCCAATAAGCCATGCGAGTGAGCCATTATGCAGAATAACACGGCCCTGGAACAGGCACACATAAGTAAAGATGTCTGCTATATGAAAGCTTTATAGTTTCTGCTTTAAAACTAAATGAAGAGCTTGTAATCTTTATATTTATCTACATTTGACAGTTTTAATACAAATGAATGAGTGCACTGGTTTGATTCTGGCTCTTATGTAACCTCCTGCATTCTGGTTGTCTTCTCAATACAGGATGATTCAGAAGTGACTTCAGATGAAGAGAATTGTCTGACGCAAGATGAAATCCAGGCATTTTTAGAAAGAAACCAGTCCTTCTACAACAACCGCAACCAGTACCGACAGCTCCTGAAAGAGAAATTCACCGACTACTGCCGTGCCACTGAGCAGAGTAAGCCAGTCTGTGGAAAGTGGTTTGCCACCACAAGTGTCAACTAACTGCACTTGTAACATCTTTCCCTGGGAGAAACACTCGTGACCACTGCTGCAGTGTCTTTAGAAAAGATCATTCTGAAGTACATTTGGTGTCTTCAGTCATTTCTCCTTCAAAGTAAATGTGATTCTTACTTTCTGTTGTTCTGTCTCTCTTTTGTACTCCAACACTTTTCCACCTCATTTCATGGCCACTTTCTCACCTGTAATTGTTCTCTTTGACCAAACCTAGCTATTTGTCATTGGTCTTCTGTAGGGTCATTGGGTAAGAGCACAGTGGAATCAGCAATCAAGCTTGAAAGCTGTGACATTAGGGATAAATTTTAGGAGTCTTATTTTATGTATTCTTTTTTTTTTCTATTTCATTTCTCTCTGGTGACACTTCAATGTAGTGGTAAAGGTTGTACCATTAAATGTGTACAGAAATTCTAAATATAAAGATTTTACAGACAATAAACATGCATTTGTAATAAGGACTTGGGTGTGATGTTAAGAGCGCAATGTGCAAAATTTACTAAATAAAGAATATTTATTAATATGCATTATACATTTGTTGGGCTTTTTCTTGACCTTACTGGAGCTCTGGTATATTTGGATCTTAGACGATAGATATTGGAGGCAATACATAGTCTGGATGAGTTTTAGTCCTTAATTGACAACTAATCAGCTATTGGGTGTATATGATACAGAACGAATTTGCTCTTCACACTGCCTGGAATGTAGTGCAGCCTTATATTCCTGCAATAGAAGCAGCTGCAGTTTCAGGATAGCTTCATTCAGTTTGAATCAGAAATACCAGCTCCCAGTTAAGCCAGTGAACCAGCCGGGACAGTGTTGCATCTGAATAGGCTCAGAGAAATCAATGATGTACTGACTTGGATGTTGTGACTTTATAATATGTATAAATGTCGTTGGTGTATGTGCCTGTTTTAATCCTCTGTTGTTGCCACGTATTTTCGTTCTGATGAAATACTAGAAAATATGGGTAATATCGGAGTGCACCATGATACTGAACATCTGACGGGGAACATGGTGTTGTACATTTCTCCATTGGGTGGCGGTAGATGACCACACACAGGGAGCACTCCAGGGCTCAAAAAAAAGTGGGAGGTGATGTGAACCAAACATTTACGCACGCCTGAGCTCTCCATATTTCACCCAGAAGAGCGCATGGATCCGGGGTTAGGCACACAGCCCGTCGCTGTCCTGGATGCTGCACAGATTCAGACAGGAGGCTGCCGCATCCCTCAGTTTGAACATATCGTACAAAATACCGATAGCTGCGGCTGTGACAGCTTGAGCTAAGCAGGCAGAGGTACCGCACAGGAGCTGTTGTTTTGTGTACAGTACCGGTGTCGAGAGCGCGGGGAGATGGAGCGGTGGAAAGGCAGAGTGGCCCTGGTGACCGGAGCCTCGGTGGGGATTGGAGCGGCGGTCGCCCGGGCACTGGTCCAGCAAGGCATGAGGGTTGTCGGCTGTGCCAGGAATGTCGACAAAATAGAGGTGGGTAATTTATTATCATTTACAGCTGCAGAATAAATCGGACCGACTCGGAGCAGAGGCTGCTAGCTACAAACAAACTAGCTAACTAACGTTAACTGCTAGCTAACATTAGCTTCAGAACTTCAGCCAGAAACCTTTAGCCTCAGCGTGAATGCGACATGAAGCTAACCTCAACGCACTCTTTGCTGCTTTGTTTCTCGAAATGAACAAGTCAGACATGATGTTACGTCAGGTAACCAGTTTGGCTAAAGAGCAGACACCCCACTAATCTCAGTACTATTACAAGGATAACACGTTTGACTAATATTAAATCCAAAACAATTATACACTTGACGAACAGTGGCATCATACACAGTGTAAACCATAGCTGAACCCCCACTAGCTATTGTTACCAGTTTCCCATATAAATAACATTAAAACATGGTTTTCAATTGCACACTGAGAAAGTGTTCGATGACATACAGTATCACCCACCATACGAGGCAAATGCGATGCTCCTAAACCAGCATCACTCTGCCACCACACTCCTAATCTCTAATAATCTCTATTATTAATCCCTGCTGGAAAATTCACTTTTCTTTGGCTGACCTTGTGCAGTGAGGTCAGAGGTCAGGGGCAGCAGCAGCAGGCAGGTACAGAGCTGCCAGGTGTTCAGCATGTCTTTCCAGTTGACACCTGAGCAAAGGAGACGCCTGTTAACACCTGAGTGTTGTGTGGGAGAGTTCTCCTGTCATCCTCCATCTAGCCAGTGTTACAGTAATAGATGGTCAGACCAGCTAGAGTCAATGTACCTCGCTGTGGTTTCCAAAAGAGGTGTCAGCAGATGCCCGGCAGTGTCAGGGTGTCCCCAGTCTTATGGGACACTGTCCATGAATTGTTGTCTGGAGTGTCTTTCCTCATCAAAGGTTTCAGGCTCTCTAGTGACTCTCAACCAATCGGCTTACCAAAAAAGATTGGAATAAAAGTGACCCACATTTCTACCTTTATGTAACCACAAATGTATTTTATTAAAACAACTCAAATCGTTTGACAGAACATTTCCATTCATATACCCCTCCATTTCATTTTTTCCACCCAGACTTTGCACAGCAGGATTCATTTCTGATGCTGTTTGGGACAAACATGATCCAATGCACACAGCAGGTTTTTTTAGGTCAGTGTTCAATTAGCTGTATAACAGAGAGCTTAAGTCACACACTCTTTGAGAATAAAAGGCAAGGCCAATCGTGATTTAATGCCTGCTCTCTCATCGTAACTATGAAATTAATTAGTGCCAGTGGTGATTATGCTTGACCTGCATGTGAAATTGTCACCGCACATTGAACCAGTGAATTCATGGCTGTCATTAAAAAAGTCACTCATTTTTAAGGTGAATGTGTTCATCCATTCAAGTTAAATGCAGTGGTCACAACTTGTGTGACACTGTCTGGCTTTGGTGGAGTGTTGATGGGAAGGCTGACGCTTCCTCCAGGGCAGGTGTCAGTGGCCCCTCCCTCTTGTCTAACCATAAGCCATAAGGCACTGCACCTTGCTTATCTTGTCAGCCAATAATTAAGCCTCGCTCTCCTCACCCTACACTTGTCCTAGCAGCCAGTACTGGGCTGCAGAAGACCTACTAGACCTACATTCAGCCACCTTTTTGTCAGCTACTGGACTGTGTTTTTCATAAAGCGGAGGACTGTAGCTTGGCATGCTTGTGCCATTAACAGCACGGTCATATTTGAAAGTGTAGGCGTTGTACTTTACTGATTGTCACCTAAGTACATCCACGTATGTATTCTGTTCTCTGAATAATGATTGCTTTTTAAAAACATTTATTTGCCCACTATTGAGCAAATGTTCATTAAATAGATCTGTGCTCATACTTTTCGACAACAGTCCATTTTAGCCAATTCCTATGACATTTATTAAAGCAATATGACGTGAATTGTAACTCTCTCCTCAAGTTGGGAGAGTGGTTGGCGGATGAGATGATTAAAGGGTCATCCATGCGTAACTGTGTTACATCAAACTTAATGACCAGCGGTGTCCCAGTATCAGGTTGTTTTGAAAAGACACAAGCGTGAGGTCTGTTTCCTCATCTCAGGTTGACCTTTTCTCACCAAGTGTTCCCATAGTGTGCCATACAGTCCTGTGGCCGTTACATACATTTGTGCTGCTGTTTACAGTTTGCAGTAATGTAGTTTGGCAAAGCCCGGCAAGAGCATTGGAGCAACATCAGTTTGAACGCATGAATTGCAAGCGTGTGCGTCATTTCAAAGTTAAGGTTTCTATCCAGTGATTTAAAAGAAAATTCCATAGTTCAGTCAGGTCTTGTTTTTTACATGCAAGCATTTTCCCCACTTTTACTACCCACACCAACACCCACACACACCCACACCCATGCCCATACATGCATACAGTGAGTGTGAATTGTGCAATAGATAGCTTCCCTCCATTCATATTCTGGTCACATGGCCTCTCCTGTCAATAGTTAACTGCAGCAGCTTGTTTCAGCCCTTGTCTGTGACTTGTGCAAGACTAAAACAAGGTCACAACATTTCAAATCTTCATAGTACTTTTACATAATACGAAGTAAGTCAGCATTAATGAAGTGACTGCATCACAGCCAGAGCAATCTTAACTACTCTTATTAAAGATTACAATACATGAAACCAAAGCTTAGATTCTACTAACTAAATATTTGGACAAACTAGAGAGAGATACCAGGTTGTATAGAGGGACAGGGTTCCATCTCTCCCATTCAATGACAGATTTCATCACTTGTACAAGACCTTAGAGAGTTATCTGTGTGAGTTGAGGGACAAAGCCAGTATTGTACTCTTTCTGCTGTGTAAACTGGGTTCTTGCTGTAGTTGTGCCAAACCTGGCATGCTGCTAGTGGGGGATGCAAGTGTCCATCACTAAGCAATTGTTCTTGACTTCCCTTTTGGTGTTTATTTCTTTACTTGGGGGAAATCAAGTTTTTGTGCTCAGTGTTTTCCAACAGTAATATTCCCACTCACGGTAGACCCGATAAAACGATTATTAAAGGGAGAAAGGTATTCAGATATTTTCACTTTCTGTTTCTCTGTGTAAACAAAACGTGGAGAAAGTGGAGTGGAGAGTTGTGACTGCAGTATTGTTTTATTGTCAGTGTGGCTATAGAGTAGTCAGTGGGGGAGCAGCGAGCTGAAGGGAGACGTGTGGTCACCATGGGCTCTTTGCAGGAATGGAGACGGCAGGGCCGCATCCAAGTAGCAGCAACCCAGCTTCCCATTAACCCTGTAAAACCAGTGGAAGACTCTTTTATTTCTGTGGAAGAAAAATCTCCTCAGTGCATGCAGTGGATTCTTTGAGGTTTAAAGGTGGCCTCTGTGCATTGGACGGTACCATCATAGTGTGCCGCTGAGAGCCACATGTACGCTCATTTTGATTTTAGCCAAGCACTGCAGAGTTTGATTTCAGTTTCGAGATCATAAAACAGTGGAAGCATCTTGTCAGGGAATTTAAAAAATATATATGCACGTTTGTGAGATTGATGCCATATTACAGCCCTGATTCCCAAAAAGTTAGGACAGCGAATAAAACATAAATAAAAACTGAATGCAGTCATTTGCAAATGAACTGTGTTCACTGACAAAGTGTTCCTGAGCTCATGTAGTAATCTCCTTTATACATTCATGTGTTCACAAAGTGGTGAACCTCTCTCCATCCTTGCTTGTGAATGACTGAGCCTTTCCAGGATGCCCCTTTCATACCCAATCATGATACTATCACCTGTTACCAATGAACTGTTTACCTGTGGAATGTTCCAAACAGGTGTTTTTGGAGCATTCCACATCTTTCCCAGTCTTTGAAACGTGTTGCTGCATCAGACTCAGAACAAGCATATATTTACAAAAATCAATGAAGCTGATGAGGTCAAACATTAAATATATTATCTTTGCACTGTTTTATGTTTTATACAACATGCCAACTTTTTTGGAATCAATGTTGAAAGATTTTAAGTCTGAGCTCACATGTGAGTCAGAGGAAGAGGAGGACACATAGTTGCTGATAGATAAGGGCCCATATAGCCCATGTTATGGATTACATTTGCTTACCAAGCACAGTAAAACACAGTTATGGGAGAATGAACCTGAGTTGCTGATCGCCACAACTCAATTAATCCCCCATTTAAAACACAAATATTAGATTTAAGACATCTATTCATTCGTTTTCTTTTCCCACGTTTGTCAGGGAGATTCCATCACGCTGAATGAATTGATGTTTATTTTGCTAAACTTGATTTAACAAACTTTGTTGAGTTGTAATGAAATATAGAAAAAGGTGCTATCTGAATGTCCCATCGCCTGGTTGCTGACATGGGTGTCATAACATGTAAGCCTACACCCTGAAAATATAAGAGAACCATAAATTGCATTTTTATGTTTTGCATTATCTGCAGGTCAGGGCTGGTGGAGAGGAGGTTAGTGTCAGTGCTGCTGTCGCTCTAGGGGAGGAGAGGCAGGGGTTGGGATGGGGTGGGGTCTGTCACATAATCAATCAAAGTGAATGGTCGCCTATGCATCTAATGATTCCTGGAAAGTATACTATGTGTTGTACTGTATGCATGTCGACAAGAAACATGAAAACCTAATTCTTCAAGCTAAAATAAGGAAGGACCCAGGAGGAAGAGCCACATTCTCAGTGGTGTCTCTTCACTGGTCAGTGAAATCATACATCCACACTCTCTACAAAGCATCATGTCTCTGAATGACTCAGTGTTTTAAATGGGCAGAATCTTTTTCTATCCTTGCTGCATGTTGTCACATTTGTTTTATCACAGGCTAAATGCAGAATCAACACCTGCGTCTCCATAATAAATACATTTATAGTATTGTAACTCCATTCGAAAGTGATGAAGTGAAACTGACATTTCCAGGGTGCTTTGAGGCTGCCCAGAAAAGAGACATCTGTCAAAATTCAAAGCTTGACTGCTGCAATTTTAGATCACATCATGAATTTAGAAAAGATCATCTGTGGGTTTTTAGTGCCAGACCCATTTGTAGCAGGCACAAAGAGAGCGGAAAGAGATTCTGGATAAAATGTGTCCAAAGAAGATTATCTTTGTCAAATTATTGTGCTCAACGATAAAGAAAAGCAGTGTGGGATAGGAAAACTCACACGAGGAGCCTCAGTGACAGACAGGTAATTCCCCCCGCTGCCATACTGTACGCGCTGGTGGCCTTTGAGGTAGACATTTGAATACATTGGTTAGATTCTGGTCTTTGCCAGTTTTCAGACTGTCAACGCTTACACGCACACTTTTTTCCCCCTGTGGGTTTGTATCAAACAGGCTCCTGATTGGCTGCCTGTTCATGCGGCTCTGCACACAGCAGTATCCTCTGCACTCTTCAGTTAACCTAAGTATCTTTTACTTGACTGAGTAAATGCTAAATTCAAACTCAGAGCCTTTGGCAGGTGAGCCAGCAGGTTAATTGAAGACCTTGGCCAACCAGCTTGGATTTGGTGCCCATTCTGAAGGAGGTAAAAGATGCTCAGTCATGCTTCACCAGCTGAGGTGACACAATAAAAGTCAATCAGTGTCTCTCTGTCTGCAAATCTGAAGCAGCCGCAGCCTCCTCGTGTAGGTTCTGTGTTGACAGCCTGTCCTGTAATTTCACAGTGAATAGATTTCTCTCCAGAAAGGATTTGAAGTGGGTCAGGTCAGACAGCTTTACTCTCTTTGTCTCACACCCTTCTGCCTCACTTTGCGTTTCTCTCTTTTAGTCTGTGTCCTGATTATTCTTTATATACATGTCTGTCTTTTTCTAGATGGCTGTTGAAACATTTCCCAACCCCACTTTAATATTTCACAGCGTGATTTACCTCATGGACATTAAATACAGTATCTATGAATAGGCCAATCGTTATGCTTTGGTTGTCCTTTTTCCTTTTTTTGGCTGTGAGAAAAATCTCAGCGCCGCTGTCTTCACCTGAACACTTCTGTTTGATTTCCGGTGTCAGATTTCTCCTGAGCTCATCGAGTTACCTCACGGCTTCTTGGGCTCACAGGCTTTTGCCTTACCTATGCAGAAAGCTTTTCCACTGACTGCACGCTTTCCACTTGCACTGTGAGCTGACGAAGACGTATACCTAACTAATAATCCATCATGTTTCCATGGATTCTGCCCCCAAAGAGAAGCACTGTTCTCACCAGCACAGCTAATAACATCTTTTTCTCATATATGAATCCTCCCAAAGCAGCAGTCCAGATTGTTTGAGGGCACAAATGACATATGGGTTTGTAGACTCAGAGTTATGAAATAAAGGGAGGTGATGCTCATAAGAAAGTCTATTTCATCTCTATAATGGTCCCACCTCTACTTTTCAACTTGAAATTAGTTTTAAAACTCACCTTTTCCTCTTCCAAATTGACAGGCTCTTGTGCAGTGTGAGGAATTTTAGTATGAGAACTACTTCTACTAGCGTAGAAATAGCCACGACAGTAGGTGGAAGAATGATGGGCAAATAATGAAATAAGATCTCAGTTGCTTTCATTTACTCTGACTGTAGTGTCTACTGAAATCTGTTGAGATGTGCTGCACCCACCACTTTGTCCGTAACTCACTGGCAAAGAACTGTATCACTGCAATACTGCAATACAGCTAGTATTATGGCATATTAATGAAAATCAGTTGCATTTCTTCTCTATAAATTATTTAAAGCTTTTATGTGGGGAGCGTTTTTAATGGCTTATTATGCGAGATCACCAGGGCCTCGTACACTTTACAGTCTGATTGGTCTGGACAGCTCAGTGACCCCTATGAGCCGCTCTCCCTGCACCACCACTGTGCTGTCCTGTCTGTGCTTATCATCTCTCAAGGTGTAAGGTTTACTGGCATTGACGTTCCCTCCCCGGCCTCCTGCTATGATAGGTGGGGCGCTTCCTGTCCTGTCCTGTCCTGTTGAAGACTTGCTAGAAAGCTCCTCTCTACGTGCATGGTCTGTAGGATTGTGTGTGTGTTTGTTAGGAGGAGGCCTGAGAGGAAGACGTCATGTGAACACTAAGTGCAACTGCAGGAGCAGGCCAGCACTTGTAATTGAATGTATATCTAACAGAGAGAGCAGAGTGTAAAAGAAAGCACTTTGTGGTGAAAGGATTTTCTGAATCTACAACACAAACGCAGGGAGTTCAGCAAGTTCACTATGTTCAAAAATGGGGAGGGGTGTACGATAAAGAATGCAAATTGGATTGTTTTCGCTTCGAAAGAGGCCAAAGTGGATTTGTTGCTGGGTGTTTGTTTGATATTGGAAACATTTTATGGCTACTCGAAGCTCAGATGCTGAATAGCTCCAGCTCAGTCTGGCTCACTTTGAAAGGTTTTCATCTTGGACGCGTCAGATCAACACCGTCTCCATGAGACTCTCCTGTGTCTGTTTGTGTTGTGTGTCCTGGGCTCCAGTTATCATAAACTTAGCATGCATAATGATGTGGCTCATAGCTGGCACCAGGGCCGCCCTCAGGCCTGTGGTGAGAGCAAAGTTGAGGCACCGATGGCCAGCATCAGGTGCAGGAATAACCCGTGACACGAGATAGAGGAGCAGCGTGATGCATGCTGGTTTACTAGGAGGAAGCTTCACTCCTCAGCATGTTTCAACTCCAAACAAGAGAACTGGAGAGCCAGTTTTTATCATATGATAGCAATGTGAACAAACAAATAAAGGCTGCTCTCTGTAGTTCATCCAGGATTCAAGTACTGCTGACAGAAACACCATCCTCACACTGTTCTCTTTCTTATTTCAAATAAAGATCTGCTGCTGCCTCTCTCTGTTTTTTTATTACTTTGTGAAAATAAAATGTCACCACACTGGTTGCACTAGTCTGTTACACAACACCTGGCTGCTTGTTCGGTCTTAATCTATCAGGGTTATAAAAGCCTTTTTCATTTACTACTAAACATCAGTTGTCATGCACTTGTAAGCAAAGACATTTTTTTAATGTACTCATCACCAGGCACTGTGTTCAGACTTAAAGTTATTTACGCTCGGGACTAATACTAAAACTTGTGACATTATTTCAGAGGTTGCCGAGCTTCCTGAATTGCCCCTCTGTTATTCCTTGACTGGAACTCCTCAGGAAAGCCTGTCTGTTAATGAGTGTAGTTATTAACAAAGAGTGTAATTATTTTTCTTATCTCCTGGTCTTGACGAGACTGTCCTGAAGGAAGTGCTGTAAAACCACCCTGTTCAACCTTTAGACCTTTTGGTGGCAGCCTCTCAGGCTGTGAAGAAGAGATAATGGCGCAGCCATCCCTTCTCCCCCGCTGCAATCCTGTTATACAGCCTACTGTCACCTTTGACCCCTCGCTCAGCACGATTGTGCTCGGGCTAACTTGAAAGACTCGATTTTTATGTCACACACTGTTAGGTCAGCTGGATAATAAGTGACAGGGTGTTCTTCAGAGATCTTTGTTTTCAGTAAAGAAATCAAGAATTTTGCTTCAGTTATTTATTTATTTATTTATTTATGTATGTAATTTTTTTGTCAGATTGAAACTTCCTGGTATCTTCAAGCATGGTTCTGGCTCTGTGCTTCGTGCCTGGGGGGGGGGCAAATGTTGCTTACATTTCAGTGATTCGACTTGTGAAGATAATCGCAGTGAATTAGTCATATGCAAATTCTTCTGTTGGGTGGATTTTCCCTCCTGTGCTGCTGTTCTCCTGCTGTCCTATAGACTGAAACATCCTGGCATCTGAACGCATTTTGATCAGCTTCAGTGCATCATTTTTCACATTTTGCTCTCTCTCTCTCTCTCTCTCTCTCTCTCTCTCTCTCTCTCTCTCTCCTTCTGTTTCACTTCCTGGCTGCCAGCCCTCCCTCCTCCTGCACACGTTTTTGTGATCACTGGACAACAGCCTCCGTAATGAGGATGAAAATGCATTATGACAGGCAAAATTGTTTGGTGTGTCGCAGGTACTTAAGAGACGACACAGAAAGGATTAAAAGGGGAGGAGTTGCCATCTGAATTGTGGCTGCATTACATTGTTTGGTTTTTTTAACCGCCTAGCATTCTTTTCATAGAATAAGAGGAGGCACAGCGGCCTATAACACAATCCCTCTTTTGTCTGGAAGACCTCCTGAGTCAACCTGAGACAAATCTAATTTTTCAGCTCTCTCTGCTTACAGCTGCCACCTTGTGCTATTGATCTGGCTCCCCACGTAAAGCTTGTCTGCCTTTAGGGCTTTGGCATCTTTATTTTTACCTCTTTCTTGTTCTCTAGCGAGTTGTTCTGCTGGTCCATTAACACCAGTTCCACGTGGGTGGGTGAATGATTGATGAACATGACGTGGAAATGATGTCCCTTGCATTGTGGACTTTATATAACAGCCCCCTGCAGGGGTTACAGGCCAAGAATGTGCCTGTGTAGCTATGAACACACGTGTCTGCGTACTGCGTGGGTGCATGTGCACTCATTGCTCGAACATGTAAGGGCTTTATGACCTGTTATTATTCTTTTGAATTGTAAGAATTTTTATGTTTCAGCATTGGTCTTATCAAGGCTGCGTGAGTAATGGCAAACAGTGACTTTATTAGAGTTCCAGAGCTCTGTGTTTGCATGTGCACTCTTCCATTACTGCCCGGAACAAAACCTCATGAAAGTAACTGATAATACAGACGATATGAAAATAGGTTTGTACGTGTAAAATGTTTTGAGTTTGTAAATATTGCCCAAAGCAAAATAAACAAAACGGACAAATGAAATGATCTCACTGATTCAGTTACATTTTGGGGAGACGCTGTGTCAAACATGAATTAAACAGAATGTGATCATTTGCTCGTCCTTTTTGGCACCTATTCAATTAAAAACAGCACTAAGACAATATATTTAATGTTTAACCTCATCAGCTTCATTGATTTTGTAAATATCTGTTTATTCTGAATTTGATGCAGCAACACATTTCAAACACGTTGGGTCAGGAGCAACTAAAGACTGGCAGAGATGTGGAATACTCCAAAAACACCTGTTTGGAACATTCCACAGGTAAACAGTTCATTGGTAACAGGTGATAGTATCATGATTGGGAATGAAAGGAGCATCCTGGAAAGGCTCAGTCATTCACAAACAAGGATGGAGAGAGGTTCACCACTTTGTGAACACATGAGTGGATAAAGGATGTTACTGCATGGACTCAGGAACACTTTGTCAGTGAACACAGTTTGTTTGCAAATGACTGCATTCAGTTTTTATCAACTTTTTATACAGCGTCCATACTTTTTTGGAATCAGGGTTTTATTCTGATGCTGCATTTGATTGATTGGCTCCAGTACACTTTGACCACAAACATACTTGGCTTCCGTTTTTTTGTGTTTCCTCAGGGCTCATGTGATCATCATCTGTCATGAAGATATTTTTAGTGGTTTTTCATTCCTGTCTTTTTCGGCGTGATGCCAAACATGCTTAACCTGCAGATATCCAGTTTCAGTGTGGACTGTGATGAATGAATCATCCGTACAATGCATTTGTAAACTACGTGGCTGCTGCATTTTCTCACCTTGTAGCGTATCTGTGGGACAGCGTGCTGTAGTGCCATTGCTGTAGGTGAGGCCAGTATGAGGGCCGGTACTGGCCATGGCGTTACAGCTGGTGCCAGAACTCACCCACACAAACATAAGAGTTTCACAGCCGGAGACTTCCTGTGGCTGGACCATGATCACAGTCTATTTGCTCTGCTGCTCTCACTTAAACCTCAGTAACTCAACCAATCCTCCCCCTCTAACAATGGACGGGCACAGCTTCCCCTTTACATTAACCTCTTTTCTCAGTAAAGAAGAACCTCTCCACCAGCCTGCCTGCTCCTTTGTGCCTGAGAGCCTGTCCCTCCAAGGATTCAGGCCAGTGTGATGTAAAGATCTTTGGTTTAGCTTCACATTAAAGGCAATGTGGAAAAGGTCGTGGTTCACCTGTCTGCAGCATGACAGATGAGACACGTTTTCAGTGTTTTAGCATTTTGACAGCTTTATTCGGGTAATGCCTTCTCTCTGGATAATCCCAGTTAAACTGCTTAGAGGAAGAGCAGGGGAAGCTGCACACTCTAAGTGTGAGATAGGGTGTATTCACTTCATTTTGTGTTTTTGTTGGTAAAAGCCAAAATTATCCCTCAATCCAATTTTACCCTGATCATAAAACACAAGCTTCACAAATACACTTAGTTTCCTTTTTCCTTCGGGAGCGGCTGCAGAGGCTGCCACGGTCAGCAGATATGCTGTAGTATGTATGTCCAGACATCAGTCTTTGAACATAAAATCCCACAGCATTGATCCAAACTACATATGATTGCAAACTTTCTGCTGCTGCTGTCGTCATTTCTATTCATCCACAGATATTCACAGGTACACATAAATCCTGACCTTTTTATATTTAGCTAGCTTGATTCCTGTGGTGTTTATATAATCACGGCCACACCCTCAACATGTCATATGTCATTCTGGTCTGTTATCATTACACATTGTGCAGGAGTTCGTATCTCTGCCAATGCTTTGATGGGATCAGTGACTCCCAACCAGGAATACTTATACCCCAAAGGGTCCTTTTGCAGTTGCCAGGAGGTAATGTAGGCAGCTTAATGATTGATTCAACTACAAAAGCTTTAAACTGATTTGATTAGAAACATTTATCCACAGGCAAATTTACAATGGCTAGTAACCTGCTCATTAGTCAGTCAGTCAGAGTCAGTTATTACACAACAGCACATTTTATGTTCAAAGTTATTCATTAGGATAAACCCCTTGAGATGTACCACCTCATTTTCAAGGTTTTGCACATGAATAGTGTGTGAAAACTAGTTGGCAGGCGAGCAAAGAAGTTGAAGTTTTTAGCTATTGTTAAAAGTAATGAATACTCAGCTGAAATATTTAGCCAAAAGTACTGAATAGAGAGTCAAAATTAAAGAAGAGGAGTGCTGTCAGGCTCCGTTGTGCCGTGCTGGAAATACCTGAATGCAACTTACTGTCTGTTCATGTACGGAATAAAACCCACACACCAGAATATGCCCACACAGCATTTGCTCGTTATGGCTGATCACTGTTACTTTCATATGGTGTTGAAGGTTCCGTGGGTCAATTTTTCCTGCACTACGTCTTCTTGGTGAAATTTGTAAACATTTAATCCTGTTGGCAGCTCAGACACTCACACAAGCAGAGTGCTACACAGTGCTGTGCATCAACCCTGTCTACCACCAGCCCCACCCTCAACACCCACGCCCCGTCCAGTCGGACTGGCACCCAGAGCGAGACATCAGGTGACCGGTGCAGCTGTGCCTGGCTGGAGGATCTGTGTCAGTTTGTATCAAACCCCACAGTGGTGGACAGCCAGCTGACCTGGTTGGAGTGTAGCCTGCTCAGCCTGCGGCAGGCTCAGCCCCGCTGTATCCTGAAGGAAGAGGCAGCCTATCAGTGCAAAGCTTCTTTCTCTCGTCCAGGGTCATGATTTGGATTTTGGTAGAAAGTGGAATTTCAGTGAATGTGCTTCTTATTATCAGGAAACCAGCACGGACTGGAGTGGTTTTGGCTGAACTGGTGCCGTCAGGTTACCTCTGGCTCTCAGCTGATGTGCTGTTGATTTTATGGTGCACGTTCTCACTGCTTTCTCAGTGTCTGAGTGGGTAGGGTGATTATCATGGGACACTACCTTAATTACAGTGCTGCTGCAGGTTAATCATTTCTAGCTCTTAAGTAACAGAGTCTCATTCCAGATAATCGATTTTGACCACTTATATGGCAATTGCAGTGTTTAAAATGTGTTTATTATCCTCTAACAAATGTGCATGTTGTCAAATGATTTGTGCTTTTCAGAAGCTGGCAGCAGAGTGTCAGAGTGCAGGCTACAGTGGCACACTGATCCCTTACAAGTGTGACCTGTCCAACGAGGAGGAGATCCTGTCCATGTTTTCTGCAATCAAGACGCTGCACAAGGGTGTGGACGTATGCATCAACAATGCTGGACTGGCCCACAATGAGCCCTTGCTCAGCGGAAAGACGGAGGGCTGGAGGAACATGATCGATGTGGGTGGATCGCAGACACACAAATAGAAATGCTTCGGCTGAAAGGAGCTGGAGAGAAACTTAGTATTTATTGAGAAAAGGCATTGTTAGAATTACCCCCTTGCTTTTCTGTCATATTGATTTTCTGGCTGCTCTACTCAAACAGAGAGCAGAGGGAGGAGCTGAAATGGTTGCCTGATGTGCGTGGAAGTCTTGTGTTTGTCGAGCTCGTGTTGCTCAAAGAATAAGAGATAAAGCAGAAATGTGTGTATGCATGGGTCTGTGCTGACACACACACACACACACACTCTGATCCCCTCCCCTCACAGAGGCTGCTTCATTGGCTCTGAGGAGAAGCCCTGGCACAGCAGAGGCCCACTAATGAAAGCCAGCACTATTTCTCTTGTTGGGACATTCTGATTCATTGAGCTCTTGACCACTGAAGACCCCCTGCTCTAAAGTCTATGTCCCCAGACTCCTCCATTCGTAATGTTCATCCATCCGTTGTCATGGCAGCTCACGTGAATGTGTACAGCAGTGTATTTTTAGCCTGTGTTTAATCTGTAGGCTGACCTTGTTTGGTCACTTCCCCCTATCTTGCCACCACGTTGGCTTTAACTTGCAATCTATCAGTGTCACTACAGGAGCAGCTTAGAGGCCACAAGCTGGACAGGAACAGCAGGTTCAGATGGTCCAGCACAGTGACCCAGCCATCATCAATCTGTTGAACCGATACAGTCTCATCACATGCCATTGTTAAATGTGATTTAGCAATAAACCACAATTAAGTTATGAGAGCTATCAGCTTCCTAATGAATTTGACTTCTTGTCTGACTTGAACACAGTGGATATATATAGATACATTGGCTGTTACATGAAAGGTTTCATTTGCCATCTTCACCTCCCCTGCAGGTAAACATCTTAGCCTTGTCTATCTGCACCCGTGAGGCGTACAAATCAATGAAGGAGAGGAATGTGGATGATGGCCACATCATCAATATTAACAGGTGAACTACACACAACCATCGAGCAATCAAAGAACAAATGTATGGATTCATCTGAAAGTACCTTGGTCACTTTGTTCAAGGTGATTTTAATCCGGCAGGCATTAAGTAAATCCAGTTGTGAGCTCCACCTGACCCCTGCTTCACCTGGAACAATGTGAAGAACTGACAGTGAACTTAGATCTTCATTTAGACTTATTTTATTGGCATTGATGTAGTAATCTTATTATAATCCTGTCATTGAATTTTGTAGATAAATTGTAGTGGTTCAAATGTCAAATTCAATTTTGTAAAGCCCATCGAACCATACAAATAAGCTTGTGAGAAATCTTGCTGTATAAGTGAGCAGATAGACTTTTCACAGAGAATTTTATTTCCTTAATTTGGGCTTGAATCAAGGTTGAGCTACAAAATGTGGTTACAGGCTCATGCCTTTGTGCCTCCTCTTCTGCCTGTTACAGTATGGGTGGGCACAGAGTGGTGCCTAGTGCTGATGAGCATTTCTACTGTGCCACTAAATACGCTGTGACTGCTTTGACTGAGGGGATAAGGCAAGAGCTTCGCGAAGCAAACACCCACATCAGAGCCACAGTAAGTTAGTGGTCACCATCAGAGTGTGCAGGTTCTTCTTGGGCCTGTGTGTTTTTCACATATTGGACCACATTATTGACTCTCCATACAGTATGCCCTCACTTTATAATGAGTTTGGGAAAGTGTGTTTTGTCTGTGTAGTGCATTTCTAATGCATTTCCCTCTCCTGCAGTGTATATCTCCTGGGATAGTGGAGACTGAGTTTGCCTTCAGGCACCACAACAGTGATCCAGAGAAAGCAGCTGCAGTGTATGAGAGTATCAAAGTAAGAGAGCACATTTGACTCAGAGCCCACTTACACCTGTTGTTAAAAGTGAACTGTGTCCAGTCGTGTCCACATCTGGAGTTAGTCTCGCTTGCATTGTGTTCAGATCTTAGGTAGGTGGAAATGTAAGCAAGCAAGCAAGCTGAGTGCTGACAGGAAATGAATATTAAAGTTTTTGTAGACAGCATTTCATAAAGTTTTTAAAGATTCCCCCAACTCAACAAATTTCAAAACTAAAATTTTTTACACGGATTCTGGAGCTGATTTGTTGCTCAAATTACTCCTGTAGATCTAATCTCAATGTGGATAACAAGAACATATTAAAAATAGTGAGATGGGGTCGTTTATTTTCCAGATGATGTATCTTGATGCAGATTGTAAACCAGGTGTAAATGGACTGTGAGAGTCAACAGATATATTTCACCAAGTGAAAGTACCTGAGTGCTGTTGCATCAATAATACTACTGTTTCTACTTTTCAGTGTTTGAAAGCAGAAGACATAGCCAGTGCAGTCACATTTGTCCTCAGTGCCCCTCCTCATGTCCAGGTATGTCTCTTTCTTTCTCTCTCCAGCTTTTATACCATCAGGTGCATCAGCGTTGAATGGTGAGTGGTTTCTGTATTGATCTTCCTTGTTGGTATCATCAGATTGGAGACTTGCAGATGAGGCCGGTGGAGCAGGTGTCATAGCAGTGACACAGGAAGCTGCAGCAGGAGCAGACAGACGGCAGCCATGGTGACTCTTAGCGACCTCTGCTGGGCAAAGGGGGAGGGGGGATAAAACAAATCAACTACAACTGTGTTGGATCCGCAGGACGTTGGTCAAAGAGGGAGCCTTAAGGAGGCTGTGCGAGGAAACGAAGGGCGTGGACTTTGTATACCACTACGAAAATACTACTGAATGCAGCCACCTGGTATTTGTGAATTGTTGAGCCCAGTCCTCAACTGAGCTGACTCCAACCTACAGTAGGAACAAATAACAATGGAGAGAGTTGCTGCTGTGCTCTGTGGTCATATGCACCACCATCACTTCAGAGGGAAGAGTATGCCATTGATTGCACATGTTTTATGTTTTGTTTTTGTAGGTCATATGACATATCCTTTTCAAATTAAATGGAAAAAGTAATTGTTGTTTATAAGAATGACTTGTTTTTGTTATTTTGTTTTTTTTTTTATAAATATTTTAACTTTTGATTATAGTTAGATGTGGTCTCATACTCACTAACCATAAACAATACTATGTCGTACTCACTGTAACTAACCATCAGCAGCCTGTCCATCCTGCCACCTTAAGTCACCATTTCTTTTCACAAACACATCCAGTCACCCGAGTTGGGATCTGTCTCCATGTAAGCAATCAGGAAACACATGAGAGAGAGATACCCTTGTCTGTTAAGCACACACGTTTCTACAATCTACAATGGTTCTGCACTTTGGATTCATTTATGAGGAGTTATGAGAAGGAAGCACTGGCAACATATGTAGGGGAAGAAAGTAACTCTGTTCACATGTATACCCTAGAAATGTGTCCCTTTCAGTGGAAGTTTCTCCTTATAAAGATTGAATAAAAATGATTGCCCAGAAGTAAGTTATGGTTTGTGTTATGTTTTGGTAGATTGGTACAACCAGTTTGTCAGTGCAGAAGAAAGACACAAGCTATGGACTTTGTGACATGTTTTCATTACACCTAATATGGTGTAGAGTTGCATGACCCATGTCCTCCTCTGTTAACATGTATCATCTTTATCAGCAGTGCCCTGTTGTATTTAACCTAATAAATGAGTCAGCCACAAGTAATCAGTCCACAGTGCTTTATGTTTTTAAGGGCTGTGATTCAATACAAACGTTCAGTTGTAGGAACTGTCAATGTTAAAATGCCATTCTTCATCATTTTATTAGCTAAAATGCATGAGCTAAATCTAAAAAAAAAGTACAGTACTAGATGTCAGATTTATCAGCAGTCCCAATTGCATTAGCAGATGTGGCCAAAAGATGGCATCCTTAGCAAAGTAAAAGCCTGTGAAGTCACTGAGGACCACTCCTGTCATCTGGAGCTCTGTCACAGCAGAGGAGGTGTTAGCAGATGATACACAACAATAAAAACAGATTCTACAAGGTGTATTTCCACAACATATTAAAAAATTGTAAAACTGTTAGCAGAAGTTCAACAAAATCTCACTAATGAAATTCATTGGCTCACAAAAATGGCCAATTTAATATATCTGCATGGCAGATGTGCAACACATTTTCACATCCTGTAAATATTTTTTCTTTTAATAG
Organism: Chaetodon trifasciatus; assembly: GCA_037975065.1. Taxonomy (NCBI): domain Eukaryota; kingdom Metazoa; phylum Chordata; class Actinopteri; order Chaetodontiformes; family Chaetodontidae; genus Chaetodon; species Chaetodon trifasciatus. Next base: position 10,136,787 of record JBBMOE010000011.1, read on the forward strand.
AAGATTTAGAATTTAAAGCTAGTGTCAGACAATCATTTGTGATTTACTTGAGCTTACTACAAGTCTGCCACTGTAGGTGGCTTGGTGAACATTATGTTCACATTAGGATGCAAAGTGCAGAGGTATCAGAACATTGTCTCCATAGGAGGTTTTTCAGGTAGACCGCTGCCGGAGCTGCTGGCTTGATCTCCATTTTTTCCTCCCCTCTCATAATACGTCATCTTTGACTTTTCATTCAGCGCGTATGGTGTGAAGGACAGTTTCAGTTTCTGTAGGAGAAATGTACCAATGATATTAACACACATATTGATTGTATGTGAAGATGACATGGCAACATGTGCACATATACTACTTGCAAATATACATCACCTGCATGAATGAGCCAGGGAGCACCCACAGTGTGTGAAGAGCAGCCAAAGGAATCCATATGATGGAGGCCATGGCAATGAGCCAGCCAACACCCTGAGCCCAAGGAGGGAAGACATAGTCCCCATAGCGGGCTGGTTTGAACTGAATGATGGAGAAAATCAGGATAACCTGCAACAAGAAGAAACATTTAAAGCTTCGGTTGTGAAACTTTCAGGTTGATCTCTGTTTTGCTTTAGGTGGGAAATCGTCTGAATGATATCGAAGAAAAAAGCCTGTTGACTTACAGTGACCAGAACGGGATCAACTACCAGCCAACACAGTCTGAAGAAGATGTTTGCTCGTTTTCCCGTCATCTCTTCCAGGTTGCTTGAAAGTCGAGCCACTCCTGCACATGGAAAGCTACTTCAGTAAACAGCTGTGCATGGTTTATTTGACTTTCACAGCATTTGGCAATGAGACTGAAAATCAGATATATTATACACACACAGCTTGTATGAATATAAGATGTGTGGCATTTGGAGTGAAATGCATCATCACATTAACTGGCCTCTGAAAAAAGAGGCACAACTGAACATCTCACCGTAACTCCAACAGATGGCGATAACCTCAAAGAATGCAAGAAACATGATGGACACTATGGCAGTGTAATGATCCATCAGCTGGAAAACGTAGATCCCCACCTGAACAGAGACACACTCTTTGGACCAGCAGGCACATGAGACTAAAGATCTCACACTGTGGTCATAATTTGTTTGATTTCATCCAGTAAATTATAGCCCGTACCTGCAAGACACAAGGAATTCCGAAGAGGAAAGCTGCAGAGCAAACAGCAAGAACAAACAGTTCCTTCCGCTTGAAAAACTTAATCACATGTTGGTTGAATTCATCCATGACACTGGTCACCAGTACTTCAACCATTGCAAACTGCCAAAAAAGAACAAAAGAAGCAAAGAAGTCACACCATAGCTCTTTAGGATGAGTGCTGAAGTTGTAATGTTTTCCACGTTTATGACCTCACTGTCCAGTCCGAGGCAAAGCAGCATGAAGAAGAACATCACAGCCCAGAGCTGAGCCACCGGCATGTTGGCAAAGGCTTGTGGGTAAACAACATAAACCAGGCCTGGACCTAAAGACACAAGCACACAAAGACGTCAGTGTAGCATTGCTGATTGAACAGTAAATCTCCTGTCTAAAGAAGGAAAACTGTGACATGAAATTCTGGAAATTCTGATGAAAAAAAGGAGAATTTATCAACATCTCTAGCAAAACCACTCAGTGAGACTTGACCACAAACATATAAAAGTCTTAAAATCAAACTGTATCTTCGGAATGTCAGTTGATTCTAATAATAAGATGGGAAAGTTCACAGGTAGGAAAAGCATTTGAAAGAAGCAGTAACTAAAATAATCTTTTGCTTTCTATTTGTGTGTGTACCTGTTGATCTGGGTGGCGAGTCGCTGCATACAATTGCCCTTTACAGAGGTAAATATACGTTTTTAAGTTGAATTGAATTGATATTTTGAGCGTGCCACACCACATAAGGATCTGTAAAAACAGCTTTCTACTCTGCAGGCATCTGAGGCCTTCTGATGTCTGTTGAAACACTTTTTCTAGATGGTTAAGTCAGAATTGTTTCTGTAACACGGGAAAGTATGATGAGCTTGCCTACACTGGAAAGAAAGAGGTTGCATTTATCTCCTTTTCCCCTTTATTTAATCAGAGTAATTATCCAGTCACACAAGCATTACTGGGGAAAAGGTGACACCCTCTAAAGCAAAATTCAATCCAAATAATCGGAAGTAAAACCAGTCCTCCTGTAGCTGAAGATATCAGTTGAGATAATTGTTTTTAATCACTTGTTTTCTTACCATCCACAGCCAAATCCTTGACATCAATGCCCTGCAGGTGAGACATGTATCCAAAGGCAGAGAAAATGACAAAACCTGCCAAGATGCTGGTGAGGGAGTTGATGATGGATATAGTCAGGGTGTCCCTGTGGGGAAAGAGGATGTTATTTGCATCACTTTCTCTCTGCCCAGAGAGCGTTGTTGTCAGTGCTGGATGACGATTTTGTTATATTACTTCAGAACGTTATTGTTGAAGGCATTGTAGCTCGACATGGCCAGGAGGGAGCCAAAACCAATCCCGATGGAGTTAAAGATCTGAGCTGCAGCATTCACCCACACCTGCAATGCAGAAGGATATTCGACCTAAACCACTGATCACTGCTGATCACTGCCAGCACCGATCATCAATACACAATCAAATTTGAATGCTAGCTATTCCTTTGCTACTGCAGGGACCAATTAATTGCTCTCAGGTGTCAGGCCTATTTCCAGTCCCTCACCTCCTCTCTCTCTTCTTTCTTACCTCCACTGAGAGCAGCATATTCCATTTTGGCACAATGAAGAATTTTATTCCATCTATCGCTCCAGGAAGCAGCACATTATTGATCAGCAGGGCAATCAGGATAACATATGGGAACAGAGCCGTGAAGTACACCACCTACAAACAGAAGCAAACAAGTTGTCACTCACTGTGTGTCCATCTGTCTCTGTCTCAGAGTGTCTCTGTTTTCACTTACCTTGCCTGTTGATTTCACCCCCTTGAAGATGCAAAGGTAAATGAGGATCCAAGCCAGAAGGAGAATAAGGAAAAGCTCCCAGCGGATCACTCCTGTTTCTTCTACTCCGCTAGTCTGCTCCAGCATCTTATATCTTCAAAGAAGCCAAACAAAAAAGAGAAAAAGTGCTGATATTTAATGCATGAAGACAACTACATTCTCCATTAATCCTGCCATTATGCCTCAAAACTGAGCACACTATAGCCGTTAACAAACAGGTGGTTCCAGAGTGGAGTCCTACTGTATTAGTTACTGCAATCCATACAATTGCTGAAGATCAAAAGCACAACTTGGACGTGAACTTTTATCTATCTAACATATCTAACAGTGCAGGTGTAAACTGTCAATTGGGACAGCTGTCCCAAAACATCAGTGTCCTCTGGAGCTAACATTCCATTCCTACATTGATCGACCACCTACAGTTAAACAAGTTAATTAGTAAACCCATTTGAAAGCATGAGGTTTCACTCTAAAAAGCAAGATACACGTACACAATGAAAATGTTGATTCTTTAAGAAAATCTTCAACATAGCATCACTGCGTATTGGAAAACTAATCCCAATACATCTGTAGTTTATCCACATCAAACCCAAACAACCAACATCTGTTTTACTTGTAGAAGTTCTGACGCTGCTGCTCACAAAGTATAAACAATTTACTTTAGTAGTCAAAAGTGACTAAACATTTCCCATTCTTCTGTTCAGATATTTTATCTGTTTGCCAAACGCTTATCACTTGGCTGATATCCCCCTGTGACTCTGATCAGAAATCCTATGATGTGTAGTTAAATAATGAGTGTTTTGTCACTCCTGATATAATTGCCATAGTTCCAGTTGTGTAAGCAGCTCAGCCTTTTGTTATATGTGGGGGAATTGTAATCCTGCTATAATTTAATAATTAACTAGGCTGGTTTTCTAATTCTGAGAATGAGCACTGGTTTCTCCCACGCAGTGAAACATACTTGAAGAACTCCTGGCTAGCAGTAGAGGAATAACTGCTGTTGGTGGCGTGATTGGTACAGTTTGGTGAGTTCCAGGTGTTGTTGCAGTTCTGCCAGGGTAGCGGTGCCTGGAAGGAGTTGAAGAGATAATAGAGGGCCCAGGTGATGACGATGTTGTAGTAGGTGCACATGATAAAGGAGATGGCCACCGAGGCCATGCCAACTCCTGAAGACAGACAAAAATAATGAAAAACTAATGGGCTTTTTGGGTTTTTTATTCAAGTCAAAAAAAAGGTCTATTTTTCAGTTTGGACTGGAATATTTCATCCATGCCACAGAGTACCTTTTAGCAGTGGGCAGACAATAGCCAGGGCATGGACAGGCCCTCTCCTTGTGTATTGACCCACAGTTAGCTCCATGTAGAGCAGAGGGATCCCCAACACCACCAGCATCAACAGGTATGGCACCAGAAAGGCACCTGGCAGGAGGTGGTGGTGGAAGTCAAGGGTCACATTACACTTTGCTGGCAACGGAGTTTTCGACTGTGCTGGTTTTATGGTATCCTCTAATCTTTAACTTTTGTGAAAGTCATCTTGCACTTGCATTTTCCTCCTTATATCATTATTTGTAATAGTCAAATGACATATCCCATGAAACTTTACTTATTTATTATTGCAAATCAGTGGTCTTTGTTGCTGTGCATGCAGGATTTCAGATCTCAGAACACAGTGCAGCCTTATGACACAGACAGTATTCTCACATGAAAGGCACACTGACATTAATTCAGAACAATCTGAATATTTCTAAACACAATTGCTATCCATACGGAATATTGTTTGAAGTCAGGCTCTCTAACAGCAGTTTGTTAACCTTTGGACCCAGGCTTAAGACCCATGTATATGTACAGAGGTTTGTCTGGTTTCATATTTCTGCAGATGAAACTTTAGCTTTGTTTCTCACCTCCTCCACTCCTGTAGCAGAGATAAGGGAACCTCCAAACGTTGCCTAAACCCACGGCACAGCCGATGCCAGCCAGGGTGAACTCAATCTGCCTGCTCCACGTTGGTCTGTCGAGCTGTTCTTCCATATCTGCTCCGTGTGTCACCACTGTTGCTCCTCTGGGCCCAAACACTATGCAAAGTTTGGCTAGAATATAAGTGACCCTGGCTGATATAACCTTCCTTTTATTATCCTTAATGATTAGCTTAGCAGAAACACACCAGCGTGCGGCTGCTCGGAGGGTCACAGCAAGTATAGGATAGTGTAGGATAAGTGTCATAAAACATGAAATATAGAGGGGTCAAATACATTTGCAGATTTTTTCATTTTGTCAAGATGATTTTTTAACATTATTCTTTTTACCCATTTGTCCAACCAATGGACACAAATGCTTTTACTGTAATACACAATGTAAAATACAGACAACACTCTGTTGAAGTAAAAATAAATCATATTTAGTTAGATTTTAGTTTTAACTGTTCAAGCTGGGGGTGAGAGACTTCCTTTTTAAATTCTAACTTTTTTCAGATTAATTGTGTAGTAGGGGAAATTCTCAATTTTGCATTGACAATACACACGATCTTTAGTTTTTTAAATATTTTTGACAAAACTGTTAAGGTTGAAAATTATTATCTACCTCACAGTCAAATAATTTCATCATACATTATTAAAATTTATATTCTTAATATCTTCTAATATTTCATAGATTCCACAGGCTCTGTAACACCAAAATCTTTATAACAACAAGAAATCTAAAGCACCCCAGTAAAGACAAAAAGAGACAGATATCTTTTATGTCCTTTAGTCTTTATTGACCAGTTGTTACACGTGTGCTACATGTGAAATGTGTGACAAACCACACAATTTGCTCTGAGCAACACATACTGTAAGACAGACTTCAGGTATCATCATGGTCAACAAACCAAATTCCTATTGTGATAACCTTCATGATAAGCAGAGATATTGGGGTCATTCAAATATCTAACCACGAAGAACCACAGCAAGCAAAACCACACGGCAGCTTTCTGAAGGGCTTTTATCAATCAGCCGTCTTTGTTTGCACTGTCGTTGCAATTAGGCCTGTGTCCCAGTTGGATATTTATGGATTTCCTTTATTGTAGGAAATATGGCAGATCAACATATTTATCACGCTGACATTTTCGAGAAAACACTTAAACTCTTGGCTAATGGGGGGAATAAACATTAGCGGGCGAACGTCCTCAAAACAACAAGCTCACAACATACGACTCACAACATGAGTTGCAAATTGAGTTTTGTTAGGTCCATCTACTAAAAGCGAGTCAACTGATTGGGTATTAGGCATTAGTTCCCCTGACAACAGTATTGATATACATGGCATATAAACATTGAGACTTGTGGGGTAAGATAGGCAGGCAAGAGTCACTTGGTCACATAAAGGCTGCAGGACAGAAACCAATGCAAAGCATCCCACAGGGAGCTGGGTTAAAGAGAAAACACAGCTAATCAAGAAAAGGCTGCAACCAAGGGATGCAGAGGAGGACGTCACAGGTGGACAAACATGCCTACAATCAGTCAAGCTATCCAAAGCATGGAGGAGAGGAAGAGGATGAAAAGTAAAGTGGTGGGGACTGTGAGATGAAGGAGATATCAGATGGGAGCCTGTAGTCCACTTCCTGTTGTGATGAGTGCATGACAAGCTCACATTCATTGTCAAACTGAGGAAACCACAAAAGTGCTGTCTGCAGCAGCAGTAGAGGTGAGCTGCAAGCTCTGAAAGAAAGAAAATCTGATGTGGGACAAAACACTGAGATAAGAGATGCAGATTGATGTTAGCACCTGTCCAATATGAAGAAAAGCAGAAAATTCACACAGATGAGATTCTATTACATGCCAGCCATTGTGACACTGGTGGTTTGTAGCTGTGGGCAACCTTCTGGATAGAGTGGACACATCAGACGACTGCTTGTCACCTGGGAGAGTGACTGACAGTCAGTGCACGCTTTCAGTAACTGTCATACCTTAGAGGTACACTCTGGTGCAAGAGTAAACTTGTCTTTGAAGACAGGATGTTGACTGAGCAGGTGTGCTTAATTTTCACAGGCTTGCTCTTGAGGACGCTCACCCACACCCTTAATAGGGCCTTATGTTCGCCAGAAACTCCTGCCCTCATGAAAGATCAGAGCTCCAACAGCACACAGCTGTGTACAGCTCTGTAAAGTGCAGCAAGATCTAGAGTTATTTCACCTCAGGAATGTGTTGTGAATGCAGCTCTAAGGTCCTGTGACAACCTTACTAGAGGCTGCAGTGTGGGATATTCACATGCTGGTTGGAGAGGACCACTGTGGAGTTGTGGTCCAGGGATAGTCCCAGTCAGTTCCTGCCCTGGAGCATGTTTTGTCCTTTTGTATTGCAGCAGCACTCACACATCCATCTGTAAGCCATATGGAAAACATGACATTATCACAAGGACACAGATATGGAGTGAATAAAAAAAACAATATGCACCAACAAAGAATGCACTCAATGAAGCTTAAAGAACTGGAAAATAGGATATCATGGCATGGTAATGATTGGCGCTCACATCACTGACATTGAACTATGAAACATTTGCGGGAGCTTTAGATGATAGTGGGAAAAGATATTTGCCAAATAAACAGCAGCCATAAATAAGCAGCCATCAATCATAATCTAACTGATCAAAGTCAGTCCAGTACTTTGACTCTGCTGAGGTCTAGAGGTTATCTGCTGGTTCTCCACGCATACAGAGGGAACTGCTTAAGTGCAATTGGTGATTATCTCAGGTTTTTCCCTGGAAAGTATCATGCAGGTCTTATATTGTGATTACAAGCATTGATGTTATACCTTTCCTGCATTACTGTAACCCATCAAATCTTACTTTGGTAATGAAGGTCAGAGATTGTGGTTGTGTAGATACACTACTGTCAATGCATCAGGAGAAAATCAGGACAAACTGCTTTTGAATATCTGTGCTTTTACCCAATGCACTTAATCTACTTGTTGTCTTGGAGAATCAAAGTGGGAGAAAGGATGACAGTTTCATATTTCAAAACAAAACATGAGTTTTATCGCACGATTTTACAGTATAACACATCCTCCGCCTGAATTCGGCGTGCAACACATTTCACATATTAAAACTGTAGCTATCACAACAATCTGTGACCATGCTCATGATAATAAAGGACATAAATGGCAGGTGGACAGGTCGCTAAACACAAGGCAGAGTAACCATAAACACACATCTCTCTGCGGAAAATTACAGTGATTCTCGTTTAGGTTAGTTGCGTGACAGGAAATTTAAACAACCACGCCCATTCAACGATTAGGGTACGGTATCCCTCTCCTGCGGGGGAGGGGCACAATGGATGGGAGGGGTATCTGGTTAGCTCAGTCAAGCGACAGCAAAAGTGCAGAGGGATTACAATGGAACCTTAAAAATAAAATCGAAACCATTGCTTGAACGCGTCCTCCTCGACATTACCCTTATTCTGAAACTCGACAGCGGAAGTCTTCAGTCTTGTAACGCGCTGGTTGACGCAACCGTTCCTCGAGACTCCAGTTAAAATAAATCATCGATAATCGAGAGTTGGTGGGAGAAAAAAACGTATTTATAGGTCAAATTACTTTTGTATGCGTCGAGTACGTTTGGATACGCGTTTTTTTCGTCGATAAAATGGGAAACTGCCACACCGTTGGACCAAACGAGGCCCTTGTGGTTTCAGGTAACGTTAACGCTCTTCGGACGATGAGTCTTAGCTCCCTGAGCCCCTTCCTCGCCAGGCTCGAAGATAGAGACGAACCTGGAAAGGAATTAAAAACGGTCTTCTAACCGTTATTTGAAGAGGAAGTCATATCTGTATCAGGCAGTGTGTCAGAACCTAACAATAACGTTTAACATGCAACAAACCGCCTAACCATTTGATGTACATCGAGAGAAAAAGAGGGCAAATTTCCCTGTTGTTTTCGTGTCCGTAGCGTCATATGTAACGTTAGCTGTTCACATCATTTACAAACATCAGGCCCATAATGGCTTTAAATGGCTACCAGAGCCGAGCCTTAACAACATCGTATTGTGCCAATGTTAAGCGTTTCTTCTCAGAAATCTTTCAGTAACGTTCTCATTATAAATCCACCTGCTTTCTGTGTTTAATGTTCGATTAGAATAAAATTAGCCATTGCTGTAATGCGTGGTCAAACGTTCTCTCTCCATTTTCGTAAACTGGCATTCGGTTGGTTTTGGTTCCGCATCTTTTCTCATTTTGGGCATTTGATGATGATAATGAAGCAGCCATGAGAGGGCGAACTATAGGAACCGAGATTTCAGGATATGGTGGCTCTGCTGCAGGAGGAATACACCTACATTAATTAAATTACAGGGGCGGAGCAGCCTCCGCCTCAGCCTCCTCAAGAAGCCAAATCAAAATGAATGCCAAAAGATAAGACAGACTTTATTTATCTCACAATGGGGGAAATTCACAGTTCACAATCACAATCCGCAATTCACATGCATGTCTACATTTTCTTCAACATCATATATTAGAATTTTGAGTTCAAAATGTCCATTGCAGCACCCCGTCCTTCATCCCAAGAAGCTATATTTGCCCACATTCAGCATACCATAGTATTAATCAGTGACGCGTTTCACAAAAACAGAAAGAAGAAGACTTAAAAAGTGCAGTGTGTACAAATGGCCTGTATTATATAACATTATCAGTAGTTTCAGCGTGGAGATGATGATAACTTTTCATAAGCTCTATTTTATCTATGTGCTGGGTCCCAGTCTGGCTGTGATAATGGTGCTCCGAGTAACCGCTAGCTGCATGGCTAACTGAGCTAACTAGTTAACAGCAGCTAGTGGCTACAGCTAAAATTAATTTCAGCAAAGAGTGTAGCTAGCGGCAGTTAGCAGTCACTCTGGTGATATGCTGCCCCCCATTTGTTCAGTGCCACCTTTGACAGGCAGCCATATCTTTCACAATGTACCTGTAATTACCTTTATTCATGTCTACAAGATGAAGATTAAAGGTGGGGGATTTCTTCAGTACCCAGTTAAAGTTAGCAAGAATACAGTTTTCACGTTAGTAAAAGAAATAAACAAAAAAATGTCCTCACTCACAAATGCTTCTATTGAAAATGTCAGTGTGCTACGTTGTCTGCTATATAGCTAAATATTGTCTGCTACCAATTACTTGTGTGAAGTTTGTTGGCCATCTGGCTTGTGTTTATGTTGACTGAGGTAGCTAGTTAGCACATCAAACATACATTAGAGACTGTGGCTTGCAAGATGCTGCCATCATCTTGCAGAGAGGTTCTGACCAGTTCTATTAGTACTGCTGTTTGTACTGCTAACAAGTTTTTATTTTGCTGTTCTAAACATAATGAATTTGGTATATCACAATAGGTTACCATTACCCCTAATTTCCACCAGGGCGTAACTTCCGCATTCCGTCCGCAACATATATAGGAAGTCAGGCACTAGAACAATGTAGAGAATCCAGTAAATTTTCTAAATAAAATACCCCGTGCGGACCCCCATCGTACGTCAACAATAAACACAATAGGTTGTTTGCAGTCATGTGACGTTAAATTCAGACGGAGGACAGGAAGTGAAAACTGCAATGGACGAGATGGAGCAAAGTTTCTTACTGTGCTAGTTTTGATGAAATTACGAGAGAAAGGTGTAAACAGAAAATCCAGTCATATGTTAGATGTGACCCTTACGTTATGAAGAGGACCAATTTTTAACTGAAGTGAAAGATTTGCCTGCTATAGAGGCAGTAGATATAACAACTACCTGCTCATTCAGATGTCACTCTACTCTAGAAAACAAATTAAAACATACAGAAGTATGGGGGCAAACAACTTTCTTGTTAGCAGTTGGGTCCACGACCTCAGTACTGAAGTGCTCCGCAATGACTGTTTTATTTTTGCCAGGGTACGTAGCTTTTGTTTTCCTGTGGATTAACCGAGCAGCAAATCTTCAGCACCGTAATGCTGAATGTTGGCGTTTACATTACGATTGTTTGCTCGGTTACCCACTCGCAAAGGTCAGCTGAAATGCCACTAAAGACGTGGATCGCCATGAAACAAGACAGGGTACATTATTTACATTCAGCTGTCTTATATGAAACTGTTAATGCTGATTTTACAAGTGTTTGTCGTGTCGCTTGTATCTATTACTTAAAATCTCTCGCCATAGATTTAAAACAATAGGTAATATTACATCATTATCCAACCTGCTCCTCTCAAGTGCAGACAGTTAACAAGCCATTTTTTCCAACTTTTTTTCTGTCAGTTTCTTCAGTTTTTCATTCTTGATCTGAGCAATCGTAAAAGGCGCAAAACATAGACATTTAGAGTTTTTGTTACAGTGCTTCCTATGCAGAAAATCACTTCTGGCCCTCCATCTGCAGTTCTTGCCACAACAAAATAGTGACAAAATAGTCATATGTAAACATCCTATTAAAACCGTCAAAAAACAAAACAATTTAACTACAAAGCCTACTTGCCCATGTTTGAAGCACAAAAATCAAGGAAAAATTGCAAAATAAACACAATCTTTTTATTTGCAAAATTCTAAACAAAATGACATCATGGCATCCATTTTCCAGGCAGTAAGAACAATGAATATACTTTGAAACTAATTACACAGGAAAGGTCATATTGACATGATATAAGATAGTATATAAGTGTTTTGTTATGAAAAGCTGCATTTTTAATTCATCCAGGTATCCTGGTCTATCTACAATTAAACACACAACACACGGAGAGCTCATTCTCTGAAGTACTCTTAACACAATTTTTATTTCATTTTATTAGTGACTATCTCAGGAAGAAGTGCAGGATGTGATGGTTGGAGTCATGGTTCTGTAAAATTGTGGGTGTCACAACAGATGCTGATAAACTCCTCAGCTGATCTCACATGACCCCCAAGACTTTTCTTATTCTCAAGGGTCCCTATATAAAAACCTGAGGCCAGGGCCCTCTTTTGTGTCAAAGTTTGATCCCATAGACTGGCATTGGATTTTCTTTTGTTCAGAATTCTCTGATCTTAGAGTCCAATCTCTGATCACAAAATCCATTCTGTACAGTGTGTCATTACAGTACAATTTAAATTTGGGAATGGTTTGCATAAAAAGGTTTCCACTACACTTCTGTGACTGGTTAGGGCAGTTTTCCTGTCTACTCCACTTGTGATGAACAAAAAAGAGAAACAGCCAAGGGTTTTTCCTTTTTGAACAAACTTTTAAGAGTGTGTCAGTTACCACATAGTAGAACGATGACTGAGAGCAGGGGTGAGTGGGTGTGAGCTGCACAACCTGATTCTGAAACAGAGTAATTTTGCAAATGTGAAAAGATTGGACTGCATTTTAGGACATTAAGTGCTAAAGCCCAGTTTCCTTTTTTGGCCTAATGTGAAAGGCAAAAGAAATAGTGCCGAAAAGAAAAACTAAAGTTGATGACAGGATATTTTTAACTTTGTGCTTTTATTTTAGCTTGCAAATTCTCATTCATTCACACAGAGCCCTCCCCCCCCCCCACTGAAGTGAATGCAGTCAGGAATCTCAGTTATGCCTGTGGTAAACTGCAACTACTGAGGTGGTGTGTGTACTGCCCAGCATGTCTGTAGTCCTCAGCCTGTTAATGCTTTAGCTGGCAATGGTGTTTGGCAGGAGTCAGGTGGATTTTAATAGTAAAAGCCTGTCCTGTTCACATTTCTTCATTAAAACAGTGTCTAATGTTTCTAAATGCTTCTAAACTTGATTTTTAGTTTACATTGAATTGTTTGAGGCACAGCCGAGGGAAATGTAGCAACATAAAGAGTCACGTGACATTGTTCATTGTTCTTTCCTTGGTCTACACATTGTAATGCCACTGTTTCCTGTAGGAAATTGTTGAATCACACTGGGAAAGTGCATTATTTTTGTAATGTGAGGAATGGAAAACTGTCACTGTGTCAGAGAGTGAGATTTCTCCTTTCGAGTGGAAATTTCACAATATGTCCCTAAAAGCAACAACCCTGTTGACGGAAATGTTAAAAAACATTAGCAGTGTGTCCGGAGATGTGGGCCAATATGTCCTGCTATAACTTTTGGTTGTCAATAAACAGAGCCCAGCTCCTCCCTCTCCTGTCTGTCTGTTAACATGTGACAGCTGGGAATGTCACACTTAACACTTGAGATTAAACTATCAGACTGACGCCAGTGAGTGAAAATAATATTTGCTGCCTAACCTAACTTACATCTTATCTAGAAAGATCTCACATTCACTTTAACTGTTGTTACAAACATTTCTACAGTGTCATGTTTGGAGGGAAGTTGAATGTTTCTGCATGTTGATAATAAGAAAATGTGTGTTGTTGACCGTGTGTGTTACCTTCAAAAATTAGAGCAGGTCAATAAGAAGTAAACATATTCATTGAGAACACTCAGATGTTAAACGTCTTGTTGGCTTGCTTTGATGTTTTTGGGGAAAAAACGTCATGCTGTTGTGACGGGGTGGGGAGGGAGGAGTGCCCTTAAAGCGTAGTTAGAGTGAATGCTCTTAGTGTACCAGTCATCAGTGGAGCAAACACTGTTAGTGCAGTGTTTGGAAGATGTATTGGTGCATGTTGTTGTGATTTGCGGAACAGCACATGACCATCTCCCCTATGAAACCACTTGCAGAGTATGAAAAGTGGGTCACTGTTTGGTCTGGCCTCCATCTTTCTCGTCGCTATCTCAACCAAATCTGCTTAACCTGACATGCCAGATGGTTTGTTTCACAGAACCATCTGGGAAATCATCCATGGAAACTGTTGGGAAAAGGCCTGACAGTTAAAAAAAATGCTTGGTAAATGACTGGATGAACCATCTGTCTATCACCTTCTATCACGGCCTAATGTCAACCAGTCAGCTCAATGAACCATATGACTTAGTAGGAGAGCAAAACTCTTACTTACCACATCCACCTGTAGCTACCAGCAATTGCTCATAGGATGCTGATTGGTCCGCAACAGCTGTCACATGGACACTGGTGCATAACTTGACACCTGGCAAGATGGATTCCCATGTTACATGATCTTGTGATCATGTGATCTCGCTGCTATAGTTACATATTGGACTGTATTATATCTAAAATAAATTGTGTTCCCCCTAGACATGTCAAAATTGGCCAAAAATTGGCTAGTGATTAGGGCAGTATCATAACCTGTTAGCTTATGATATTGAACATGCAGTTACTTTTAACAAGTTATGGACATAGAGCATTGATATGGTATCCCCTTTTAATCTAATATGGGGAACTCAGAACTTAGAAAACAGTGTGTTTATACAGTAGTTGTGAAGGAAAAATAAAGTTGATTCTCTCAAGTAACAAGGTTTTTTTGTGTTTGTGTATTTAGTTCATTAGTTTGAAGCTAATACATAATGGAATTTCCATTAATGGAAATGAGCTGCCACGCTAATATCAGCTTAACAAACGGCTTCACATGCTTAACATTAAATGACATGTGCTTATACTTGCGTGCACAGATTTCCTAAGCTCTGTGGAAAAAAATAGTTGCTGACATAGCTTAATCAGTCTGCTACTCTGCAGTTTAAACACTGAACGCTGACCCGCTACAGCAACCTCAAAAGGTCAAAAATTAAACTCAAAGTTGATGGGTTTGAAACAATCGCTACCACTAAATGTAGCACTTTTTATTTCACATTTGATTTGTTATTCTCTTATGGCACTAACTTGGTGAGCAGGAACAGCTAAATACAGCACTTCAAAAAGCACTTTTAAATGCAGTGAGTGTGTTTTTGCAAATATGACTCATGTTTTACAGTCTCTTGCAGTAATGTTTTCCCATGATCTTGCTTTCTATAAAAACAACCAAAAAATCACAGTAAACTGTAGTATTGAATCGATAGATAAGAATGTTGTCCCATCCCTAAATATTAGCATTCATTTTGAGTTGCTACCTTACAAAGTCCAATATTCCCTCTGTTTTTGGTTACTACCAACTCTTGAGGGAAATATCTGGCTCCACTATATATAGCCGCTAGTCTCTAACTGTGTGTCTGTTGTTTGGTGCTGAGCAGGTAGTGTACGGTGGGTATTAGATCAGTTTTTCTCTCATCGTGGCTGCCTTCTGCAGCTGAAAACACTGCTATGAAAGCTGTGAGACTGAACCAAAACAGTAAAGTTGCAGCTGGACAGCTAAACAATATGTTGAAACTCACTATAAACAGATTCCACTGCTCATTTTCCGGGGGTTCATCACCATCAGTGATGCATTTCACATTATCATTTGATACATTTTTTTTTTTATAAAATATTGGTTATAGCTGCTTTAAATGTCTAAACAATCCAAATGAAATTTTCCCTGTAATTGGCTATTCTGTCGCATTTGTGCTGGTCACCTACATATTTTTTTCTGACTGAACATTAACTGATGCATACTACGTTTTTTGTCTGTGTTGATAATAACGATGTAACTTCGATTTCATCTGTGTTGTTCCAAAGGTGGTTGCTGTGGCTCAGATCAGAAGACATATGTTGTGGGAGGCTGGGCTTGGGCCTGGTGGCTCATCTCTGACATCCAGAGGTAAGACCTGTCTGCTCTGGTTCCCGACCAAAGAAAATGCAGTATCCTTCATAGCCATACAGTCTTAGGTGGCACAGTGCTCATGAACTCACAGGAAGTTTTTAAAAAGAGGATATCTGCAGGTCTGGGCAAAAAAAAAAACAGAAAAGATGAAGATACTAGAGGTCCTATTCTGTATGCATCTTAAGCGCAAAATAGACTTCACAGGCTCCTCTGCATAATATGTAAAAGAAACTGGGCTTTGTAGTACATAATGCGTAATAAGACTCCCTTCCCTTCACATGTTTTTTTCCAATATATGATATACATTAGGGCTGTTAACGAATATTCTGAATTTGAATACGTAATGGAATTGTAAAAAAAAACAAAAAAACACTCAACTGTAAAAATTGATATTCAATTGTGGGAAGAACGAAACAGCTGTAATGGCTGCTCTCACGAGATATTTGAATGGTTCAAGCCTATGTGCTTTTTTTCTAGAAGGAATAATCAAATGTCATTTTTGGCCGATTTTGATAGCCCTAATATACATAGAGCTTATTCCTCTGTGCCATGGAGCACCATTGTTGTTCAAAAACTATTAAAAACATGTTCTTTCACTCTGATGAACATGGCCACTGTAGTTTATTTTGAGTCAATCACATATACAGTACATTGTCCACGACACCAAATATATACTAATCAATAGCTAAAAATAGTTTCAAGAAATGTGTCATGTAGTAATTGTTATGGGATTTGTTAACAAAGAGATTGTTTACAGTATTTTTCCATTTTGAAAATAGTGGAATTTTTATGGGTTGATATTAACAATGTTCATATTTTAAAGTTAGCCTTGTGAAACTGCAGATACCCTGAAAGAAGATATTTTTCATTAAGAAGAAAATATTATTTCTTTCCTACCCTCATACATTTCAATTAAGAATAAACAAACAAACACAGTATTAATGATCAACTGAGGCAAAAGACATCAATATTAAAAAACGAATGTTTACCAAATGTGTAAACACAGCCGATCATCACCACTGTCAGCTGCTTTTAAATGTGGCTCCAACCAACCAGCTTCTGAGAAAACGCTGGAAAGATAAACAGATGGTTCATAATGTCAAGGACAGGGAATGTTACAAAAATAATATTTACAAAATGATACGAAAAATAACTGTTAGCCTCGTAGTGTGTTGAGCTCTTATTCTGAACCGCTGACACTGAAGCAGAAAAAGAAACTGAAAATAATTTATATCTGTTTTTATTTGATAGTAAACAAACAAATGTAATTGGGATTCTGTTTCTCTGCCAGAGCTTAAAACCACAAAACAAAATCCTTAGTCAGATCTTAATCAAGTCTAGTCCTAGTCAAGAGAAGAAAACCTGCAGCTGAAACGCTGACTCTCAAAGGCAGACTTGCTTAAAGCTGTGTACTCTGAAACAAGTTATGGCAGTGGGGTTTAAAGTCACTAACTTAATGTCAGTGAAGCAGCTTTTGTTTGCAGTGAAATTGTTTACTGAGTCTGGGCTGTAATGTGGCCAGTTTTCTGCAAGACTTTTTTTTTTTTTTTTTTTTGAGTGATCACAAATTTATTTGTATTTTCATTGAAATGCTGAGATGGCAAGAGATGTTTGGTCCAAAACATTTCTGACAACCCCCACTCCAAAAAGTTGAGATACTGTGTCAAACCTAAATATAAACAGAATGCAATAATTTGCAAATCCTTTTCAACCCATATTCAGTTGAATACAGCACCAAGACAAGATGTTTAATGGTCAAACTGAATTGATTTTTGTAAATATACAGTCACTCTGAATTACATGCCAGCAACACATTTCAAATAAGTTGGGACAGAGGCAACAAAAGACTGGGGGAGTTGTGGAATGCTCAAAAAACACTTGTTTGGAACATTCCGCTGGTAAACCTGTTAATTAGTAACATGTGACAAGTGTAATGATTGGGTATGAAAGGGGATTCCTCAAATGTCTTGAGTCTTTAGCAAGGATGAGGTGAGGTTGTAAGAAGCTGCGTGGGCAAATTTAGGGATTTCACCATCTGTAGTCCATAACATCATCAAAAGATTCAGACAATCTGGAGAAATCTCTGCATGTAAGGGGCAATTCCAAAAAACCTAAGGTTGTGGACATATCAGCCATGATTCACAACAAGCTCACCTCTTCCTTGCTTCCCTCACAGGTTGCTTGGTCTGGTGAGACACTCACTCAAGCTAATCAGAGAACCAGAGCTATATTGATAACCTTAAGTTCTCTTTCGTAGCATTCACTTTTTGTCTGTCTATGGGAAAAATACTGACTCCCAGATTACCAGACACTGGCTAGTGTGGAGGAAAAAAGTTGTGCTGCTGTGAAGATATTGCTCCCTGCTGTGAGGTTTCTTCAACACTATCTGTAATGGGATATTGCTATCTGTTGGTATTGCTAACATTACTTTTATTGGCAAAAAGTATTTCTGCTTTTGTTCCAGAAGAGATTGCTGCTGTCTAAACTAGTGTGCGAAGGCTGGGAACAAAGGGCCTGGTGACTGAGTTGTACAGTCAAGTTGGGGGATAGTTTAGCTTTAGTTTATCTTACCACCCAATAGTTCAGTTGTTGACAGGCTCCTGTGAAAAAGCGAGGAGAGGTTTTTGAATAACAGCTGCTGTGATGTCAGACTAATATAAGGAGGGCCCATTCGCTCCTGACATTGGGGTCACTGGTGCCACCCAATTAGAGCTGGCGTAATGTTATTTGAGCAGGAGGTGTTCCCATATTGAGACACAAAACGAACTGAAAGAGAACCAGCATTGAATGTTACCTGCAATCCATCAGGCAACTCTGCGTTAAAAACTATCATGACTGTATGGAGGATATAACTACATGGGCTTGGGAACACTTCGTAAACTATTGCTGTTTATGGTTTATTGCTGCATCTACAAACGCAAAGCGAAAAGCATATATAGTATCAATAACATCCAGAAATACTTCAGACTTCTCTGTGCCCAAGCTCATCAGAGATAGACTGACACAAAGTGTCAGTCCACATTTCAAATTGGTTTTGAAAATCACGATCATTATGTCCTCTGCCCTAAAGAGGAAAAGGACCATCTATTGTTACCAGTGCAAAGTTCAAAAGCTGGCATCTATGATGGTATGGAGTGTGTTAGGGCCCATGGCATGTGTACCAGCTGTCATCCAGATGACATCTTTTTCAGGGACGTCCCTGCTTATTTCAGCAAGACAAGCCGAGCCACATTCTGCACGAGTTACAGCAGCCTGCCTTCAGAGTAAAAGAGGGTGGGTGCTAGCCTGGCCTGCCTGTAGTTCAGACCTGTCTCCCATTGAAAATGTGTGGCACATTATGAGGTGCAAAATCCTGTAACAGAGACCCGTACTTTTGAGCAGCTGAAGTTGTATTTCAAGCAAGAATGGTGAAGAATTTCACTGTCAAAACTTCAAGTCCCTGTCCCAACTGTTGAAAGGTGTTGCAGACATCAAATTCAGAATGAGTGATATAGTTACAAAAAACAGTAAAGGTAATTAGTTTCAACATTAAAGATCTTGTATTCAATTGAATGTATGTCAAAAAGGTTTTTCACCCACCTTATTTGGAATCAGGGTTGTACAAAACTATTTCAAAAGTTAGCACACAGTAATTCTATGAACACGAACAAGCTTGTGATGATAATGCTTGTCTCCAGTGCTCCTGGTTTTACTTGATGTGTCATTTGGTGTTTGCCTGCCTCTTGTTTTCTTCTTTGCTAACCTGCTTTGCATTGTCTGGTGTCGATCTTATCCTGTCTCAGCCATAGTGTGTCTCCTTCAGGTTACCCATTTTCCATTAAGTGGCGTTCTTTGTCTTTAGTTGCTAGGAAACTGGTAGAGCTTGATAATAAAATAAGGCTGATGCACCCCTGGATTTATAAATCCCCATTTAGAGACAGGCTGTCCCACAACTCCTCTCTTCCGCATTTTGGTCATGTGCAGTTTGGTCAACATTTCAGACGCTTTCTTGGATAATAAAAACAGGAATGACGATCTCTGAAGAGTAGCAACCACTTCAGCTAAAAGCCCTGTGCGTATAAGCCAGTAGCTTGACAGCATTAGAAAAAACAAGGGGAGGCAGTGTGGCTTCCCGCTCATGCAGTAATCATGTTAATGTCCAGGCCTGTGACTCATTGATCTAATCCTTCTAGAAAGAGTGGGAGGTGGAGCTGTTAACTAGAAAGTCTTCTCATCCAAGGGTTGCTGCAATCAGCGTCCCATTTCTTTGCCTCAGACAGCAATGAATCCCAGTCAGTGTTTATTGTAAAAGAACAGCTCCGGCTGTTTTTATCAGCTCTGAAACTTAATCTTACATAAACACTCCATCCAACAGTAGTGAAGTGGAGTACAGTTATTGTTTGTAGAGGACATTCCTTTGTAATCTCTAATCAAATGTAATCTTAGAGAAGTGCTGGGATCAAGAATCCTCTCAACACTGACTTGGGTTTTTATTGATGGAGCTTGCTCTTTGTTCCAGTTTACTCCATCATGTATTAACAGGCAGAGACACGATAAGCTGTGTGGTAGCTGTGACTATTCTGCTTTTCTAAGTTTTGTCATGAAAACAGCCTTTGGGGCTAAAACCAGCAAAACAGGAGGTCAAGGTTGTGTCTCTTACCCCCTTCCTCTTCCCTCTTCCTCTTGACCTTGGTTACTGACATTCCTAACAGCTGTTGTCCAACTTACTGTTTTGCCTCTGCTATTCCCGGCTGCCTGTCTGCCTGCGTAGAATGTCACTGGAGGTTATGACCATCCTCTGTCGCTGTGAGAATATCGAAACTTCGGAGGGTGTTCCCCTGGATGTGACAGGGGTGGCTCAGGTAATGCATTTCAAAAGCCCAAAAGAAAAAAGCAGGGGCTGGTGCTCAAGACCAAAGGAAGACCCAGGAAAGCGGTTCAACTAACAAGCTAACCTCTATGTGTATTTGTTTTTCTCATCTTCATGGCTTTTTTTCCGTTGGCAGTGGAAGGGAGGCAATCAGCTGTCTCTAACTTGCTGAACTCTGAGTCACCTTTGGCAACGGGGTCAATAAATGAAGGCTATAGAAATGGCTAAAAAGATGATTTGAAAAACCCAATGCAAAATAGAAATTGAGTTATTTGAATAACACTGCATTTGAAAATAATTCAGGCAAAACCCTAAATCGTACAAGGTTTGTGCTCTGGGTAGCATCTCATTTTGCTCCGTTGTTCGTGATCTGGAGTCCTTGGGTGAATGGTTTCACTTTGTCCTGTTTCTTTCCTTGTGTTCTGGCCCTTCCCTTCATTTGCTTTCCCTCCGAACATGTCAATTTTTATTTTATATTTTTCCACATTCTTCACAGGATAACGCTTGAGATTATGACCCTGCAGCCCAAGTGTGAGGATGTAGAGACAGCGGAGGGTGTAGCTATTACTGTCACTGGGGTGGCTCAGGTAAATCACCACACTTTTCTGGGAATGCCAGTTCAGACTCCACTTCCCCTCCCCACCCCACTCCTTTTCTCTGGCATCACCCCATAATCACAGCAGAGGTGGTATTTCATACAGAGGGCTCGAGTGAAGATGCACACCTGTATTTGTGAATAAGACGCTAAGATAGACATACATACAGATGTTGGGTCAAATTGTTGTCTGCATGATTTTCCCTCATATCTGGGCAGAATACACCTAGTTAAGCTCATGTGACCCAGAATCAGACTGAGAGTAACACTGTGTCAAAAAGGCAGCCTCATTCAACGACACCACAGAATTGGCACAATTCAGCTGGCAATCTGTGTCTGACAAGCCATCAGACTGGACTTCCTGGTTTGTATTTCATCATCTCACTGGTACCCGTAGCAGTGTGGGCCCTTGCGTCTTGTTGACACAGTGTTATTTTCCGTCTGAACTCGATTGTAGTGTATCAAGAGAAGGGGTCTGTGTAGAGCCTGATGTGTATTTTAGTGTCAATCTCAGTGTTTTTTGTTTTCTTTTATTGTGTCTGCTATTTGGTTATTTGATCCTGTTCAGTGACAAAATGAACGTTTTTTTTTCTTTAGGTTGACAACTCTGAGATGTTAAGAGAAAATCCACCTTAAAATAAAATTCACTGTATATTTACTCCACACTCAAACTGTGGATTCGCAATAAAAGTTAGAAGCATAAAGACATGGACACCAAATATATAATAATGATATTCCTTGTTTTTATCACTTTTCTTTGTCTATATCACAATTCTCAAACCATATAAAACCAAAGCTAACAGTAGCATATCATATCAAGCAAATGTAGTTAATAGTAAAGAAAAAAAAAAGAAAAATATTGCATACATTCAGACAGTCAATAAGTCGTTGGTATAAAGCAAAAAACTGACAGCTAGTCAGTTAAGTGCAGCGAGGATTGTAGTAATGTGATCCTCTCTCAGCCTTCTGCACAAGCTGCAGTCAGTTTATATTTCTCCTCAGGACCGAACAAGGCATGGAAGAGACAAAAGAATGTACGAGCAAGGACTGAATGGAAAATAGACCAAGGTTTGCTCGCCTTCAGCAGGATTCATATTTCTGCAGCTCAGCTTGGGCTGGCTGTGTTTGCTCTTCTAAGGTTCTAATGCTGGTGGGGACGGGTGTAGGAAACAACAGCATTATACACGTTGAAGAAGGGCTCAGTAGTGTGCTGTTTTACAGTTTAAAGTAAAGCTGTCTCCACTGCTAAGCATCTGCTCTCTGTAACTGTCACTCTCCTATCACAGTGAATGAAACAAGGTAAACACTGCCTCCTCATCCAACTGTGAGACCAGGCAAATATTTCCACCACTGCTCTCTATAACAAAGTGAATGACAGAAAGTGAACATGATACTGTGGGGAATGTAATTGAGGCATGATACAGCCTGATCATGTGTAATACATCTATCTAGTGTTGCAGTGGCTCTGTCAGTGCTAAAAGTTGTGAGTATCTGAGGCGGGACTGTTGTTAACCCTTTGTGTCAATGAAAGGTCCTGTTAGAGTGTCTTTGAGCAGCAAACTGAATCCCTACCTCTTGGTAGCTGTCTTTGACCTTGACTGAGACTGAGTCTAGTAAAAAGTGAAGTGTTTTTTATGGTGGAATTTTTCTTTAAGAACTTGTATTAGAGCACTATTATCTGCAGTTCCATGTGAATGACAGTCTGCTCTTATTCATTTTCCCATTTTTTTTGTCCGCATGCCACTCTGTCTTTTTGTAGTTCTGTATTTTAGCCACAGTCATGCCAGTGTTCCTCTTCTCTGTGTTTTCTTACATGCATGCTGACAATGAGCCCACTGTTTGGAGCTGAACAGCCCCTCACTCTCTCACAGTTCACTTCACAGAGGAGCTCATCATGCCACTGTTTGATTGGACCAACCTAAGCCAAAGCCATTGTGGAGCATGTGTCTCATGGCAACAGGAGTTGTGTGTCCTTAAATAAAAGAGACGTATGCTTCGGCTGAGGGGGAGGCAGCCTGCAATTAAAAAAGAGAAACCAGAGCAGAATGTTAATCTAGGATGTTTTAACTTCAGTGTACCAATTGGATATAAACAACACTCCCATTTCAATCACATTTGGCCACGTGACTTTAAATGGAGTATTTTTGTCTACTTTGACAGCCTGCCGGCCAGTTGGCAGTCCACATCAACTGAACGACCTGACAAATCTGTCGGCTTTTTTTTTTTTTTTTTTAAATGTCTTCAGGGACAGCTCTTGTTGCCCTTGAGGAAAAACATGACTTGAGGAATTTATCAGGAAAGGTTTGGGCCCCATTCTTTTCAGATCACTTCTTTTATTTCCTGTTTGTTGAAGGAGCTGTGGGTTTGGAGGAGGTGGGAGGAAGGGTGGTGTCACGGATGGCATGGGGGGTTGGGGTAGGAGGTCAGGAGTTAAGAGCAAGAGATTACTATTGCAACCAAGTCTTTATTCCAGTCTCGGCCGCGGCACGGCTCCCCCTGCTGTCTGTTTGAGCTGGCCTGTGTGTTCGTGTGGTTGGCTTGCAGCCTTTTCTGTTTTCAGACATGTGTTTCCTTGGAATGAAGTCCATCTTCCCTGACTTTGTGTTGCCCTCATTCCTCTTATGAGTGCATGTTGCAAAACAAAACCATGTGCAGACCTCTCGCCTAAGGACCCAGCTCACTCTTGTCTTTTTTCACAGCTCCGGTGGAGTACAACATCACCCAAAACCTTCTGTCTTACACCTTTTTATTTAAATTCCTGATTGTATAAGTGACCTCTTTTACTGTCCGTGACTACCCTTGCTTTGATCTTGTAAACTTCAGGTCATTGTCATTGTTTTCCTTTTATTACATTTTATTGTACTTCAGCTCTCTCAGTGTTGAATTATTCTGGTCAATGTATATTATAATCTATAATATAATGTATAATGTATATATAAAATCTATAGTTTATATGAAATAAATATGCATAGCTAGCATAGTATGTTGGAAATCTAAAAAAATAAAGCAATGAAATATAATTTTGCACTTTGCAGTTTCACGTTTTGGATTTTGAGAGATATAAACTTGACAGAAACTTGAACATAAACTGATTAATAATCAATAAATTGATTATTAATTATCTGGCCATATACATAGAATTTGTTCCATGTCAGTTTTGGCCAGTATTTTCTAAAACTGGTGAAGGTGACTGTATACAAGATTACTTTTATAGTGATCAGGCCTGAGTTTATGCTCCTGCTGTGTTGCCCCAGGCTGTTGATTTAGAGTGTGTTTACAGTCCTCTATTCCTGTATAAATACAAATAGTAGCCATTCACCACAGTACAAGGTGTTTTTACCAAATCAATAGCAACATTGCATGAACCATAAGTTGATGCATTTCAGAACAATCCAGCCTTTATGCATCCACGTCACTAATGTGTTGCAGACTTTGTAAAATTTTTCTTTTGTTCCATTTGTCTGTTGAGTTCTCATTTTGTAAGTGTTATCATTTTTCGTTATTTTCAGCTGTTCTGTACATTACTAATAGTATCAAAGTCAAAAGAATGATGTGTGATAACTGATCACAGAAATTTTTTGTTGAATGATGCCACAAAGCCTAGTATCTGTCATGTCTTCATGTGTGCCACACCCATGTGTGCCTGTATTTGTATTTGTGCCTGTGTTTGTGGATGTGTGCTCAGCTGACGATCTTTGTCCACGTTGACACCAGGTGAAGGTGATGACAGAAAATGAACTGCTGGGTTATGCCTGTGAGCAGTTCCTGGGGAAGTCAGTCGTTGAGATCAAAAGTGTCATCCTGCAGACCCTCGAGGGTCACCTGCGTGCCATCCTTGGTGGGTAGTCTCAAAACTGTCCTGTCATTGCTTTAGTTCTTGTTTTATTTAGCTTTTTTCCCCCAACAAATGAACAATCTGTGTAGTTTTTACATATTTCCTTAAATTTCAAGAACGTCATGCCAAAACATCTAGCAAGATAAGCCACCAGTGAATTGTAGGATGAACATTTTTCTCATAACATGTGGCTGAATTCATCACAGCAGATATCAGCATGCACAGCAATCATAATCTGGTTCACTCATCTGGCAAACAAGAACAAGGGAAGGTCAATTTGATCAAAGTGAGCACGTGGAGGCAGAATGACATACATTACATTGAAAGAAATGGCTGGTGCTGCTGCTTTTTATCCAGATAAATTGTCGCAAACAAATGCATATAACTTCCTCTTCATCAGAGGAGCCAGTGAAAACATGTAAAACTGTAAAAACATGATTTGTCCTTTGAATTGAATCCTTACTACGTCATCAGTTGATGATAGAGGGTAACAGTGAGGGTGTATAAACTGTATCTGACAGTCTCACTGATAATTCGTCCATTGTTCTCTTTCTTGGCATGTTAGCCGTCTTAGTCAGTGTGCTCAATTGCAGTTAAAAAATGATTGTGGTAGCTATTTGAATGCAAAGGAACTAACCACAGTTTCCATCCTTTCAGGCACCCTGACTGTTGAGCAGATTTACCAGGACAGAGATAAATTTGCCACTCTGGTGCGAGAGGTGGCCGCACCTGATGTCGGCCGCATGGGCATTGAGATCCTCAGCTTCACCATCAAGGTGTGAACCGTGGAGACGTCAGGCTTACCTCACTCTGCATTTATCTTTTCAACACTTTTTTCTTTTCCCCGTTTTTAATTTAAATTTGGGTTTTTTGATTACTTATCATAGTGTGCCTTCATATTTACTTTTCCTCCTGACAGGATGTGTATGATAAAGTGGAGTACCTGAGCTCACTGGGCAAAACTCAGACAGCTGCAGTACAGAGGGATGCAGACATCGGAGTGGCAGAGGCTGAGAGAGACGCTGGCATCAGGGTAAGAGGGACATTTAGTAGAAGTTAAAACTGCAAAGAAGAAAACATCCATTCTCTGCTAATAGCTATCACATTAGGAAACCATCAATCTGCTCGTAATCCATCTCCTGTCCTTGTCTTTTGCACACTGTCCTTTACAGGAAGCTGAGTGTAAGAAAGAAATGATGGACGTTAAGTTCTTAGCTGACACAAAAATGGCGGACTCCAAACGAGAGCTGGAAATGCAGAAAGCAGCCTTTAATCAGGAAGTGAACACAAAGGTATTGGCTCGTATAGCTTAGATTGTATGTATGGTCAACAATCAAACATGAGACTTAAGTATGAATAAAACCTTCGGCTTCTCTAGAAAGCAGAGGCTCAGCTGGCCTATGAGCTGCAGGCGGCCAAAGAGCAGCAGAAGATCCGTCTGGAGGAGATCGAAATCGAGGTGGTCCAGAGGAAGAAGCAGATCACTATTGAGGAGAAGGAGATCGAACGTACTGACAAGGAGCTCATCGCCACTGTGAAGAGACCTGCCGAGGCTGAAGCCTACAAGATGCAGCAGCTGGCCGAGGGACAGAAGTGAG
Source organism: Chaetodon trifasciatus (assembly GCA_037975065.1). NCBI lineage: Eukaryota > Metazoa > Chordata > Actinopteri > Chaetodontiformes > Chaetodontidae > Chaetodon > Chaetodon trifasciatus. Next base: position 10,163,171 of record JBBMOE010000011.1, read on the forward strand.
TGGGTCCACACAGATCACCCTTCAGTTCACAGAGCATCATCATGCGAGTCTGAAAGCTGGAATACTTACTAACGATGAGGAAGCTTTTCATTTGTTTCCAAATGCTTTAACATTTTTCATGATGCAAGTGTCGCTGTCCTTATTTGAAGGTGTCTGCATTTATTTAACCACGCTTCCCGAAACAACATAGACTATGCAGTAGAAACCAATACCAGATAAAATGTTACATTCCTGAAGCCATAATTCAAGGTGTTTACTAGAGACTGTTCAGCTGGAATGACACAGCATCATGCAAAATGAGTCCCATAAAACTACAGCATCATCAAAGTGGCAGCCAGTTTATCACTGCCTTACCCTCACTCACCCTGAAAACCACTAAAATCTGTTTAAACCTGCTGAATTCGGGAGGAAAAGCAGAAACAAATGGAGAAAAAAACGTTTCTCGTCCTTTGTTGTTGGGAAAACATGCTTTTATAGACACAGTGCTTAAACCAAGCCCCAGCAGCAGCGTAAATACATGATTCAGACATGCTCCCCGCCTTCATTAACAAGCCTTTCTAATGCTAGACAACAACTACATTTTTGAATTCATGTTTTCTAATGCTGTCAAAGTTTGTTCACATCAGCAGTAAATCTGAGCTAAACTCTGTTTTCACAGTACACTTAGTTGTATTCATATCAAATACTCATAATTCAAAAGTCTGTATATGGACATGTGATTTTTTTATGGTCAAATAATTGATATTAGACCGGTGACTTGAAGTTGCACATTTCACACAAGGCACACATGACTGACTGCGAATGAAAGTAAAGTCCTTGTGCTGCTTCTCTAACCCTAACCCCAGGACAAAGAAGGTGCTGACGGCACAGGCGGAGGCCGAGAAGATCCGATTTATCGGTGAGGCGGAGGCCGGCTCCATTGAAGCGGTGGGAAAGGCAGAGGCTGAAAAGATGAGGCTGAAAGCTGAAGCCTACCAGCAGTACGGCGACGCTGCCAAGACGGCTTTGGTCCTGGAGGCCCTGCCCAAGGTCTGTAGTACATTTATAGACCACTGGTTTGAAAAGAAAAGGGAGTTTGGTCTTATTGTCGAGACCATGAAGCATTAGCATGCACACTGGTCAGAGCTATCTCTCAGACGCAGATGGCTTTGATACCAATATTTCTGTTACATATTCAGAAGGAGACAATGGCACTCAACTCCCAAGAAGTATTCTTTTTCTCAGAGGAAACAATGAGTGACAGTATCTTTTTGCCGTTTCCTGTGCATCCTCGGATGTATGTACAGCATGAGGCCTGTTTTGTCAGTGAAATGACTCTCTCACTGTTTTATCAGATTGCCGGCAAGGTGGCTGCACCCCTGTCCAGGACCAGTGAGATTGTCATCCTGAGTGGAGAAGGAAGCCGCGTCACTGGAGAGGTGAACCGTCTATTAGCTGAACTCCCAGTGTCCGTCAACGCCCTCACTGGAGTGGATCTGACGAAGGTGAGAGTGGCGCTGTTCTCCACATGAGTTCATATATTTCATCAGACCCCTATTGTGAATCTTTTATCTTATTCTTATGTTATCTTCAGGGCCTGGCTTATGATTGCTGGAAAATTTGAGTGTTTGAACCTCTTCTCACCAAAGATAGAATGCAAAGCTGCCTCACAGGACTGTTGTTGATCCATATATTTGCTGAAAAATCCATTTTCAGTAGAATATAACATTTGGAAGCTGACCTGAGGGCAGTTCATGGAGCACAAACACCCACCAACGCTCCACAGTTCTCCATGTTGCCAAGCTGCAGCCTCCATGCTGTTAGTTTATCGTTAATGTCTTCAGGGACTTCCCAGCAAAATAGCACCAGAATGCAGTGCAGTTTGGGAGCAGCCTTAGAGGCCACATGGAGAGTTTTACCACCCGCAGATGAACAAAGTATAATAGTTGTTATTGTGTGAATAGGCAGCTGTTTGCTAACACAGTCACCATAACAACTTTAGAAGGTGATAATATGTCAGTGTTTTATTTTCAGCCTGTTCAGCTGCTTTCAAGTGGCTAAAAATCGAATACATGCATCTTAGAGAGTCAGCAGGACCAATGCACTGTCGTTACCTCCATCATTATTTTGGTTTTTATGGATTTCTTCAAATGTCATCAAATCTAGATGAGCTTCAGGATCTTCTTTTGTTGTTTGAATGCACTGCACAACTGCAACTTAATTTAGTCACAACACACGCATTCTGACTAATTCTGAGAAATGGGATGGCATTGTGTCTACAGTTGGCATTACAGAGACATGTTTCGAGTAAACGTCACAACTCAAAATAAAAGGCCATAACTGGATTCAGGTGACCATCAGGGGGCGCTGAAGTGGAATCTATCCTTATCTAACATATAGCTGTAGTTTGTCGACGTGTGTGAGCTAGGCCCTAAAGTGTATTACTGGTTAAAACCAGCTAATCCTTCTGTCCTCTGATCCCACAGATGCCTCTGCTCCAGAAGATGATCAGCCCACAGTGCCAAACAACCATGTGATGAATCAGGCCACAGACTCGTTACTCTCAATCCTTCGACATATATCTGCCTCAAGCATGACAGTAGTTTTTTCAGCCTCTAACCCCTTATGCAACTGCCTTTGACCAGAAACACTTGACACCAACCAAGAGGTTTTTTATATTTTTTAAGAGGTTTTTAATTTTCTAAAGGAAAAAAAGCTGGGGCCGTACTTCTAAAGGACCAGACTGTATGTATCTTCTGTTGTTTTTAGTTTTTGTTTTAGACACTGCACTAATTATCCAGGATTATATGCTGCAATCCTGCTCGGTCCCTCAAGTCATCCAAAGCTGAGTTTGTTTCTTTGGTTTTGTTTTGTTTTTGTTTTTTTTTTGAGAGAGAGAGACAAAAGTCAGAGTTGGCCCACTTTGAATGTGGTTATTATAGATGGAAAAACACCACAGTCCTCAGTAGTAGGTACTGAAAGTCTGACACATGAAAGACAAATCTGGATATTGTTTTCTCCTCCAGAGACTTTTAGGTTTCTGCCTGAAGGCAACACTTCCCTGACAGGTGTTCTGACTTTTTTTCACCTTGGGAGCAGAGTGTCCCAGCTCCTTCCTCTTAATCAAACAGCCATTAGTCTAATACTCAGAGCCCAGCTAGTGAGTTAGTGAGTGCAGTGGGCAGCTTTTATTCCCTCTTTGCTTTTAAGACTTGATTTTATTTAGATTAGTTCGACTTGGGTTACCAAATCGCTGTTAGACTTAAGGCTCACCAAATCTTCACCCACTGTGAGTTGAACATTTACAATACATTACAATATCAGTGATATTTCAGTCACTTGTATGATAATTCTTACCTCGCGGTATGTTGTCATGTTGCCTGTCTTCTCAGTTCTGATGTGCAGTGACTGTTCACCACTCAAGTGCCCAAACCTTAGGACCGTGGTTTGGCTTTAGTACGATTTCTGTCCAAGTATATCACTGTGTTATAGATGGATGATGTTTAGATATTGTTCCCTGTTCTCATACCATCTGCTTATACTAACAACAGAGTTTACTCCTCACTTTTGTCACATGTTTGGACACATAGACAGATATAAATGCGAAGCAAACACGTAACACAAAGCCATACTTAGAAAAGATTAGTCTTAAAGGGATAGTTTTTTTTATTTGAAGTTGGATTGTATGAGGCACTTATGTGCAGTCAGTGTATTACCTGCAGTAGACAGCAGTCGGCACGCCCTCAGTTTTCAAGCAGCAGGAGGACTGGCGTAGGAAGCTAAGCAGTGCACTGCTGTGGACGAGGTCAGCGGCAAAATGTACTTTAGCCACTGAAGAAACGGCCCAGCTAAGAAAATCAATATTAGTTTAAGTGTATGCTTTATTTCAAATAGCTTCCTTGCTTTAGCTTGCTGTCAGACAGCCCTTTCTGCTGTCTTTAATATTGCTCTTTCCAAAGGCACCAGACTCCTCTGACAAAAACAGTAATTTTGCCTCAGAGAACACGAGAGTTGCTGGTCTGCCGCTGCCTCAGTAGTTAGTTTGTGTTATGTGTGACTTAAGTGAATCTGAACTAACCCTTTAAAACACAGAGGTGACACAATAACACACACAAACTACTAACAAGTGCTAGACCAACAACTCCCGTGTTCTGTGACAGAAAATTAGTTTTTGTCAAAGGAGTGTGGTTTGGACTAGGGCTGTCTGATGTCAAGGTAAAGCAGTGAAAATATTCAACTGTAGCACACTGCAGGTAATACGCTGACTGTTGCTAAGTATCTCAAACAACCCCACCTCACATAATCTGTACTATCCCTTTAAATGATGCGCTGGCCAACTGCCAGGATTAATGAACATTTCTTACTCATGTTGCACATGGTAGACGTTCAGGGTTGAGCTTTAATTCATCTTGTTGCTTCTCTCTCTCTTTCCTTGAGATGAATTGTTAGTCCTTCTCAGATGTAATGACGTGTTTCTCAGATGTTGTTTCAGATGTTCACTTTTGCAGACTCTGTACATATTTTTTAACCCCACACCTCATCGGGTTGAAAGTTGCCACTGTGTTGCATATCTGACCACACCCAATAGGGGATGACAAAGCAGGAATTGAATGTTACATCCAGTCGGTCTGTGACTCATGAAGTTGGAAGATAAGCATGTGATGAGGTCGTAAACACCGCGCATGGTGTTTGTGCTCAGTTGGTCTTCAGTTGGGTAAATGTCAAAGTCGAACAGTTGGACTAGTTTTTACTTTCCCTGCTGCAACATGTCCAATGATCAGCTCAATCTAATTTCTACATGTAGTCTGTTGAAAGCCTGATGACGGCCAACGTCCAAAGCGGTGGTTCAGTGTTAAATCAACACTTGTGAGGTGGCGACACAGTGTGCAACAAGCTGGATGTTTGAGTAATCTAAATGGCCGGGTCTTATCAGGATTTCAACCCATTCTGAGTATTCTTTACACTAAATAAACTTTCTGTTGCTGCCTGTTTAGACGTTTAAACTTCACGTTCTCGTACTGACCTCTGATCTGTTTTGCCTCATTAGCCAGGCTGCGTACTGTGCACACAGTCAGGTCCGGCCACCCTTCTTTAAACCCCATTGTGAATGACAATTAACCACTTTTCAGAATCTGTGACTTTAAATGTTTTGTTTTATTTTGCCGCACCATTTTCTTAATTGTCTGTGAATAAACATGAGGCCTGGTCTGAGCAAATTTCATGTTATTTTTACTTTTGACACGAATGTTACAGTTCCCTCCAACTTCTACTGCAACTGTTTCCTCTTCAGTAAATGTTGGTGAAAACACTGCCTGGCTTGGTGCAAATACATTAATATTATTAACCTGTCGATATGTCATATTCTTTATCACACCGTTAAAGGGCCAGTATTTTTAACAAGTATCAGTCAGCAGTCAGTCAAACCTGACAAAGATCACCTGATCAGACGCACACTGTCACACTTTTATACACCTGACAGAAATGCTGGACCACTCTTTGGTAGTCGTTAGGCTAGAGAAACAATGGCTGGTCTGGAAACACAAAACTAACACACCCAATTTAGTTTCTGAATACATTTAAGGTGAGAAATGGAAGAGTTTGACAGGAACGTCTCATTATATTCGTCACATATCTGACCCAGACTGGGGAACCTGTGAGTGCTTGTTTCCAGACTCTGCAGGTAAAAGTATCTAAATCAAAACGTCAAAGTGGTCCTGTTATGAAGGAAAGCTGATTCTGTTTTTGTACACAGTGCCTTTGTCAAACAATGAAGCTGTCATTCGTACTTTCATGCGCAGTTTGTTGACTGTAGTAATCATACATTGGGAAGTAGCGATGGGATAGTATATCATGAATCTAGACAAACATTGACTTGTAGAATATGTGTTCGTATATAATGTTCAGCTGTAAGTTTCCTCTTTCTACTTTTTCTTTTGTATGTACTTTCTAACATTCTGCACTGCAAATGTACAAGGGAACACAGATATATGTAGATATACTTAGATGATCAATATAAATGTAACATTTTAAAGCTTTTCCTTTGGAATCTGGACCTCTTAAAGAATCGTCATTCATTATTTGGCCATTATATTGTGTGCCAAAAACTCCAGTTTCTTGATTTGCATTGACTAATCAAAATAGAGGCAACTTTCTGATACTCTAAGTGGCATTTTAGAGGAGAATGTGACTGAAGACCAAACTATATAGACCTACGCCTTAACTCTCATCTTCATCTGAACTGTGTCCATCTGTTGTCTATCATGGAAATAATCTATAATCACTATAGAAATTATATTGTGGATTTATCTTGTGGCTTCTCATGTAACACTGGCCTTTGGGAAACTGATCCAGCATGGCATTTTAAGCATGTGTTCATGTTATTCTGTGTTGTGTGCCACCCTATAATAAATGTAATACCACTTCCTTTTGGCCTCGCTGTGTGTCTGTTACAGAATGTTTAAGTGGGAAGGCTTGTTCTGATGTCTCTCACACATCGCTTGAACAGATTTCATCACCTGCACATGAGCATTGAAATCACATCATGTTCATTCAAACTTTGTGTGAAGACAGAGAGGAGAAGCTTTGGGTCAGCAGGTGCAGATGTGTCCTCTGGACACCAAAGCGTCACCTTCACAAAGTTTGTTTTGTCCAACCAACAAATAGTTGGTCCATCCAAATCCAAACAGTTGGCAATTAATCAACTGACTGGTCGATTAATCAACTAATCACCCCAGCTGTACTTGTACAAATTGTAAATCATTTTATAAGCTCTTGTTTGTTTGTTAACTTGTCCAGTGTCACATCCCTGCTGTCAGATGGTCTGCTTTGCATGGCTCAGGTAATACTAGTAAATACAGACATATTTACTAGTATTTAACTAACAGTGTGATATTCATGATTTTAAAATAGTGCTGCAGGGCTGCACTATTTTACTTATTTATACATTTCTATTAGCATTTTACAAGCCTGATTCCAAAGACAGTTGGGATGCCGTGTAAAATATAAATAAAACAGAATGTGATCATTTGCTAATCCTTTTTGACGTACACTCAATTACAAAAACAGCACTAAGACAATATATTTAATGTTTGACCTCATCAGCCTCATTGATTTTTGTAAATATCTGCTCATTCTGAGTTTGATGCAGCAACACGTTTCAAAGACTGGGAAAGTTGTGGAATGCTCCAGAAACACCTGTTTGGAACATTCCACAGGTAAACAGGTTCTCTGGTAACAGGTGACAGTATCATGATTGGGAATGAAAGGGCTTTCCCAACTTTTTGGAGGATCAAGGTTGAATTAAGTTTACTGCTACCAGTTGTTAAAGTTGTACTTTGTCTGTGTCTAATAACTTAATGCCCTGTTGGCTCATATTAGCTTGCATGGCTTAATCTACTGAACAGTGGATGTTTTTCCTCATGTTACTGCAACAGTGTCTGGCCGCTTCCTGTTCTTCTGCATGCTTTATCTTGAGAAGACTGACTTTGTTGCTATTGTTGTCATTTTGGCATCTGACTGTGCTCTGTTTGGATTTCTTAACCTGTCACTTCATCACTAGAGGGACATCTTGCCAAAGGACTGCAGCTGAAAATGAGCTGGCTGGCTAACACTGGCACGAGTACAGGGATGCTGATTAATGAACATTGTGCTCATACATAAACATAATGAAATTAAATGAAAGGATGGTCAGCATTTAGCTATCTGGACTCAGTAGTTCTCTGTGGACTCACATGTGCCCCCAGTTCATCTTCAGCCTGAAGAGGGCAGTCACATCATGCCACACACCATCAGAGCACACAGATACTGAAGCAACAAACTCCAGTACTACTGTTGTTAATAAATAATATCCATAAAAAAAATACCAGTAATAACACAGCTAACACCTTTGCCACTATTACTTTGATAATTGTGATAATACATTTATTTACATTAACTGATTAGAGACTAATTATGTAGCCAGTTCACTTTCCAGTACTGCAAACCCTTTTCCAAGATAACACCATGTGTTTCAGAAGGTGGTTTCTTATCTTCCAGCTTCAGTTCAAATCATTTTTGGGAAAATCAAACTCAAAGTTGGTGGAAACCTGGAAACCTGTCAGAGTGAACATCATACATCAGCTTGAATGTTTCCAGAGTTGCATGTTGTGCCATAACGACTCTTTGACTACAATAAAGGCAGACATGATCTTCATCGTGATGGAGTTTATAGTCTTTTCAAAGTGATTTTCACTGTGCTGTAAAAATGAATGGAAACCAATGGATGTCTGGGTGGAAAGTGCGGAGCCATTGTTAGAATAGAAATGATCTAATAAATAAATAAGTCTGTGTTTTAATATCTGACTCACTGTATCATTTCAAATTCAGATTCATTTCAGTGATACGAGAATGAGGCCCAGAGTTCACACTGCAGCTGCGAGTACACAAACAATGAATTCACCTTGCAGTTCCTTGCACAGAACTTTCCTCAATAGGATTTATGGATTTCAATTTTTTTTTTTTTTTCTCATTTATTTTTCAACTCGATAATCGTTGCTCAGCTTCAGTCCCTACACAATAAAAAACTTTGCTTTACTTTGGCCTGTACACACATGCCACACTTGTGCACTTGGCCTGCATGTTCCCTCTGTCGTGAACTGTTCTTTTGACCTGGACCACCTTCAGTGCTTTACTAAAGTCAAAGTACCCAGACTCACCCATGATGTAAGAATACTGAAGAAGTACTGCATGCAAAATCCTGCTTAGTAAGTAAAAGCATTATTAGCAAAATGTACTTTTTGTAAAAGTACTCTTTCAGTGGAGAAATGGCCCCTGTGACTAACATGCTTTCGTACATATAATAGACATATGTGACATTATTAGATTGTTGATACTGATGTACAAGCAGCATTAACTCTTGCAGCTGCTCGAGGTGAAGCCAGTTTAACTACTTTCTAAACAGTTAGGAACAGTTAGGAAGTCTGGTGCAGTGGTTCCAAACCTGGGGTTCATGCCCCCCCAAAGGGCCCCAGATAAAGTGGAGGGGTTGTGAGATGAGTTTTGAGCACAAATTAAAATTCAATGTTTTAGACTTTTCCCTAATTTTCTTCTTCTTCTTCTTCTTTTAGTAAGCTGTCACAAGCCACACAGGCTGGAAACCAGTGGTTTAATCTGTCAAAATGTTGCATTTTATAAGAGTTTCCTTATGTAAACATCTGAAAAGTAGCTCAATATTATTGTTGTGAAGAGTACAGTATTTCCCTCTGGCTTGTAGTGGAGTAGAAGTATAAAGTAACATAAAATGGAAATACACATTTAAAGTACGAGTACCTCAAAACTGCACCTAAATACAAGACTTAAGTGAATAAACTTAGTTTTATTCTAGCACTGCTCTTCTCTACTTGCATGCATAGTTTGGTACAATTTAATGCATAAATGCCAAAGAGTTTTTCCATAAATAAATATGTGCAAGCATTTATCCGCCACACTGGTCATGTCCCAGACTCATTAGCTTGATGGTAATTATGTTCAGTACCTTTAAGGGTGTAGCTGTTGTGCCAATTAACTCACACTCATGTACCGCTCTGTTCGGGGCCTTCCTACGGGGCAGTCTCCTCTCATTTAAACAAAACGATACGGCTCACATGACTTCTGGCCAGATGTTTCATACCTCTGAAATGGAAACGTGAGCTGCCCTCAGTTAATGACAGATGGATGAAAAGAGGTTGAAATGGGGAAAAAAGCTAAAAAGAAAACCTCCAGACACTTGAGTTGCCCAGGAGGACGATCAAAATCAAACTTTCGTAATGTCTCTATTTCTTCCCTGACTCTTAATCACTCTGCTCATATCAAAATTCATTTCCAAGGTGTTTTTCCCTCTGATCTGAGCCAGTGGAGTGGGGGGGGTGAGACAGGACAAAGCAAGAAATGTGTTAGAGAATGTGGTCCACTACATGATGTAATGGCATTTAAATTGTGTTTGTTTGTTGTCCAAGAAAACACTGAGAGAAACCTTCTCTCCCCTTCACCTAAGTGCAAACAGTTTAATCAAACCCCAACAAGTTTCCCATGATTACTGTGGATGTGTTGCACAATGAGAACTTCCTCCCTTTTTGTCTGTGCGTGCAGTGAAGAATAAACAACTTATCTATGCAGGCAAATGGAAATTTGCAGAAAAAGTGGAGCATTTCTGCTGCAGATAAAGAGTTGGAGTGAAACCAAACCACCCAGATAGTCCTACCTCCATCTTTATCTGTGCCTACAGGAGGACCTCTCACACCCCGAACCAGCTCCCACCCTAACTAGGCTGGCCACCATGTCCCACTTAACCCTCAAAGGACATGTCGCAGTTCATATGCGGCAGCCATAAACAAAGACCTACTTACTGAACTGAATTATTGGATAAAATATTAAGAATTGCAGCCCTTCTCCCTCTGTTGGTTTACACTAGCTGTGATAAATGAACCTGACCTTAGAATGGTGGTGTAGAGGTATCTGAAGATGTGAGCACACTGTGAATATTTCTGTGTTAATGATTTGGTGTTGGAGCAGGTACATCCATCATCTGAGAAATCACTATCCTCAATACCTGAACAAGAGGTGGCTACATTGTGTATTCCCACGTCTCCTGCACTACATGACTCTGATCTGCTTCAATTACTACTTAACAAGCTTCTGCAGCAATTTTGGGATTTGAATTCAATGAGTTCATAAGGTAGGGGGAGGGAGGGAGGGCAAAGCCTCCTCCAAGACTTATTTTCTCTCCACAGACAGCCTATTTTTAAAGGATGTAGACAAACTGTCAGGGATTAAAGACAAACTGCAGCAAACTACTACCTGCTCGATCACAGTCCAGGCATAATTTGATGCTGTGAGTTTGATATGCGGTGTCTGTGTGACACATCTAATAAAAAACAGATCTCAGCTCTCCATATCCTGGAATCTCGCTGAGCATATGAAAAAAAAGTTTAATAAGTCAGATAACATGACATCAGCTGACATACTGTAGTATTAAATTCCAACCCATGAAACCATCACGCATAAATCCAGAGGCTATGAGATTCAGAGGACTTAAGAGATGTTCAGTATAAGCGCCAAGCATTTTAATAGATAATGAAGGAATTCTGTTTTGGCTGACTGCTGGGGTCTTTTAATCAGACATGTGTGACCACGAAAGGTCAAAACTCACTGTTCGATTCTGCACAGCGGTTTGGACATGAAGAGTATTTAGAGAAATATGAGAAATGCTGCTGAAACGGATTCATGTTTGAAGATCTACTCTGGTGCAAAATAATCATCAACTACTGAAAATGCTAAGTTAATGATCTTTTAATGGTCTTTGCCTATGATATCGCACTCAAACAGCTCTGTCTGCATTCATTCATTCTAAGTAACAGTCTACATGCAGTAAAAATAAAAATGGGATTCATGTGTATTTTTCTGCCAATAAGGGTGTGGGCAATCATTGGACAGAGGCAACCAGGTTAGGACCTGATAAGAAAAAGTTCCCCCCGTGCTGTCTGGTCCACCCAGATGTCATCACAGTATGCTAATGAGCCTGCGGTCTTTAAGTGCCGGAGCCCAGCAGGCAGAGCAGTTGGGAGCCCGTGAACCAGACATGAACGCATAGCAGCCATAAAATATGCGCACATGAAAGAAAGTGTCAGCGAGCCATAAAAGATGTCCCCACGCTACTGCATGCAGAAAGGGTGAGTAAGTCAGACAGGGAGGAGGCGGCTGAGGCCTCGCTGGTCTTTGTGGCTCTGCAGCAGGTGACAGGGACAGTGATGCAGGGTTAAAAACGCTTTTTTAAAATAAATATTGTTTTACAATGTACTTTTTAATGAAAGGGAATTTTACTCTGGCATCTGAATACACGCATTTAAAAAAATCTCCCGTATGATTCACATTTTCACTGGCCGACATTCACTGTATGCATCACTAATGAGTCGTCTACCTTTGCCTTGCAGATTACAAACACAGTGGGAACTCGCTGATACATGTGTCTTGTGCCCTGGACAGGATATCATCTTATACTGTAAGTTTATTAAAGTGACACTACAGTATAGATGATGTACTATCCAGGGTTTCATTCCCCCTCCGGGTCTATCAGCACACACTCAGGCCTGACTGACTCCGGTAACCTGCACGCACTGCAGAGGAGGGCCAGCAAACCGTTACCATTACTGAGTTTTAGTAATGGTAAGGGTTCTTTGGCCCTCACTCAAAGTCTTCAGGAGCAGGAGGATGAAAAAAGCTGCGGACTGATGTGTTATTCATGATCATTTAGTTCCATTTTTGAGATGTACTTGTGGATGCATATAAAATAAAGCTCATGGCTCCCAAACAAATGAGTACCTCTTTATTTTTGGTAAAAGCAGGGTATCAGCGTTCTAAATATCCCGTATTTGAAGGTTTACTTTAATCTGCTGGCAGACGTAGATCAGCTGTATTTTCAAGCAGCAGTTGGCTTGTCTAAGTGGTGATCTCTACTGCACAACCGGCTTGTCTAATCACTGGGAAGCAGCCGTTGCACAGAGCAGGGAGAGCTTGAGGGGCTGACACAGCTTTTGTGAGACATTCAAGGCCTCTCCCCCACCCCGTCACCCTTGCTTTAGGCCACTAGCTGGTTATTCATCAAGATGCCCTGGATAGAGTAACCGTCAAGTTAACTCACAGGCAGCAGGAATGAATCCAATCACCATTATCTGACCCATTTTAGCATCAGGTTAGTGCTCCATTTTGCCATCCATTAGGGATACAATTCAGCCCTCGGGGGCAGAGCTGGGCTTTATAAGAGCCAAAAAAGCAGAGGGAGGGTGAGGAGGGAGCAGGAAGGAGGAGGAGGAGGAGAGAGGAAAAAGGGAAGAAGGCAGCAGAACAAAAAATGATAGTCGCAGGGATGGATGGCCACACTTCAAAGGCAGTGGAGAAGGCTAAAGTGATGTGGGAGTGGAGGGAACAGGGGTGGATGGTACATCAGGGACATTTGAGTGAACATGACTGTGCAGGTTCCGCTAGGCGCGAAGCGTACGCCAAGTAAAAAGCTCTGAGAGCCAAAGATAAACCATCAGCCTTTTCACAGCTCGCCAAACCTGCTCAGCCATGAGCACACTGTCAAACTTGTGTCAAAGCATGCATTTGATGAGAGTCTGTGTCATGTTTGTTGCCTAAAATATATCATTGCTAAATAAATTGCCAATAATTCATCTATTCTTCAGCTTGTGTAAGCTGCTCTTACTTTTTTTTTTTTTTTTTAATAATTTTTTCAGGCTTTTCTAGCCTTTGTTATAGAGACAGCTGAAGGTATGACAGGAGGGGGCGCAGAGAGAGAGGAGGTGGGAGTCAAACCTACAGTCAGTGCAGAGGACTAGCAGCCTCGATACGTGGGGCACACACCCTACCAACTGAGCTATAGGGGCGCCCCAAGCTGCTCCTACTAGACAGAATTTCTCCACTTCACTGATTCAGAAATGTCAAATTTCTCCAACGTTGGGGCAGTTTTCCAACAGCATCATAACAGCAGCTTACAGGTAACATCTTTCCATCTTTAATAACGCCTTATGAGATGGACACGAAAGGATGCTGCTGATGTATGAAGACAGAGGATGCAAAAGTCAAACTTCACAACACAACAATTTCTTTCCAATCTCAGTGGGAGCTCCAGGGCTGTGGATACACACCAGCTCGCAGGTCCACGTCTGACTCACGATGAGATCTTATCTTGTGAATGACTCTTCGGGTCTGTCCTTTGCAGAGAAAAATACAAGTCATTTCATCTCTTCAGGATGTCACCATTGAAGTCTGTCCATCCTCTTCACTTCCTCAGTCTGACTGAGAGCTTCAGCTTTACTTCCCTGAGGAAGACCCGGCTCAGGTCCTCACCCACCTCTCGGGCGATCCGCATTACAATCTGGCCGGCTGGGCCGATGATCATCCTCTGCAGACGCAAGAATGATAGAAACGTCAGGCGCCAGTGAATAGACAGGGACACAGGTTTTATTTTGCAGCATCTCATTTGAGTAATGCAGGTTTAAAATGCATAATCTTACAAGGTTTTTATCTAAAAGACTGTATTGAGCTCTCAAACACAAACATTTAGAATGAGTCAAAGATATCTTTGCACCAGGAAAGAATAATGCATATATGAGACTGGATTTCTTTGGTCAATCATCACTGTGTTCCACCGGCTCCACGTTTCTGTAGTCATTCCTGTGTTGAATGTAAAAGCTAAAGAATGGTGCTGGTCTGAGTCTCTCTTCTTGGATGGAGGTCACTGGCCTTGAAACATTTCAGATGTAGCTTCAAATATTCTTTGCCATCAAATATGCATGGCTCAGAAAGGCTGCTCAAATATTTACAAGTTAAAAACACAAGGAAAAGGGAATGTGGAGGTATGGGGGAATGGCAAAGAAATATCAGAAGCCATTAGAGGCCACAGGTGTCAGTCATGGAGGATTTCACTTCCTCCAGGCACGTGCCTGCCACAGGCTCAGCATCCTGAAGCAGTCAAACAGTTATATTTCATACTGTGGTAAGGCAGTTTGTTTGTTCTGCATTCACATTATGTCTAATTACTGGGAAAAACAACTGCTGAACTGGAGGAAACATTCATTTGAGTGTCCCGATTGTAATAACAAAGTCTAGATGAAACACAAGTAAAGGCACATAAAACACCAAAACATATGATGTAGTTATAATACAGTAAAAAAGCTAAATCAAATAAATAATGCTCAAGTGAGTAAAGCTTTAAATTAGCAGCTGGACTTCCAGATGTCTACAGAGGAGTCAAAGCTCACAGGCTGAATAGACGCATGTCTCAAAAAGCCAGAAAAGCGTAGAAAGCACTTACCATGTGAGCGTCTTTCTTGGCATAGAGTTTCACAGAAATATGGAGCTCGTCATTTTCTCCATCTTGCCAGAGTTCAATAGACTGAAAACAGAGAAAGTCAAATGTTAACAATGTGCTCACTTCTAGAAAAGTCAAAGTGGAGCTCCACATGGAACAGGAGATCTCAGCTGCTGCCTTTGAGCAGCAGTCATTACTACATGCCCCAGAATCCTTTGCATATTAAAGATGTCCTACAGATGAGCGTGACTGGGATATCCAAATGTCAAATTTTTTTGCGTGTTTTTGCATTTGATTGTAGTCAAGTGGATGAAAGAATACTACAAAAACAGCAAACACGGACCAACGTGCTAAATCACATGCAGAGAGCAGTGAAAATAATGCCAGAAATGGAAATGATACAGACAAAATGGCCCCCGGGGTGCAAACCAAATGCTGCATCAAAGAGCACGTCAGCATGTAGAGTGAAGGTGAGCATGAAAGGCTTCATAAACAGAGTCAGCGCAGTGAGATGTGAAGGGTGCAGTCAGTCAGCTGGCAGCTTATCATCACATGTGACTGCAAAATTGGTTCATTAGTCACCTGCGTCACTGAATAGGGCACCTCCTGGGGCAGACATTCCAGAAGCTTCTCTCTGATGATGTTGGTGCAGACTTCCTCTGGACTCTGGTCTGTCAGGACCTCACTGTGGTACTGCCACGATCCTGGCTTGGCTGCAACCATGAAGTAGCTCTACAGCAAGAAGTCAACAGCATGGTTATTATCATCAAATACAAGTAAAATGAAAACTAACACTGCAGTAAAGCCACTTTATAAAACTGACAAATACTTTAAACTAGGGTCGGGGAACCTCCATATACAGGCCGTGAGATCATTTGATCCAGCCCACGAGGCAATTCATGAATACGAGAAAGCAATTCCTATTTTTCATCAATACAGAAAATAACATAAACAAAAGGAACTTTGCTACGCCCCTAATGTGGAACCAGCTGATGTTTCTGACAACCTTCAACATGAAATCGTTGAGCTGTGTTGAGGCATCCCGTCCTCCGGCCATCGCATATGCACAAGAAGCCTCTCAGGTGCTACTGAATTTCTCTCTCATCATAAAGGTACAATGATAGATGTTTGGAAGGTGTGTTTATGATACAAACAGGAATTCTTGCTATGACCATACTTGAGTGTACCTTAAGTGTGTCCACGTCCTCTTTGTCCACAGAGGAGAGCATGAAGACGTCCTTGAAGTGAGGCCAGCCCTGCTGGCTGCTGAGCGCCTTCAGCTGCTCTTTGCTCAGCAGAGTTTGGAGAGAGTTTGGCTCAGCGCTGTCCCCTGGCCCTGCGGTGTCCTCGTCAACCGATAATTCTGAGTCCCCGTTTGGCCTCTTTTCAGCCCATGGAGGTTTGATCACTGGCCTGACCCGTATTCTGTGTCCGTTCACCACTCCACATGTCAACACTGCTGTGACGTTCAGCAGCCTGTCCTTTGCCCCAACCAGGTCTACCTGTAAGCCAGAGGAGCACCAGTGAACACATCGGTCAGACTCTTTCTTTGAATGTTTTGCCAAGTGTTCAGGGAAAGTCTAGTGGTAGTCTGTATTTTTCTTATTGTCAACAAGTCCCATGAAAAGACCAAAACCAACAGTAAACTGATCTCATGTTCTTTCATAGTGATCAACAGGGGCACTGGAGTTTTACACTGTCCTGCACCTGCAAATACTCACTGGAACAGTAAATGTGGATTAATTCACACCTCAAAATACTCCCTAATAAACGCACTATTATACCCTGTTTGATTAAAGTTTCCTGAAGGTTTCCTGATGGTAGTGCATGCAGCATGTATTATTCTGGGGAAGGATACCTTATTGAGGACCAGGACTGCAGGGATGTCAGGGTGCTGAGCCAGGCATCTGAGCACCTCAAAGTCAAGCCTGTTGCGCGCCCATCTGTCGGCCACATCCACCATGACCACCACTGAGAAAGGACGCAGTTCTAATTATAAGCCCTTGAAACTGACACTATATTTCACTCTCGCCATTAAATCATCAAGAAAGCTGCAGCTCAGGTTCAACTAATAAAAAGGCTCAGAGTAAATTTATGTCATACTTAGGTCAGCTTCTTTGACTGTGATCCAGGGATCCACAAGCAAAGACTTCTCCAGCTGGTGTCTGTGGAAACAGAGGGTCCATTCATACATTACAATGCATGATAATACTGCAAAATACCAGAAATCTCAAAAAGAAAGTTACCTTTTAACCTTTGATACAGTGGTGAGACCAGGAGTGTCCAGCAAAATCTACAAAACATACACACATATGAGTGACTTTAGGCTTTTGAATGGTATTATTCCATTAAAGCAGAGGAGAAGAGAAAACGCTCTTACTATCTGCGTATCGTCCTCTGTGAGGACGCCCAGGGCACGAGACCGTGTTGTGTGTACTTTCTTGGACACAGCAAACACCTTCAAGAAATAATAATTAACTTTACAAAGTGAGCACCAGCACCACCTCCTCCTGCTCCACCTCCACCTCCTCAGGCAGACGGACTCATTATAATGTGCAGATTTAAAAAGGAGACAATTAAAACAAAAACCTTTCTGCCAAGGAGCTGATTGGTCAATGTGGACTTCCCAGAATTTGGGGCACCTATGATGGCCACTTTCAAAATCTTTGAGTTGTCAGGCTGATCTGGATGTCTCATCAACAAAGAAATCTGTTCACCTGAAAACACACAAACACAATGAATTGAGTACATTTGACAGCAGTAAGAAGAGGAACGACATGATGAGATCAGTGGCAGGATGATGATGATGATGATGATGATGATGATGATGATGATGATGGCCAGAATGATCAGATGAGCTTAGGGATGTAAATCTGTGGGGCGGTGGTCTGATTACCGCTGTCCGGAGGAACTGAGGCAGGAAGGCGATAAAAACTGCCGTCTGCCTCTGCAGCTTTGCCTTTCATCAGTCTGTTGAGAAACGCCTCTGATGTGATAAAACAAGCAGGAGTGAAGATGAATCCGCTCCCCCCTCCTCGGCCACAGGCGGTGTTTCCTGTAAAGACATCAACATCTCCATCACCCGGGCTGAAAGGTGACCAATTCTGCTTCCTCTGATGTTCATATGACACAGAATAATACTGCATCCAGATGCTCCTCCTCGTCATGACTCATTCATTAAATTAATGGCAGTACAATGTGAGTGTTTGTGCACACTGACTGGTCCTTTAGGACCACAGACGTAGACACTGAGACGATGTGTTGATTAGTCCATCAGTTTTATATTTGTAAATATCATTGAGGTTCAAGCAATTTGAAGACCACAACTTCTTTGATTTGAGGAGACTTCCTCCTTCAGCTGATGGATGTGAAAACGACCTTCTTCTGTTAAACTCCACACATCACTCTGACCTGTGAAGCCCAAACATCCAAGTCAAGAAACAAGAAATGAAACACATTTTTGAGAGGAAGCGAGACTTTAAACTCTGCCACATCCTCAAAGGGTAAAGTATCAGCACAACACGTTTGATTGAATCGGGGAGTTTCCTAAAAAAGGGAAGAAAATGTTTAATTTTATCAATTTAATTCACTCGTGTTTGTAGTGGATGGGTGTGTTGTGTGTTGATGTAGCATTAGCTCGCACAGGTAGTTTGCTCTTGTCAGGAGGAAAATCAGACATTTTTTTCAATCATATGTTGTTGTTGTTGTTGTTGTCATTTATTCTGTCTGCGTCCTGTCTATCATCCTACACGTTGCCTCGGATGACATTTTAAATCACGTATCAGTGAACAGTCTGTGGTCCAGAGGAGCAAAGAGGTGCTCTGATTCATTTTGCCGCACAGCATCCTCAAAACGTCAGTGCACGCGACTGAGCTGAAGGTCACGTTTTTCCAATTTTTTAACTTATCCCATGCTTTACTAGCAATCCAGTATGTTTCCTTGCTAAAAAAAAATCTAACAATAAGTGAGCAGCAGAAGAAGCTGTTAGTGACTGACCCGCTGCGAGCAGCCATGACGCACTTTCCTGTCGAGCAGCTGCGACGACCCGTCTGGAGAGGACGGCGGGCTGTGTGAGAAGCCGAGTGCAGCTTCTGAGAGCCATGGAGCTTCACCGCTGCTACTGCCGTCCTCCAGCTGATGGTATAACACGAACCGTTTCAGAGGTGAGTCGCTTGTTTACTGTCACATTGCCTACTGTGTGACACCATGTTGTTTTGACCAAAGAGAAACGTCTTCCGCTCCCAAGAGCGTCCTCACGGAGGTTTCGGGTGAACGCTACACCGCCCCCTAGCGACCAATATGTCAACTACAAAATATTCCAACACTGTGTCTGTGTTAACTGTTACACTCACATTAGTCAAAAGGTGGTAGTCCTCAGAGTTTTTAGAGTCGAATACTAATTTGACCACGCAGCCCTGGTTAAATGGGTTTTGACAGAAGGAACTCAGAGTGAAATGTCTCTTGTTTGACATGGCTTGAGTTATTTATTTGTATATGTTGATTTTAAACACCCATCTGACTCCACAAAGATTGCACCATTAGAATAAGCTTCAGTTCCTAAAGCAAAAAAGACAGATCAGGGTCGCAGTGACCACAAAATGATTACAGAAGAGCAAAACGCAGAGGCAAGAAGTGAAATGAGGACCAAGGAATGAGATAGAAGATAATTCAATTCAGATGAACTGAAGCGAGTAGAAAAAGGGAATCATAGAAGTAGCCAGAGCTGTGCTACATGTCTTGAGAGCATTTTGACATGCAATAATGACGTGGTTAATTTTATATTTACATATACATTGGTATGTGAAATAACTAAATAAACTAAAAGTCGTGCATCATTTTGCAGCAAACCCTCTGTAACTCCCAGAGGGCTCCTGGGGCCCCGGTTTGGGAACCACCTGTCTGCAGGATATTCTGAGGCTAAACTCAGCCATTGGCAATTTCAAATCAGCTCATCACAATGCACAAACACATCTGCCGACATGAGCAACTCACAGTTTAAAATGGATGACAGCGCTCAAAGGATCATTCGGCTCGGGTGATATTCTCTAGATTACTTTGTGAGGGATGGTGTGCCTATAACCACAAATCAGATTGCACTGTGCTGACTTTTTCTTTCCCTCTTGTCCCTTGAGTACACAGAACAGAGCTTATCCCCAAGGGTGCTTGAAACGCAGTTGTGACAATGTTGTTGTGGATATATCGAGCATCCATGCTTAAAGCAATATGCCACCTGATGAAAACACTGCAAGCTTGCATACCCAAACCCTATAACTCTTGACTAATTCACAATGACAAGCTGATTTAATGACTTGATAACCATGAAGTCCTGTAAGGTTAATCATCAGACTAAAAGGACACAGTTTGCATATTGATTGATTACTGTAACATGTTGTTTTCACTCTGTATGGCAAAGCCAGGCAGAGCAGATGTCTCCCTATAGTCCATCAAACACGCCGGCTGTTTGTTAGTCCTGGAGGACTTGCTCGGGGCGGAACAAACACCTCCACTGGGGAGAATGATGAAGGATATCAGGTAGCTCACAATCTGTCATTATCTAACTCTAAAAGCTCAGCAGCAATGGAAGGGCAACAAAAATGGAGCTTTTAGCAGACACTTACTGCCGAATTCCAATTGAACCAGAAACCAAAAGGATATTTGAGGATCAGTAATGTTTGAACTTTCTCTCTATCTGCCTCCCTCGCACTCTCTCTCTCTCTCTCTCTCTCTCTCTCTCTCTCTCTCTCTCTCAAATTCATTCAAGGCCTTTTCTCCCTCCGGGCTTTCCTCACATGGCCATTTCACGTGGGAGTGTATCAGAGTTCTTTCTATGACTGCATTAACTTTGGCCTTCAGAAAGAGCTCTCTCTCTAAAAAAAAGACAAAAAGGCTTTGCCTGCAGACCATTTAATCATAAGCTGTAGCCCACTTTGCCACTTGAAGTGCACTTGCCAATGAGATTCAGCATGGTGTGATGGAAAGCCTCCCTCTGCTGCAATTCAATGTACTGTTTATTCCTAATCAATCTTGTTTTCTGTATTTCTGACAGAACACTTTGTAGTTATAAGGAATAGGTCAAAACCCCCCAAATATGCAGAATCTGCAGCTGAATCAGATGATTTTAGACGCAGACTTTGTGCCACATTTTGCTCTGGTAACCTCAGTTGTTGGTTTGCTAATATCACTGGCTGGCATTAGACAACTGACAGCTTCTGCACTAATAGGAAGATCTGGCTGCTCATGAGGAATAACAAAGTTCATGGAATAATAAGCACGAGCCATGGGGCATGACAACAGGGAGCAGAGGTGGGAAAAACAATCTGTCAGTGCGTCAGAGCATCCATCACTCCATCACTGCTGATTGCAGTGAGAGGCGTGATGCTGCACAGCTGGCTGATTGTCTATAAAACAGCCGCTCCTAAACTTTTTCATGCTGAGGACTCCAACGCAGACAGGCTATTTGTACAGGATCCCACAGATTAATGAATGGATGGATGAATTTGCACATCTGATAAATGAGACAAGCAGTGAGATTTAACTGTTAGGTCTTCCGTGATGGCCTGAAGGTCCTCCAAGGTCCCTCGATTCAGCAATCACTGCTCCATACGTCCTTGCTCTGACTGCTTTTTAAAAGAGGTGATTTAGCTCCCAAACTACCCATATAGGTCACACTGATGCTCTGATTGTACAATCTCTCTCGCAGTGGGGGAGATAAAGGAAAAAAAAAAAAAACTTTTATTCATTCTAGACTTGCAATCGATGTGACTTGTCTGTGAAGTGGATCAATAATGCCTCTCTTTGAAATCATCAATCACGTCAGTGGTGAATTTAAAAAGCGTAATTAGGAACAGCGTTCTTAAACATCCTGTATTGATGTCTTCTTTGGTATGGAGAAAGACACCATTCTGCATCATTAACTTTGTATTATTGCCTGATGGAGCCTGCTGCTGCTACTTCCCCACCTGCTGAACTCAGAGCGCTGTGTGTGATTGGGCTTTCAGACCAAATTCTCCCCTCTTTCACTTGCTGATGGGGGAAGTGAAGCTTGCAGGCTTAAATTGGCTGGAGTATTGTAATAAGCCCTGTCCATACTGGAACCCAGGCTGTGGAGTTATTCCTCGCAATGCTTTGTATCAGAATTGTTTGTGGAGTTGAACATGTGTAATTTTCTCTCTAATCATTGTATTTGATTACTTTTTCTGCAGGTTCTAACCTGACATGACATTACACGGCCGTGAGCACACATTCTCCAGCGTTCCCATAACTTGCCACAATCCTCTGTGTTGTCCATCTGTCTCTCTCTGGTAATAAAATGGTATCAATATTGTGGAGAGGGCAGGTGGGCGGTTGTAATAGAGTAATTTATTTTAGTTGTCACAGAAATATAAGTCTTTGATTAGGGAGCTATACACATCAGGCTACACAAATAGAACCTTTCATCAAATCACAAAGCATGTGACACTATTGACTGTGGAGTCTTCTCACTGACTTTTGTCTTCCACAACAAGATTCATAATACAATACATGTAGAGCTCAGCGATGCAAAATGCAAGGGTAATACAGCTAAAGGCAAATCATGCACCAGTGTACCGAGATTACAAAAAAGTCACATCACCCCAATGCAGTGGAAATGGGTGGATTTTTTTTTCCTGATAATATTTAAGTGATTTAAGGTTCATGTTCTGATGTATGGCCAACATCTGGCTTGTTGCTCAAAAGTAATATACAGACAGGTGACCTTTAGCAGAATGACTTTCGGAAGAACAAGCCCCCAAAAATCAAAGGGAAACCTGAATTAGATTAAGGTGCTTTCATACAGTGCCTGATGGCTCACTGAGTGGTACGATGAGTGTGACAGTTGACAGTCACAGGCTATGGCCTTCACAGGCACCACATCTCAACCCAGCTGAGCACCTTTTAGATTTTAGAGCAAAATGTTAGATAACGCTCTCCACCACCATCAAAACTCAATTCATCAGTCCTCTTGGAGAGCTCTGAAGCTGCTCTGAAGGCTTTTAGTTGTTTTTTCCTCCAGCCTGTTATTGCTTACTAATTCAAATGCTACATCATTACTAAATTACAAGCCAAAAATTGACCACACACTCATCCTCAAAGGTTGGGATGATTGGGTTCCCTCTTCTGTGCACCTGTTTGTGAATCATGAGGGGAACACAGTGGCACAGTGATTGATCGCATTATCTGGACAATTGCTAGTTATTAGTAAGAAATGAGAGGAAGTATTCAGGTCCTCACAATACCACAAATACTGACTTACACGTAAAAGATTGAGGTATATGGATGTATTGTTGGCAAAAAGGCACTGAAAGTACCAAAACTATAAGTACTCATCACCCAATAATGTATATATTATATCATGCTATTATTATTATTATTATTATTATTAGTAGTAGTAGTAGTAGTAGTAGTAGTAGTAGTAGTAGTAGTATATTAACATGTAAGCAGCATTTTGATACCATAAGTGATCGAGATAAAGTCAGCTTTACTGTTGGTTTCTTTAATCATCCAATAGCAAATAACAATCCAATAACAATGCATCATATTATACTGATTATATGTTCTGCTATGTAAAATCTTAATCTTCCTATCAACTGATTGCAATAGCTGTCAAATATAAATGTAGTAAAAAAAACAGCATTTCCCTCCAAAATATATTTGAGTAGAAGTAGAATTTAATAGAAATACTCAATTTAAGTGTCTCAGAATTGATAAAACTTAAGTACAGTATTTAACTAACTATGCTTATTCACTTTCCACCACAGATCACATTAAATGTGAAGCCAATTGTGCAACACAACACCTCATGAAACTATGATTTTACAATTGGTTAATATAGAAATTATCCAAATTTGAATACCTGTTCCTAGACCAATGATGACAGACAATAGAGTACAATTTTTGTGCATTTTGACATTTTACAGCTGCACAGTGATTAAACACTGACATCTAGTTTGTGTTTTTCCACTAATTTCACCTGCCTCTTGGCAAACAAAATAAACACACAGAGGTCCAATTAAATTTCACACTGACTGTACCTTTAAAGCACTCGGCCGTCCTGCGCAGCGCACAGCGCAGTCTGGAACGGTCCCACTTACTGCGCATGCGCCGGAAGTTGCTGCCGCAGACAGCAGCAGCAGCAGTGATTCGGCAGCGCAGGGCAACGGGAGAAAATCTGTCCGTTTTAAACCATGGCGACGTACTAAACGATGCCTTTCGCAGAGATAAACGGAGAGTAAGTAGTTGTATCTTAATAACACGCCTGCCGCCCGATACTGTGTGACATCCTCTCAAATTGTGGCATAAATATTAGGAAAGCCTGAGAAGGCAACAATGGGACTGTGTGTGTTTCAGACTGACTGGCTAGGTTAGCTAGCCAGGAGCCTGGGCAGTCAGCTGGCACACTGACTGGCAACATGCAGGCTTCCAGCTACGGTGCTGGTCCCCTGTATTGTCTCTCTATCTGCTGTAAACCCTTACGGCTCAACTGTCTTTTATGAGCCCCAAAATATTTTATTCGGACACTGAAGGAGTCAGAAATCCTTGTTCAAAGCTGGTGTTAAGTGAATGAAACTGGGCTTGTGTTGGTGGGCTGGTTAGCTAGTTCGCAGTATGAGCAGTGAGGATGAAGTGGAGCTCCTGCCAAATCATCATCAGGAGGATATGTTCACCGTTAGGGTTTTCATTAACATGATGCAGACAGTTTTGTGCCACCTCTCAAGAGAAATGATAAGTTCTTTTCCTGGAAGCAGCCAGCTGTGGGTGAAGTTGGAAGTGTGGTTGTCTGTGCTATTCAAAGCTTTCAAAGTATGCTTTAGCTGTCAGCGAGTTGTCTCCCTCTGCCAGTATCTGTATACTCATTAGGACATACATGCATTGATCCACATTTAGAGTGTCAGTCGTCTTCGCCCGTCATACAGATGTGGTGTGCGCTCCCTCCTCGCCGGCGTGCCTGCAAATAGCGCCTCTTAATAAAACGACAGAGGGGAAGTGTTCCCACCTGCAAAGGCAAGTGTTAAAGGTGATAACAAAAGGTTGACGTCACCGGGCTCATCCTGATCCTGCCGCACAACCTCGACCACTGAGGAGGTGGAGTGCAGGAGGAGTAGTTTCAGAGGAGGAGAGCAGCTTTTTTTTTTTTTGCCATAACGTCTAAACGGTCCGTGTCTGGAAGGAGGTGGTCCGTCTGTGATCAGATTTCGGCGATCCTAAGGGCACACTTAACTAATGGGATCCTATCGATGTTTCTCCCCCTTCAAGCCTGATCTCTGCACGGCGGAATGTTAATGTTGCCACAGCCTGTCCGTGTTGTCTTTGGCTGCTCTGAGTCTGCTTTGGTTGTTGTAGTCGGTCTATAATGTCCTGGAGCTTGACGGATATGATTAAAAAAGACACAGCACGGTAGAGCATCACTTGTCTGACTGACTGGCTGGACTATGGAAGTGATCGGGTTCACTCTGCACATGGTAAGGTGATTAAACTGTGACATGTCAAGAGGCAAAAGCTGGTTTGTCTGCATGTGCATGTGTGTGTGAGGAGCCGTGATCTTACCTTTACCACGACAATGGTTTGTGACAGCAAGGAGGATGTGCTCAGTGCTTACTCAGACATGAGCCTGACATCACTTACTCAAAAGTGCAGTTTTGCAATGTAGCTTTCCTCCCCTACATTTTCCAAAGAGCAGATAATTAAATTTCAGACCTTGTTGTCTGGGAAACTCGGGCCCCTAGACTCTCTGCAATTATCGTGTCGAAGGAACCCTTTTTGCATTGGGGTGCTATGTTTCCCAGCACAATGAAGATTAATTAGGTCTGAGAAACAAATGACTGTAAGGCCTCTCCCCATCTGTGAAACGCAGTTCGCCTCTAATGACAGCAATTTGACATACCTAGAAGAATGAGAGTAAAATGCTGTAAAGTTCCTGTGAGACGTTGTGCAAAGGACAACACACATGAGGAATTTGCAGCAGTTTACAGCTTCGCCTTCGAGTGTGCATGCACTTGAACATTTGCTTCCATTGAAGTCTGGAAATGATTTGTGTGTTTGCGCTCAATTATAACGGCAGCAGATAAGCCTGAATGTCAGGAGCACCTGGTTCATTAGTTCATGCCACGCTGGTCAGCATTACTAGAAAATTACAGCCTTCCACCAAATTGAAATACCACTTGAATGCATGTGTTAATTAGATCTCTGCATGGCTTTTCAAAGTGTCTCTCTTCCTCCGCCCATGAGTCATGTGCTGACTCTTTGACCTGTCACCGCAAAGCCAGAGTCTTTGCTGAGGGCAAGCTGACAGGAAAGCAAGTTTGCATTGGTTTTTTCAGCCAGCCACTGACAAATATATTGGAACATATTGATTTACATTGTGGGCAGAGGAGGGTAATTTCCTCTAAAATACTTGTGTAGCATCTTTGCTGCTATAGCCTCTCAGTCTACAGTTGCCTGTAGACGAGGTTAAACTACTAAAAAATACATATTGAAGAGGATGTACACACTCACATATTTAAGCGTACATGAGTGCAAGCTTTAAAGTAGTGAGTGGAGTACAGTGTGAGTGTGATATCACCCACGCACTTTTCCAGATACTGACCTCACTGTATCAAACTTTCTGCTCGTAAGTAAATGGTAAAGCCGATATTGGTAAGTGAGCACCTTACCCTGAATCCTGGATGTTTTGTGTTGCAGAGGGTTCCCACGTGACAGCCAAACAATCTGATTCCCAACATTAGGCCTGTCTCAGACAGCAGTAATAAGAGGATAACATCAAAGCTCTGCTTTATTTCAGAGAGACTTCAGAGCAAGACTATGAATAACAGATCACAAGGTACAAAGACTGAACCAGAGAACTTGAGCAGCTTTTATGTTTCAGCTGTTGTTGGGATTCACAGGGAGCTCATTAAAATACATTGATTAGTAACAGTCCTGATTCTGTGATTGTTGACTGTGAAATGGCTCGACTAACCAGCATATTTTTGATGCAACGATTTTCCGTGCTGGAATGAGCCACTTGGCTGACGCTCATTTTGGTTTATTCAAAGCCAGTCATTTGATGTAGCATTTTAGAGACGGTACTTGAATTGGAAATGTGTAACCGTACGCTCTTCCCAAAGCAATGCATTTGTCCCTTTCATATTCCAGCGGGGGCCTGCGTATGTTAAATCTCTTGCAGGTGTTGTCTGTGGGTTTTATGTGCATAGCAGATTTTTATTTTCCTCTCCCTGGACGCTTCAGATGAGCATCATTTGTTGAATATCATCCATTTGCTAAATGAGGCTGCCCCCCGTCACGGACAGCAGGGCAGAGATTTCCCAGGTACCAGTGACGGCTGCACCTTTCCGTCCTCCAGTCACCAGGGCAGCTGTCAGCCCACACTCTCAGCCACCCACTACTTGGAGAGACTTTCCACAGGCCCGCTCGGGGTCTTCTCCGCTCTATGACTCTGGTCTCAGACAGGGAGCAGATGTTTGGTAGTCTTTGTGTGAGCCAGCAAAATCAGGAAACCTAGTGTGAGGGTCAAACGCAGGTCAGGCTGTTGAGTAAAGAACTGTGGCCACATGATACATCCAGATCAGGTGTTTAGGACATCATGGGCAACTTCTGGATGCCTCTGAGAACAAGGGACTGACCTGCAGGGCTCAGGCTGTGGGTCAGCTGTTACATGGTATTTAGTTTAGTTCACATGGCTTGTTTAATGTTGTGCCAAATGACTACAGGCGATAGGCCCGATTTGAAGATACACTTTCTGTCTTTGTTTGCTACAGTTTTGTGCTCTTTGTGACTTTTTTTGCATGTATTTGCATGTTAGCCGGCAGGTCCAATTAGGACAAAAAGCACTGCTCTCGCTCGGTAGTTTTCGTAATCAGCAAACCCAAAGCCTTAAGCCAAGGAGTGCTGCAACCTGACGCAGACCAAGACCAAAGGACTTTCTGAAATTGTTGTGTCTTCAGCTTGAGGGCAATCAGGGGAAAATCTAAGCCTCCAGATGACATTCTCAGCAAAAACAGCAGTCACAGCAGCAGGAGGAACAAGGCTTGGCTTAGGACAAGCATCTGTCTGATCAGGTTTGTTGGAGGCACTGGAGACGACAGGGTTGTTTATCCACCTCCATCTCACAGGAACGGCAGAAGAGCAGGGCAGATACTGTTATCTGTTTATGGCACAAGATAAGGCCGTCTCAGTCAGATCAGTGACCCTCCACTGACACTCTCCACCCCCAATACCAAGCCCTCTGTAATAAGAGTTTGCCAGGCAAGTCCCATATCACTCTTAAGTAATCCTAATAGATGCCATTAGCATGTCCATGGTTATTGCTGCAGTTTTCCAACGGCAATGCCAACTGTACATATCAGGGCATCATTAGACACGACCAGAGAGGCTCAGACTCTGACCCAATCTGTGGGGTCAGAAAGAATGCCACAACAAAGCAGCAGTAAAGCTGTAGGGGATATCAAGTGGAGGGGATAGAGGGAAAGTGAGCTCAAAGTGTCATAGTTGGCACAGACATTAGATAAGGCTAAGCTACCAGAGGATTATAGGGGGAGGAGATGTAAAATGCTGTCGGCTAATTGGGCTTTATTTTTAATATTTCAGAGGGTTCATTAGAGACTAAATTGGTAAAGGATTTCAGCTCTGGCTGCAGTCTGAGAGTCTTTTTGGGACAAGCCTTACAACCTGAATAACAGCAGATCTGCTGTCATCGAACATAGGGTCTAGTTTTTTCAGAGCAATGCTGCTTTTGTTTACCGTTATTTCTGTTATAATAAATGGCCGCAGTTCATAATTCTTGTCTAACTGCACCCCACGTTACCTCACATCCTCTCTTGCAATAAGAATACACTGATATTAATAAAATCTCAATCTCCAAGAGAGGAGCTATGTGAATCTAGTAATAAAAATTGTGTTTTTTGCTCTTTGTAACCTTTGGCGAGATGCAGAGTTTAGTATGTCGTACAGTTATCCTCTCCAAAACGACAAAGCGAGTGTATGTGAAGGCCTAACAAAGCAGCTGAGGCTCGGCGGCTCGGTCTGGGTGTGAAGAGCTGTGCTGGGGAGGGACGGAGGCTGAGCTGAGAGCGCTGCTGAGGAGAGCGGTCAGTGCACGGCACTTTGCCATGACCCTTCTCAGTTTATCATCGGTTGCACCACTTCTCCAGGCCTCAGTGTGTGGGTGTGTTTTTTCTTTGTGCGTGCAGTGTGCTGGAGATCGAGCGGCGCTTAGAATGGGGCCCTTTATAACCTCCTAACCCTCTGGTCCCTGTTTGCAGCCATTGTTGGCCACAGTGAATGGTATCTCCGTGCCTTGAAAAGTAACCAGATGACATTCTTCCTGTTGTTCAAAAGGGCCGGGGTTGTGTTGTGAAAAGCGGCTGAAAGGATAGGCTAAGACTGTGACCTTCAGAGGCTAATCTCTGGCATGTCATTCAGTGCCCGTTTGAAGCAAATGCAGACCTTTCTCCCTGATAGCAACGTGCAAAGTCAAACAAGGCAGAAATCTCTCTTCGGTTTTCAACAGTTGCACTCCAAAAACAGTCAAGTTGTTTTTTTTTTATTAAACCTCCACCATAAAGAACCAGAGGATGTTTTGTAGCGGCTGAACTGAATCGTTATTCCAGACAGGCAGTGTGTCTGACACCTACATTGTCCAAACAGTCTCTCCAGCCTGTGACTGAGCCCTCTGTACACAGACCTGTGGCATCAGCAGCCCTTCTGTACTGCATGCTGAAATACCGCCGCTGCTGTGAAAGCAGTGGGGATGAAATGCACTTAGTGAGACAGTAAACATCGGTGCAGCTCTCAAACTAGCTTACGTTGTTTATGTCTCCTCCTCTCTGGTGTATTTGCTGTCTTCAGCTGACTGTGTTTCCTGGAATGTGCAGAGATGCAGTTGTCGCTCTGCGGGGGGATGTTGGCTGTAATCACAGTTCATAGTTCAGCTCTGTAGTTGGTCTCAACTGAGCAGCCGTCGGACAGGAGTGACTTTATTCTCCTGAGCGAGAAGACCACACTTGACATGACTGTTTTTGTGCATTGAGGATGTTTGTTATGAAGATTGTTGCTCACACAATAGGAGCATGTCCTTTTCTCTTTATCATCAACAGGTGTAAGAGTTGCTATTTAAACTTTAACCATTGCATTTCTGACACTTTAAGATTAACAGCCTTCACAGTGCAATTCAATGCTGCTACGTGGCTGCAGAGTATTCTCTAACATTGTGACTAAAATCCCCCTTAACCAGATGCTTTTAGTCTGCACTGAGAACGAGTCTTTACCATTAATGTGTTCAAGGGGATTTGCTTTTCAGCATGTTAGAATACACTTTGCTGGCATTGAGCTGTCTTTGTGCCTCTCTAAATGATCTCTGAGTGCAGGTCTTTGGTTGAGAACAACGTTTTCTCCCTGCAGCCTTTGAATAGTGCTCTTGCTTCCTGTGTTAACACTGTGCCACCTGTATGGGGTTAAGATTGGGGTCAGAGCTCTTGCAGGAGTCTGTTGTCTGGGGCCCCTTTTTAAGGAGCTGGTTGTGCTGGGAACTGACGTGGAAAAGAAAAGCTGACAGGTTTTTAAGGCCTCTTTTGTCAGACATCTTTCAACGATAAATGATTGGCATATTTCCTGCCATTTCCCCCTTTTGTTTGTGGCCATTGAGTTCGAGAGCAAATAATGAAATTGACCATTATGTCTGATGTGTTTGCAGCCTCCGTGTGTGTGTGTGTATGGTTGCGTGGGTGCGCGCGCATATAAAAAGGCGAGGTTGTTTACAAAGGAAGCATTGAATTAGAAAAGGAAAATGTCAACTTTTATCATGCTACTGCACAACCATTTTGCATTAGTCAGAAAATATCCCCTGAAGTGGTGTAACATCCGCAGAATGTGATTGAGATAGAGAGGGAGACGGGGTGGGGGCAGAGGAAGAAGGGTGGGCCACAATTTAAAAGGCATACTTGAAAGTACTCGTGTGTAAAGAGTCCTGAGGCAGGTCATGTTGCTGTGTGACAGAGAAGCATTCGTCTTGCCGTGTATCTGACGTCCCAGGGTCTCATTGCGAGGGTTTGCCTGCGCTGCGTGTCGACTTTCTGTAATTAATAGCCAGTAGCCCCCCTCACCCCATCAAGGGACCAGGTGCTGCTTAGATCTGCTCTGGCATGGAAAGACAGCAGATACGCTGGTGGTGGGTTTCACTGTTATTGGGATAAAACTCACAGATGTCACCAACATCGCTCTCACTGTATACCTCTCAGCTGACTGTGTACATATAAACACGCAGCCTTAGACTCAAAACAAAGAGACGTATAGTCATTACGGTGGATTTTAATGGTGCGCTGCTGATGGATAGCTTGTTGGTAAAAGATATGGTTCATTTAGTCTACTTTGTGTCAAGCACCATTGTACTCATGTCCTGTGCTGTTTAGCAGGGCTTGCGGCCCTGACAGATTGCCATCCCGATGGGGAGATTTACCCAGCCAGCACTGCCAATGGCACTGACACCATCATTAGGCTTTGATCAGCTGCAGTCTGCAAGGGGAAGAAGAGAGTAATATTCTTGATCTAATTACTAGCAGACATTTCAGGCGGTGTAATGTGTGATTTAACCTCTTGTCAGAGGCTATAAAAGGAAGCTGGGTTAATCTTCCTGGCAACCTCTTTTCCATGCAGGGGAGAGTGCCTTTAAATTTCCTTCTCCCAAGAAGCTGGTAAAAAGCAGTATGTCAGTGTGGTATGCTAACACACCACGGCTGACTTTCTTCTTGAAATCTCTCAAGGCAAGAGTTCTCTGACCTTTGAATGTTAGCAACAGCTGGTCCGCAGGAACTCATGTGCTATGTGCATTTGGAGAATTGCAAGTAGAACAAAAAAGCTGTCCTTTTGACTTCTGCTTCTGCTGTGCTGCCTCCAAAAGGATTGCTTTGCAGCCCCCTTTGTCTCTCTCTCTTTCTCATTCTTTCACTCTTTCTTTTTCTCCATCACCACCCACACACTGCAGCACGATGAGTGCAGGAGACTTGATTGAACAAATAGATTGTAAGTGGAATCGAGGGGTTTGGGTTAATCAGTCAAACATAGTTAAACAATTCTTTGGACATGAAGGGATTAGTCTTGCCTGCGTTGAGCTCATCAGATCCCATTCTCCCCAGCACTGGCTTGGCTTTTAGGGCCAAGGGCCACAGCCTCTGTGGCTCCATGGAGAACCACACACGCACCCCTCAGCATGCTCCATTGCCTCTGAATGCCCCACCACTCTCCTCTCCCTTTGTTACCGAGTACAATTGGAATGATGGATTAGCAAATTAAATGCAGACCTTTCTATTCATGGCCATCCTTGCTCAAAGTCTCATTCACTGGATCTATCACAAACCTTAGTTTAAAATGGGTACTAGGTTCACTGTATGTCCTGTAATTCCTTCAGAAAAGTGTGTCTTAAAAAACAATTCAGTGACTCTTTCCTAACATAAAGGCTCTTGGTATCTTGTTTTCACAGGATGACTTCCTGTACATTTTACTCCCCTTTTATTCTGAGTGCTGATCTGATAGCAAGAAGCCCTGTGATGATGTGTTGGCAAGCTGAGTGCACAGCTGCAGCCGGGCTGAGTCTGCTTTAAATTACTTGTGTCATAGTCTCCTCCATGCTCCAAGAGCAGTGCCCCGACCCTGTTGGCCCGCAGATGATATTGACCTGCCTGCTTGGATTGAGTATTGTTTGTGGTTGAACCGATACCGGTACTGGTACCTGAAATTCAGTTGGTCCTAATGGTATCTTTTTTCAGCACTTTGTAAAGTCCAAACATTTTGATGAGCTTTCTCATCACTTTCTGATTTACATTACTTTATACCATGTTGGTCAGGAATTTCAGACATAGCCAGTGGCTGATTGTTGGCTGACGCTAATAAAGGTGCTAAGCTAACATCAACGAAGACAGTGAAGAAACTTATCCAAGTAACTAATTAATAACCTGAAGATATCAACGCCGTTGTCGATGCCTCACTTAAAGTTTCGTTGTCCATGGAGGGTTCAGCGTATTTGTTGCTGGCTACAGGCTGCGGCTACTCTGAGGAACTTTCAGGCTGTCAAACACGGTTCACTCTTCAGCTTTTAAATATGTTTGACCAGGCGTTTCCTCTGGTTGGACGTGCTGCCCTGGTCAGCTTTGCACCGACTGGTGATTACATGAATTGATACTTGGTAGTAGTTTTGGTAGCCACATTGTGGTGGAATTGTTTTTTCAAATGCCATCGTTTAATTTAGTGATTTCTGTTGGTGAAATTTGTTTTTGCAGTAGAGATGATGAAGTTTAAATTTATTTGTTTTGTATGTTTCACTACTGTCTCTACCACTGTTTTTAATCTCAGTCATATTCTTGAAATACAGGTGCAGCTTCTCAGCTGTGAAAAATTTCCCTGTCTTAATTGATTGGGCTAAATATATTTGGATTTTGGACTGTTTGGACAAAAAACCTAAGACTTTGAGACCTTTCAATGATTGTTTTTTTCTTACGACAATAACAATAACACTTAATCAGCAGATTAACCAATGATGAAAATAATCGTCAGAGTTACAGCCTCACCTATGACTGCGGTGTTGTAGGCATGTAATATTCATACAATTTGTGATACATTTTCATATCAGAAGGTTATATTTTGGCCAATGTTTCCATTATATTTTTATGGACTAGCCTTATATATCAGCCTCCACATTACAAAGGGCTCTGTGATTTTGCCCTTTTTAATTCAGTGCAGCCAAATTCAGTTTTTAAGCCCAGGTTCCACTTTGTTTGTCTGTTTCTGACTAAGGAGACAATACAGGACCCTGCTGTCTCTCCCTCCCTCTGTCCCAGTCCCTGTGTGTGTGTTTGTGTGTGTGTGTGAGGAGGGGGGGATATTGCTGTGCTCTGTAGAGACCCCAATTAGCAGGACTAGCAGGCCTCCTGAAGGTCACTCCCTGAGCTTTGGTGTGAGAACAGAGGAGTGCTGGGTCAGTCAGCAGCAGCTCTGAGAGTGACAGGGCTGAACTCTCATGTGGACCCAGGAGTTCTCACACAATAACCGTACTTTCTTAACTGCAACAGCAGTTTGCATATTCTCCATTTTTGCATTGCACAGTGTTGGCAAAAAGTGGCTGAGGATATTGCGAAAGGTCAAGTGTTCTCGGCGGACTGTCATAGTATACTGTGACCATATCTGAGAGATCCATTTGTCATTAGTTCCAAAGTCCCCTACTTCATCAGCCCGTGTCTGGTGTCGGCTATCTCTGCCTGATTGATGGCTCTGTCCTTATTGCAGGGAACGAGGGTCGATGGCAAAAAATTTGCTGCTGGGTGCATTAATGCTGTGCTCAATGGCATAGACCTTTGAGCATGCCTCATCAGTCTTGAATCATTGGACGGCCGCAGGAGATCTGTATGAGCGGGCATGATGCAAGAAAGCAAGAGAGAGAGAGAGAGAGAGAGAACGATAGAAAAAGGAGTTTTTATCATCTGGGCCAACTCTATTACTCATATGACTATCTGACTGGTCCAGGCTAGAGGAAGAGATGGAATATTTTGATTTAAGCTTAATGCGTTCAGGACCAGCCACACAGTATGAGGAAAAAATGAGTTTGTTAAAGGTTTTAGCACTGATACTTCAGCGGCTGGAATCCTATCAG
Source organism: Chaetodon trifasciatus (assembly GCA_037975065.1). Classification (NCBI taxonomy): domain Eukaryota; kingdom Metazoa; phylum Chordata; class Actinopteri; order Chaetodontiformes; family Chaetodontidae; genus Chaetodon; species Chaetodon trifasciatus. The sequence continues at coordinate 10,197,625 of JBBMOE010000011.1, forward strand.
ACCACTTAAATTTAGGCCAGGGTATTGTTTGAAATTTTCTGCAGTCTACCTGAATCAATACGATTATTGAGCTCCAGTATCAACAAAACCTTTTGATCTCTTTTTTCCCATTTTCCTGAATAAAAAAATTTACAAGTTCCCACATGTTACATTTAGCTTGTAGATTTTCTCACTTTGACATCCCAACACATCAACTGTTGTGCTAAAGATGCTCAAAAAGCTGCTCAGTCAATAATTGAATGATAATCATGAAATGGTGTTGTGATTGTTGGGTGACGTTTGGCTTGTTTTCTTTGGTACGGTAAGGATCTGTTTTCGTATATTAAGCCTGTACCCATGTAGGAGTGAAAATCCTGGTGCCATGACAACACCAGTACACACCAACAATATGTGTAGGCTCACAGTCAGACAGGCAGACAGACGGAGGCCCCGCGAGCCTTGGAGGGCCAGATGTTCCCATGCAGACACAGAGGTGAGATGTTTGCCATGCCGGGCCTGTGTTTGCCTGGCTCTCCACAGAGTCACCAGCTGGCTGCTCGGCACCCTGAGTCGATGTCTGCTGGGGAAAGAACTTTGGGCAGAGAGGCTCTCACATATACACAAAAGATGAAGGATAGACCACAAATGTCTTGTGTGTCGCCAGGGGCGAAAGGAACGCGTCTCATACAAGCCTGTTCGGTGGAGAAAGATCTCTTTTATTCTTGGGCTGCTCTGTAGATTCGAGAGGGACTGGTTTGGTCTCGCTGGAGGCCAGACTGAATGTCAGAGCTGCCATAGAGGCGGCTGACCTTACCAGCCTTGCGTAGACACAGGACGGAGACGGGTCAGCTTTTATCGAACATGTACACAGCAGGGTTTGGAATCGGCATTTACACATTTGTTTTTGGCTCGTAGCGCAGCACAGCATCTTCTTTGCTTCAGTTCTGTGGAAATCCACCATAACTGTATCTCAGTAATCCACTCTTACTAACAATATGCCTCCATAGAATATTAGTGACAGTTTTTCTTTGGCCTGCATTGAAAAGAGCCGCCATAATGTCTGAAGAATTATGCATCAGCTTTAGAAACTAACAATAACATATTCAAATTCTTCTTTGTTCATAATTGATTGAGTGGCCCACAGTTATTATAGCATCTGGATTCTTAAGACTGGAGAGCAGGACTTTTCCATATAAATGAAGGTGCGTTACGTTCAAGCCTTTGCCAAACAAGTTCGTTCGATGCTGATTAGGCCTATCACTGCCAGATTTGCCAGAGCTGAAGGGAGGGGCAACTGTAGCAACAGAATAGGCAACAGCAACCACAAGTATGGCGGCGGAGCCTGTGGCATCAGTGCTAACAGTGGTTATGTAAGTACTCTCACTGCCAGAAGGGGGAGACAAAAGTTCGGTGCTGCAGGTTTAAAATCGCTGGCATTTTTACAGACGTAGACACTACTCATGCTTTCACTGTGTCGCAAGTCACAGTTACGACTTTAAGGCGTTTAAACCAACAACGTGAGCAAGGCGTCAGCAAGAAATAAAACAGACTAATAGTAACCAAGATTATGTTTTTAATGCAGAATAGCGAAAGGTTGAATTGTCTGAGTGAGTGCTCCTGCAGAGTTGGACCAGGCATAAGTCTAATTAGGGCTTTTTCTTTATGTGTGTGTGAATTGATGCCGTATATATACAGCTCATACGGGAGAGAGGCCAGTTAGTGTAATGGCACAGTGGATAAATCTCTCACAGCAGGCCTGTGTAACACTGGAAGCTGTTTTTGTGCGTTAAGCCCTTTTAGGATGATTTGTGAGAGTCAGCGTTTGCTCAGTTCTGCCTGGCAGAGCTGCTCTGACCCCCCTCTTAAATCACCCTAGCTGCGCTTGCTAACAGGCCAGGGCTGGTTAATGCTGGGTCAATAATATGGGTCTGGGTGGCACAAACGCACAGAGTCTTAACTTTTTTTTCTGTTAAACACAGCGTACATGTCAATAAGAAGATACTGGAAATACTAGAGGAGGTCATTATTCCTGTGGAGGAAAATCACTGGTGTATATGAATGTTTGCCTGTCGTTTCCTATGCATGAACATAAATGCGTGTTTGAGATAGAGAGAGATGGGGGAACAGCTGCATTGATTTGGTCTTGTTTGCTGAGTACTCGGAGCAGAAATGTAAGCCGTGGGAACACCTGGAGAGAGGGGAAAATGGGAGAAGACATACACACACACACACACACCTCTGATGTGTGAGGGCAGCCTGGGATCCCAATCAGCAGCACTTAACAAAGCTTTCCTCTTTCTCCCTTTAATCGCAGGCTCAATTTGTCACTGGGGTGTCCAATTTCTGATAAGCGCTTTGACTGAAAGCGGCGATGTGGGTGTGGGGAAGAACACAAAATGGATGCACCTGCTAACAAATGAAATCAAACCACTCCATCTTCATTTCCCCTTTTTCCGCCAGCTGGAACAATGCTGCCGCGCTTTAGCTCTTAGAACATTGAGTTATTTCCTGCTAACCAGGGAGAAGGCTGGCTGACTTACAGTCAAATAGTTACCAGCATGCTCAGAAGTCTGCTTTTAAACCTCTGATGGACAACTGGGCCCCAGTTCGCTGTCACATCTGAAAGGAATTTGTCAAAAAGCTGATTGCATAATTGCATCTTAGTCACAGTGTATTATTTTGTACAAGTTTGGGAATCAACAAACTCTTGTCTTTTTTGTTTCCAGAGCAGGACACGTAGGTCATATGGAATATTTGAGTCGATCAGTTCAGCTCAGGCTCACCTGTTTGTTTAGGATTCTTCATCTTGCCTCTTCCTTTCTATGCCTCTTTTAACTGAGCATTCACACAAGCAGGCAACCTGAAAAACCAGCAGCTGCCACCACACATACCGTAACACGCACAGATAGTAGATTTATGGGAGTGTCGTATCTGTCCATCTCCATTGTTCTAACCATGGCGTTCTAGTCCCGTTCCAGACCTCAGTCCTGGCGTCTGACACAGCGGCATGTGACTCAGCACATTATTGTCTGGTGTGATATGGGGATACTTGAAGATAACACCGCTGTGGACATGAAAGGAGCAGTGTTCCTCTCATAAGTATGAGCGACATCTCTAAGTTGTGTGATCTGATGGTTACCAGAAGGCTCGAGTTCCTCCAGAGGATAAAGGGTCTGTTCCACGCTGCTTTCTTGCATTCCTGTGCTTGTCAGTGTTTCTCCACTGTTGTCATTTCTTTTCCATCAGTTGGTCCATCATGTTGGTTCAGACTGAAATATCTCAACAGCTCTGCTAATGAAATTTTGTACAGACTTTCATGCTCCCCAAACTTTCTTCGTCAAGAAATATTTCAACATCTAATTGATTGATTTCCTGATGATTTTGAAATTTGGTACAGAAAGTCGAATAGTAATAACTTTAGTGATCCCATAACTTGTCATCTATCCTCATCACTTGGTGAAAATTTCCTTTGGTTTGTGATCAAACACCTGCAAAAGTCATGGCATTCCCATTAGCCTCTGCTCTACTTTGTGTTCAGTGCTAATTAGTTAGCATGCAAACACGCTAAACTAGTATGGTCAAAATGGTGATTGTGCTAAACAGCAGCAAGTTTGCATTGTTATCCTGAGCATGTCAGCATGTTTATGTTAGCATTCAGTTGAGCTACAGGCTCACTAGCATGACTGTAGACTCTGTTAACAACAGCTTTCAAGTCCCCCTATCGAGTCAATCTGGTGAGATTGTAGTGCTGCAGTAAGAACAGGCCCAGCCTCTGAACATCGTCATGGATGGTTTTAAAACAGCCTCTGATTAATGTGACTAATTTCATGTGTTGAGAATTAATTAATGTGAGATGTATTAAGAGTGTGAGTAAATCAAGTCCAATCTCTAGAGCTGCTTCATGAGATCTTTGCTTTTCTTTTACAACACGTCAGATCTTTTTTTTTCCTCCCTCAAGTGGTTTAAAGCTGTCATGTCTGAGAGTAGGCTGGCTTATTCCTCATTGAGGCATGCGCAGCTTCTGGCTGCACTCTGGATGGATTTGCAGCAGATAAATAAATAACTAGGCTGGCACCCCTCACTTTGGATCCCCTCTGTTTTGGCAGGCCATCCACACTGCATTTTCTATCAGGTGTAAACATGTCTGTCAAACGGCGCAGCCAGGGGCCTCGGCATTTTGGCATTCATGACGCCACGCGTGCAGCACTGCCAGCCCTTTCTGTCTGCCCACCTGACCTTGGCCAAGCTTGACATGACTGAGCACACTTAGCTCTACCTTCCACATTTGTAGAGCTCTTCGGGAAGCCAAGTGGGCTTAAGTGGCCGTTAGTGAAACTGACCCTAAGTTGAAGAATGGACCTTGGCTGGCTCTCCCAGCAGCTCTGACGTGGTGGACGGGTAATGGCCATGACATAGCTCTGGCAAAGATAGCCAGGACTAGGACACTCGCTGTCCAATATCTTCTCATCCCCTCATCTCACCACCTTTTCTGTCAACTGCTCCACTGTGAGATCCTCCAGCAGGCCAGAATGCTCTAAACTACTGATGTGAAAACAAGAGTCTGATAAGAGACCGCATACTTTTGAAGTGTGTTTCTTTTCCATAGCTTCATAGTACACAGCTCCTCTAAGAGCCTTTGTTCTCATTATGAAACCAACTTTCAGGTAGCAAAGAATTAGCCCATCCAGCTATGGACTCTGCATTATTCTGGGGGCATGCTGTCTCTCTCCGCTCCATATCCACCACCTCACCTCAGGGAACTGTCACTTTTTCATCAGTTAGTTACTGAGCGTTCATACAGCCTCCCAGTTGTTTCACAGACCCCTCCCTCGCTCTAAAGAAGAGTAGTTTCAAGTAGCTGTCTTCCTCTCTCCCACACTCCTGCAGTAGTTTCCTTGTTTGACAGTTTTATCCCCGTCACACCGCAACTTGGAAACCACTATTTTACAGACTTTCAATTTGTGTGTGAGTTTGGGTTTGGGCTGGCTGTCGTCTCCTCGTTTCCACCCTCACTATCGTGACCGTCTCCCACTCTCTCACCCTTTCTCTTTTGGTGTGAGATAACAGTCCAGGTTGATGAGGGGTCTCTGCTGACTGAAAAAGCAAACGGCCCGTTCCAAACGCCCCAGGATGTGCTGGAGTCATCAGGATCCATTGTGTGAGACTGTGAACCAGCCTGTCGCAGCCTAACATGCCCATGGTCTTCTGCTAGCAACAGAAATCCTTTTCTACCTCTGTTGTTTGTAAAGCCTGATGGGCTATTGAAGGCCACACTGATGTGTCATTTCTTCCTCTAACATGCTTAAGAGCCAAGGCTTTTTCCCCTTTCTTTTGACAGAACACTCTAGCTTGGTATTCAAGGGTAAAAAGCTGTTCTCCTCTTCCTACATCTTTTCTTTCTTTACCTCCTATTCAGAGGCTCAGCTTGCAAAGAAAAGTAATTTCACTTTCTCTGTCCCTGAGAGAATCAACACAGTGAAGTTGCATTGAATTTCTACCGCAACATTTTTTTCTTGGCTCTATTTCAGACCCATAACCTGGGGGTAAACATGCAATTAAAATAACAGCAGCCTGCTTTCTCCTCCACTCCTCTCCTTCAGCCGTTAGCACAAGCAATGTACAACATGGTGACTTGGTTCTCCTAATTGCTTTTGCTTTTAATTGGTATAGAAAAGCTGTTAATATTCAACCAGCAACCAAACATACTGTCTCACCTTGTTTTTTGGTTTTTTTTTTCTATATTGTTTCTCCTCACTAATATTGCTGTATGTGTCTTCTTCTAATGAGCTTATTTTTGGTGCACAGTTTTCACTTTTCTTCACGTGTTACTGCTGGTTTTCACGGATGATTTCCTATGTAGTTAGCCGACGCAATTCCCAAAAATCTAAGAAATGCAGATCGTAGTTGATGAGGAGGACGTTGATCAAAAGATTTGGCATAAATGCAGTCAGCTGGTCTGATTTCCTAATGGCTTGCATCTATCCTCTTCCTTATTCTCTTCTTTGCGCTTCTTTTTTTTTACTTTTCAGATGGCTTTCTGTTTCTCCTTCCCCACGAGGAATGAAAAGAAAATATAGGTCAGCTTTTATGGGAGCAATTTGACACATGACACAAGCCATGCGCATCACTTGCTCAAGTCCTGCTTTGTCTGCTTGTCTTTATTTGTCTATAATGAAAGCCACACAGTTATTCGCACACTTTTATTACAGTTCTATAAGTAGCTGGTGGAGACTTGCCTAGTCACGGCCCCCCCCTCTAATACTCTGAGAACCCTGTGGTGTCTGTCTGCATTGGGCTGATAGTGTGAGACGCCTGGCTAAACTCCACCCAGCCAATCCCTGCTCCACAGGCCTGCCCAGCTGGCTCTGCTTGGCCTCCACAGACGCAACTCTGTTTCCACTCAGGACAGGAGGGGCTGTGTCTGTGTCACAATGGCTACTAAGCCACTGGGGTAGACACCTATTTGCTTGGATGGGTGGATGGCTGGAGAGTCGAGCCCTGTTCCAGACCAGGCTAAAACCCCTGCATTGTGGACAGAGAGCAGTTTGGACTCAGCAGAAGCCAGCCGCCGAGTCAGTCACATGCTGATTACGACCTGAGGAGAGGCACCTCCAATTTTAGTGAGCTCGGTCCCGGAGTGGACTCAACACTCTATCAGGTGTTGTCATCCTGCTCCTGATACAAATAGTCCATGTGTTGAAAAAGCCTCTGTGGGGGTGGGTGCCTTTGTAGAAAGCGCCAGTGTTTGGCGTGTGATGTATATTTGAAGTCGCTGTGGCAGTGGTGCTGATCCGCGAGTCAGTAGACGTCAGGCTTCTGTCTGTTGGGTTTCATCTCCTCCTGCTCTGCGCTGCAAAGCAGAGTGTCAGCTGGGGCATTACCATAGGCTGACCTTTGCCGCAGCACTCCCCACTGCACAGCTTTCTGACATTCAGGGGCGCTGTGGGGGAGGCAGGAAGGGGGTGGGCTGATGGCCTGTTGGCTGTTTTTTGCCTGTAGTGTGTTGATGTGTGTGTTCTTATAACAAATGAACTGACAGTTTCTGCTGGTGTATGTTTTTTCCCACATCATTTCACTCTCTTGCCACTGTTCCGCTTTTGAAATCCCTAGCAAAGACACTGTTGTATTTGATATTTAGTTTTCCTCCACCCCAGACCTTCCTGTTGTCAAAGAGATTGCTGTTATCTTTGTGTGAAATCTTGGCACCCTGATAAATGAGAGAGAGCTGGAAATCTTGCCTGCTGACATCAAGGCGCTATGTACCTAAAATCCTTCCAAGGCAGAGGGAAAAGAATAACATATCAGGCCAATTAAAGTTAATGCATGGTGACACGCTGAATCGAGGGCAGGGATTGCTGCCATATGGCGGTCCAGGCTGTAAATCAGAAAGCAGGGGAACGGGAGGAGGATGAGAGGAGTGGGAGGCTGGGCAACAGAAAGGGTGACGCAGCACCAACACCCCCAAATCCTCAGATCTGTCTCAAGACTGCAGCTTTGCCACCCACCACTCTCCCCCTCTCTTTTCTCCCTTCCTCCCCCCTGCCGCCCTGCCCCTGCAGCACCCCAAGGTGCAACGCTCTCAGGTATCTGTGTAGAACTTGGCAGCTTCATTAAGGCTTGTTTTCTCTCCTCTCGCTGGGAGGATTTAAATGAGCTGTCATCCTGACCTTTTTGAGCTACTGCTTTTTAAAGCAAGTTCAGCCCCCCCACCACCCCGAGCCCGCCACCCGTCTTTCTCTCTTTCCACCTTTCTCTCTCGCTTTGTCACTCTTTCCTCCACTTGTCTCTTCTCCCTGCAGGGGGGAAGACACTTTTAAGCCGTCACCCTGCGGCAGACAGGCATGCCAAGGTTGTTTTGTGGGTAATTGCCTCTCTCATAGACGCTGTTTGTCTGTGCACACTTGCCGCCCTCTTCTGATGCCACGCAGCAAAAGGGGAGGGCACGGACTCTGTAGACTTAATTTGCTCCCTGACTGTTCTTCAGTGCTGATTAAGCAAGCATCTGTGGTGTTTTGAATACAGCAGTAAGCCAAGTGGAGCATGGCTAACGTTTTCTCCCTCTCTATTACATCAGGTTATTGCACAAAGTGGCAGGCATTTATTGGCGCTGTAGCCCAGTTTATCCCTTTCTTTCCACCACAGCCTGAGCCAGCTCCATTGTTTAATGTCCCCAAAATAAAGGCCTCTTGGAGGTCTAGGGGACTGCAGTATTGATCAAAGACTCACTAACTTGTCAGCGCGAGGCCTCTTGAGTGTGTTCTTTTAGAGTCTACAGGAATCATTAATTTCCTCCGCCATGGTCTAGTGGAGGTGGAGACGTAGAGCGCAGGTAGCAGGGTCCAACTAGCTGACTAACATGCAGGGCAAGGAGGAGGAGGGACGGAGTCGATTTAAAGCTGCCAGCCCCTCAGGCCCAGTCTGCCCGTTTTACTTCAGCTGTTTGATGTTTAATTGAAGTTGTTATTGGCATCAAATGTCACCTTACCTGATGCTCCAGGTGTGAATCAGTTTCTAATTGAAAGGTAACTGTGTCTCCCTCAGCCCTGTGCCTCCGGGGATCAGCCACAGAGTTCTATTAGTCTGGACCCAGCCTCTGTATCACCACGCACCATGTGCTGCCTTGCAGTTATGTCTGACTGCTGACCTCTCCCCCTCTCACTCTCTCACTCTCACTCTCTCACTCTCTCTCTCTCTCTCTGTCTCTCTCTCTCTCTCTCTCTCTCTCTGCAGTGTGAGGAGAAGTGTGTGTCCCATGTTGCATTAGTGTCTGTGTGAAATGCTGGCCTGTCTGCCAGGGCCAGGTGACCTCCCCCTCCAGCTTCTCCCCCACACGCAGATGAACACTGGACTTCAGAAATGTAAGTACTGATCTTGGGACACACACAAACACACATACACTATTAACTACCACCACCATCCCACACAACAAACCAAGCTGTTACAATCCTGCTGCCCGCCCCGCGTCAGATGCCCATGCCAACCCTGGCCTCGTTCTTCTCTGCAGCTTTGTGTTAAAACCAGAAAGAAAGAGAGAATATTTTCGTGCTCCAGGACCATAGATCTGCCTTCAAGGGAAATTAGGATGAACTGCGCCATTAATTTGCTGATGAACAGTGAACTGTCCCCCTCCCTCCCTCCCTCATCGCTCCTGAAGATCTGTCTGCCACAAGAGTATGGTCCTTTGTGCGTGCTACAGCACTGTCACCACATTCATGCATTAGGTTTGACCATCTCAGCTACTTTTCACCATCAGGAAGAGTCGGTCACTGTCAGACTCGCAGACAGATTGCGGCTGAGTGGTTGTGCCCTGATGATCTTGTAATGTGAGTGAATTTAAGAAGCAATCTGCTGCCCCGGGTTTAATGGCAGACTAGTCAGAGCTGGCCCAGTTAATTCAATGTGTTTGAATTTCACAACTCAACTGCTGACAAACTTGGACTCTCGCTGTGTGAGGGGAAGCAGCACAAATGGAGAGTTGAAGTCAGCAGTCACCAACGAGAGCTGAGGCAGGATCTGGATCTGCCAGTGAGATTGGAGGAGATTAATGTCAGACTAGTTGATAAATAGAAACAAGTCTTTCTGTTTTAGATACATTCAAATGTGCACGTTCACATTTGTAATAATGCGTGGTCTCAGTGATGCCTGCACACAGTCATTGTTGCATATGCTGTGCTGTCAGTCTCTTTGTCTGTGACACAGCGAGCCTTTTAGATATAGCCAAAAGATCAATCACTTCCCCGGCATTGATTATAGCCCATCCAGTTGGTCAGCTTTATTTATTCGATCATAAAAAGTCTACGTCTCCTCTTCCCTCCTGCCTCTTTCTCTGAGTGGAAACTCAGCCCCAGCTTGACCCATTTCTACAGCAGTTTTTTTTTTTTTTGTTGTAAAATGCTCCAGCTCATCAAGACTGTAATTTCAGAATCACAGTAATCAGCCAACCCCCAGGAGATCAGCGAGCGTGAGGGAGTCTGCTAAGTGCCAACGTCTGTTGCCTCACTCAGGCAGGCTTGTGACATGGTGCAGCCATCAGCTACACTGTTTCTCTGCTCTTCCTTTATGTGACACACTAAGGCACATCAGAGCACGAGGCGCAACTGGAGTTCAGTTTGTTTTTCTGCCCAGCGCTGTAATCCATCTCGCTGATGGAGCGTGCTTCTCACAGGCCAGTCATAGACATGTAATTTCAATCTGTTTTTTTTTTTTTTTGCTCCTCGTCATTCTCTCATAATGCTTTTCCTTTTCATCTCCTCTTCAAAGTGTCATTAACAGACACAGCGTTACATCAAACACGGTGGAGCTGTTTTTCATTTAGACAAAATCATTTCTATCAAAGCGCCATAGGAAAAAGTGGATCAAAAAAAAAAACTCTGTCCGCCACCCAGCCCCGTAGACCGGCTTCTGCATATCTGCATTCTGTGCGGTGGTAGCGTTTCGAGTTCTCTGCGCACTGCCGCACACAGCCAGAGCTCAGCCCTCATGTAACACTCTGCCATCTCCCTCCTGGCTGTCCACAAGACTCGTTGTCTCTGCAGAGCCCCGTCGTTCAGCCAGCATGGAAGATCATTTGACAGCTTAACTCCATGAGGGATGTACTTGACTGCTTTTAGGTGAAATTCACAGACCAGTTGTCACAAAGGTGAAATCTTTATTTGGGACACTGTCAAGTTTCCACAGACAAAAAAGCCTGGATGTAGAGTTAAGAGAGCTCCAATTTGTATTCCCATTTGCATCTTTGTGCACTGTCCTTACCGCTACTCAGTACACCTTGATGCTCAGCCTTGTGTTACAGACTCTCGTCTTCAACACTTTCCCCTCCCTCTACTTTCACCAAGAAGTCTAGATCACCAGGCTCGCCGTGCTCTGCGACCTCTCCTGCGGGTGATTCTGTGCATAGGAGAGTCATTTAAAGTTATGAGCTCACAGGTTGCTGTCAGAGGCAAGGCCAGAGCAGCTGCTCTATTTATCATCAGGGAGTGACTGTTAACAGATGATGGCTGTGAAATGTAAAGGCTGTTAGAGGAATACATCAGGTACGCAAAGAGACAGTGGGTCACAAAGAAAACAGCTCATACTCCAGGCAGGATGACTCAAGTACCACGAAGTGGCCCTTGGTCTTCAGTTCTTTCAGGCAGAACAAACAGTGAGCACAGCTGGGCCACTTGGCTGATTTTCACATCTCAGTCCCTGTTGAGATCAAAAGCAACCATCCTCTCTTCCTCTCCTTATAATATTTTTCATTTTTCAAAGGTCATCAGCATGGGATGCTCCGCTCAAATGTCTGTAAAAATATAAGGAGTTGGCATCGTGTGGGAAACCAGATTCACATGTCTAATTTGAATCTGAAGCCTTAGACCTAATTTCCTGCTCTTGTGTGAAAATTGCAATTTACAGCAGCATGAGCCCCTGCCCCCTGCTGCTTAAACCTTGTTCAATAAAAACACTAGTTTGAATAAAAGAAACCCTAATTAGTGCCTGCTGACTGTGCACTTGTGTTCCAGCTAGCTAGCTAGCAGCGGGGTAATTAACGCATGGCCAGACTGGCCTCTTTCCCCTGTTCCCTCCCTGGGAACGTGCTTAGCTGGAGATCTGAGAGATGCTATGCTCGCAGCCGCCTACAAACTTCACTCATATCCTCATTAACCCTCCCTTGATGCTTTAAGCTCTTCAGCTAATCCAGGTTTCAGGTTAAGGTTGAAATGCTAATAAGCTACACTTGCTTACTAGGACACATAATCAACAACTGCCAGAATCCTTAAACAGATGTAAACAGTGAGAGGTTGATTTTATCCACTATTAGGGGAACAGTAATTTACCGATTTCATTCGCATTTTACAGCAGTTCTGTTAAACTCTCCATTATGATTTTTTTTTTTTTTTTTATCCCAAAATGCCTGCCTAAGCTTTGTTAACAATGTATAATCCCTTTTCCAATTTAATGGATTGGTCAGTTTCCAGACATTGACATTGCTTTCTTTGCTACTTGCCTGAGTCTTACAACTTAAGTATAAAACTCATTACACAAGTGCCAGTGGCAAGGAAATAACACTGTACACGGTTACATGCTTGTTGCCGTTTTCCTTGCTATATTTTTCAATCTAAAAGGAAGTGAAAGCTATATTTCCCCTCTGTCTTCAAGATTTCACATGGTTAAATTTCCATAAATGACAATCAGAAACTGCACACACATTTGTATTAATATATCCTTCAATTCAGGGATTATGTTAAATTTATACATCTCATTATTTAGAATCTCCACAGTCTATGAAACAAAACCTGGTCCATATTAAGACAAATGTTTGACCCCAATTAGAAACCTGTACAGAAACCAAAAGGTGTTCTCGTCTCAGTTGAAGCTCTTTAAGCGTGTTTTGATCAATCAGTCTTGCATGCTTGTATAAATAACCCCCTGCTTCACCCTTCCATGTTGGCTCAGTATGTACACTTCTTTCCCCGCACAGCTCCTCTGCGCCTCTCTGAACACAGAGCAACCCCTGAAAGTTACTGTGGTCTTTTTTACGCTGTCCACAATCCTTGTTTCATCCAGAAGATCTTATTCCCATGAAATGATGAACGATGTTTTATTCATTGCAACAGCTGATGGTACTCTCTTCCCACCTACTTACAACCCTTTCTACAGCTACATTGACATGAGGTTGCAGACCGAGGAGGCTGTGCCAAAATCTCACAATCTCTAAATATATCTTGAATACTTGACAGAAAGCAAGTTGCATTTATCAAAGTGTAGTTTATTGTTTGAAATCGTATGCTTTGTGTACTGAATGTAACCCATTGATACCTTGAAAACTGGCTATGATAACACATAGCAATCAAACTGCTTTTGTATTTATTTAGTCTGGCTCTCTGTCATTATACGAAACATCATTGCCGACAAGGTCATTAATCATTACCTGTGTTTGACAGGTGAAGTCCATCCTCAGCATGTCTGTGAGCTGGTGTGTAAGTGTTCATTTATCTGTGTTTGCTTACCCTGGCATTTATTTAGTGACAGACATTAGGCCTCAGTGATGGCGGGTGTCGAGCTCCAGCTCCTTGGCCCAGACCCCTGCATTAATGAGGCTGCCATCAGCAGGCTGAACACTTAGTCACAGCAGCCCCCTGTGTGCCGCCCCATACCGGCCCTGCACATCGCTACCCATTGTTTCCTGTTCACAAATAAAGCGGGAATTAATTAGCCAGTTGGCACAACTCTTGGTGCCGCCGTGTCAGTGCTTGCAGTTCAGCTCTGTGCCTCATCCCTCAAGCCCCGTCTGTCTGCTGAGGGACTGAGCATAACGGCCTCGGCCGCATGAAACTGCAGACCTTTGCCAACAATTCAGACATGTCAAATTACTGCTCACTCAACGGCAGAGAGAAGTAGCCTGTATGCTGCAGTGGCACATCTGTTTTACCTGAACTGAAAAGTCCCCTCAAAAAAAATGAGAGTAAATAAAATGTGGCTCAGTAACTAGTCAGACCAGTGATCCTTCCACAGATCAGCTCCACTCATGTCCATCAGTCCAAAAGCTGTGGTGTAAGTAGGTCAGACTGGCGGGGCTGTGGTGACGGGGAGAGTGAAACAGAGGAAAGCAGGGAGAAGAGCCTGTCACTCTCTAAAACGATTATCACTGACTGTTATTGTGTTGGTGAAGAAGAGTGGAAGTGAAGCACACTGCGATAAGATAAAACATGCAATCACATCCACCGGACTGAAAATGGGCACATTATGTACAAGACGCTGCGTGACACCCGCATGATCCTGCCGCACATTTTGAACAGGCTCATAAATGAAACACACCCTCACGCTCACACATGCACAAACACATAATCATGTTCACATTGTCACTCTGGCATTGTTAAATTTAGCCACGGTGCTTAGCAGGTGTAACAAATGTCTGCGAGCTGAGGCCTGGGAGGTGTTCCCGCAGATCAGAGACGCTGCTGCTGTGTCTGATTACTTGTCTGCTGTCATGGAGCTCTGCTCTCTGCATCTATCTCCTTCTTTCCTTCCCCATAAAGCAGCCACAGGGGACCATCACTGCTTTGCTTATTCTTTGTTTAGTTTGTGATTCAGTAGCAAGCAGCCCCCACCGCCCCACCTCTGATGCATTCTTATTGTTTGCCCGGATGCTACGTCAATTAAGGCCACTAAAAGCTTCTGACCTCAAAGTCACAGACCCCACCACAAAATTGGATTTTAGACTGGGAATTTGTCGGTCTCAATAATTCAGCTGAGAATGAGATTGGAAATGTCTTTGTCCTCGTGAGATGGAAGCTGCGAGGGTTTTAGGAGAAAAACAGCAAGGTATGCAATATGAGAGCGCTTTCCAAATCAGGTTCCTCTCAGCTCCTCACATTACAGCTGATGTGCTCTTTTGTGTCATATTCACTTCTTCCTGGGTTGAGGTTGTCTGTCTCATTGTACCTCTCCCCACTCTTCTTGCTTTCTCTCTGTCTCACCTCTGACCTGTCCTGTCCTCCACCCTAGGGGACACCACACAAAGGATGAGATCCGCTCCGTTTCCAACCCCTGCAGAATTGGATGCATATGCTAAGAAAGTTGCCAACAACCCCCTGACCATCAAGATCTTCCCCAACAGCGTCAAAGTCCCCCAGAGAAACCACGTGCGTCGTACAGTCAACGGGCTGGATACGTCAGGCCAGCGCTACAGCCCTTACCCTTCCTCTCAGGCCAGTGCGAAGACAGGCCTCCTCGCCATCATCAAGGTGCCCACAGTTAAAGGCATCCTCAAAGATTTTGATGGCAGCCGGGCTCGATTGCACCCTGAAGTCATCATGAACCCTCCCACTGGACCCTACCAAGTGGCTTCGACCAGCACTTTAAACCACCACCCACCTCTGGCCAACCTTCCCCGTATTCAGCAGAGCTTGCCCCTTCAACCACAGGACCCACCTCAGACTCTACAGATGCCCCTTCCTCAGCAGCAGGGTCACACCCAGAGCCTCAGACACCATCCCCCCATGGCCCAGCACCCTCAGGGCCCACCCAGACTCCAGACTCTGTCTCAGCACCCAGCCCTTGGCCACCCACAAGGGCCCCCTACCGTCATGCTTCAGCAGCAGCACCTTCAGCAGCAGCCGCCACCTGGCCTGCAGGGGAGCAGAAAGCTGCCAGATGGCGACGCTCCGCCTAATGTTACCGTCTCTACCTCAACCATTCCACTCTCCATGGCTGCTGGGCTGCACCAGGGCCGCCAGGCCGACCTGAGCACCATTGTGCATCAGATCAACCAGTTCTGCCAAGCTCGGGCCCAAGGTGCAGGAGCCACCTCCATGTGCGAGGGCCAGATCGCCAACCCCAGCCCCATCAGTCGTAACCTGCTTATCAGCGCCTGCTCCAGGGTGTCCATGCACAGCAACCCTGCCACCCCTGGCTTCCCCCCACCCAACTGCATTCTTGGCCCTCAAGAGAAAGCCACCGCCCTGGTGGGAGCTCACCCACCATCAAGCGTGGCTGCTATGAACCACTTGCCTTCCAACCATACTGATCTCAAGCAGCAGCACCACCTGCAGCATCTGCATCCACAACAAAATCAGCAACAACAACAGCTACAACATAACACACAGCATCAGAAGATGCGCTCTTGGAATCAACATCAGTTGGCTCATGTACCCCACATTCAGAACGGTGGGACCCATCTCTGCAAGCAGCCCTCCAGGGACCCCGCCTTCCATTTTAAGGGCATGGGCTACCCCGCAGAGGTGTGTGTGGGTCAGCCTTACACTCTTAAACCTCCTGTGGAGAGGCCCACCCCCTCTCCCCCTGTCAACAACAACGGCATGCCGGGTCCCATGGCCCACTACACTAATGGTCACTACTTCCAGTCCCACATTTGGAACAGCAGCATCCTACCCACACCCAACAGTGACAGCTCCGGGTCTCAGGACATAGCCATGCCATTCCACGGTGCGGGCCCAGGGGGGTGCACCACGTTAGACTGTGGGCCCCCTGGGGCCCCCCATTACAGGCTAGGAACGAGCTCCTCCACCTCCTCCTCGTCCCAGACTAATCTGATGCAAACGGCAGATTACTTGGGTGGGGACTTCCAGACGCCCTATTTCCGTGATCAGAATCTAGGGTTGATGGGCAAGATGCACAGGCCTCCTCTGAGCAGGGTAGGTCCAGAGGTCGGGGATGGCAGAACCGCTCTCATCCAGCACCCAGGGTACAGATAAGCTATGGCCTTGTCTACACAACAGTTATCAAAACCCCTTTGTTTAGTCTTAAGAGAGGAAACACATGAATAAAACTAAATTGATAACTTAAACAAATGACCGCTAATGTTAAAGAGGGTAAATTAATATATTTAATGAAGAACAGTAGTTTTTTTCTTCTTTTTTTGATAAATCTTGCAAGTGATCAATTGCTAGTTTTATTTTTGTTGACGAGTGCTGTTACCTGGCACTTAAGGGAACTTTTCCGTGTGTGTGTGTGTGTGCGCACATCTGTACTGTGTGTGTCATTCCCACTTTCCTCTATTGTACTATCTGTGTGCCTGGATCTGAACAGATCCTGTGTTATTTCTACTTCAGAACTATCGGTTAAGTTTTCTTATGCATGTAGAAAAGAAGAAAAACAGACCCCTCATGAAAATAGCAACATCTGCTCATGGATGTTTTTTGTTTGTTTGTTTTTACAGGGTCATGTCAGGACCTTTTTTGGCTATGACTAGTTTTATTAGACAAGTTACTAGTATTCATTTTGGTGTTAACGCTCAAATGTCATAGTAACTTCAAGATTAAACACAATCATTTGAGGACAGAAGAGAGAGTAACGATCTTGTATCAGTGCAAAGCCATCCGACACTGGAGACTAAGTACAGCTGGAAAAGCTTGCTGTATGCACATGTACACAGAGCTTTTCTTCTTTTAAATGTAATTATTTATTTGTATAGTAGGACTATTCGAGATTGATTCCTCTCTGTCAGTTAAGGAAGCCTGTAATCAGGTTGTTTGTACATAGTAAAGATCCAGCAGGGAACAAATAATGTTGAAAAGCCGATGCTCTGTCCTGCTGAAAATGCTGCAATGAATTCAGGTGTTTAAAAAAAAAAACTTGTTATCAACACCAGGAAGGTTTGGCAACAAGATTGTGAAATGTTTAGAGCAGAAAAAGTCATGAAAGATTATCTCTGATACCTTGAAATGGCCAAAGTCAGGTTAACAAGGACACACTGTTATTAGGATGTGCCATTTTATGTTTGTTTCCTTTTCTGATCGTTTTTGTAACTTTGACAAATGTATTACTTGAATGTTGAGATTATTTGTTTTGCAGGTATTGAGGAGAGTTAGTCACGAGGACAAAACTCTGGAGTAGAAGAAATAATAGTGTTACTAATGTCATGTAGACCTGAACTACGAGCCTAACCAGAGTTTTGATCCTGACAGCAGGAACTTAAGTGAATTAAGTTAATGTGTAGTTGCTACTGATTCTGATGTGAAGTCTGCTTGAAAAGACCAAATTGATCACTTGCAAGATCACTTGGACGTAAACAAAACTGACCTTTAAGTTTAAAGTGAAACAGCAAATGCATTGTTTATTTTATTGTACACTGGCTTACCTACTAGACTACTGTAACTTTAAAGTTTAATGATTGTGTGTGAATGTTGCCTGCTGATGTGTGTGCGTGTGTGTGAGTGCATGTGCGTGTGTATGAGAGAGAGAGTGTGTGTGTGTGTGTGTGTGCGTGCGTGTGCGTGTGCGTGCGTGTGTGTGTGTGTGTATAAACACAATGACGCCCATGTTTTGTTCACCTAACTCCCTAACAGCCCTTAAAAAGCCTTAAGTGTTTGGTCCTTGGACTTCCCTTGAAAATGAGCATGGTTTTAATGAAAACCCCAAATAATACAGAGAAAGAAGATGGTGAGGATACAGAAACAGCAATTTTTGGCTTCTTTTTTTCTGGTCTTTTTATTTTAATGAAGTTTTGTTGAATAGACACAGCAATTCCTTAGAAGTTCTTTATTATGGAAAGCAAGAAAAGGAGTAATATTTTGTAATTATATATTTTAGCAATGTGTAGTTACTGAGCTGTAACATTTTTTTTTTCCAAGTTTCAAAGCTTCAGTTTGCAGTTGTGACTATTTATAATACTTGATTTGCTTGTTATTTAAATTTTATTTTCTTCTTTGTTTCTTGTACTATTGCTGTGAAATGGAAGACGGTCCATAAGCCTTTCTTTTGTGTCATTCTGTACGACCGATAAGAGGCAAGAGCGTGAGAGTTGTGCTACTCTTTTTGTAATATTGTAATAATAAAATAAAGTTCTAATTTATGCTTTGAAATGAGTCTGAACTGTTTGGATTATGTGCGACATCAATTTAAACTGATTCTGAAAACAGGTGTGCAGTTATCACATGTCTCCTTCAATCTGCATGAGCTCCGTCTTGGAGAGATACCTCACTATTGTCATCCCGTCTGACAGTTTAGGTATGCTACTAATCACAGATTTGTTTCTTACATAATCAGCCTTACAATTGGCTGACCGGCTCAGAGGGCCTGTCTAAACTACACAGAATTTGTAAGTGTGACGGGTGGTGCTGTAGGTGGTCATTGCTGCACCAATTTCTGTGCTTTCATGCCCTTTTTCAGGCCTCCCTCTGCCAAATAGAAACAGGAAGTAGAGTAGACAAAGCCAGCTGTGAAATCCGCAGGACTATCTGGCTGCAGAAGATTTAGCTTGTCTGGCTGTGATGAAAATGGGACTTGTATAAAGGGCACACAGCAGGAGGGCAGGATCAGCACCTTCGTGATCAGTATTACTCCATGAAGGATTTTGAGCGATGCCAGAGGTGCCAGCGGGTTATGGCCTTTGTGCAGAGAGGATGTGCATCCTGTTCAGGTGGTGGCAGAAGCAGCATGTGCAGAAACCTTTGAGTTCATGTTTAATGTGTTTCGAATGCATCATATTCTTGGCAGTCGAGCAGCACTTGACTAAATTGTACGTTTTATATACCATTATGTCAGTCAGATGAACACATATCTACAATATCTACCACAGCACTGCTCATGTCAGTGAAACATTTCCTTAAAGACTGTGTTTAAAATCCAGCTGACACTGGAGAATCAGTCAGTCAGAAATACGCTTCACACGTTTGGCAGTTGAATGTCTTGGGGAACTGAAACTGAATACTGTCTTTAGGTTTGAATGCCTCGTTGCTCAGGTCACTCAGGCTGAGCAGCCATAGAGAAGCTCTCTGTTTTCTTTCAGACCGGTGAGCCGCTCAGAGGATTCATCTCCGTGGACTGATATGTCTGCCACCCGCTCCTCCTGCGCTCGGTGAATAAGCCTCTCCAGCTCCTCCCTGTGGATAAAGAAGGAAAATGTTACTAGACACAGATTACTTTCCTGTCATAGAGAAATGACTAAAAAGCATTTTCTGATGTAGAAACTTGGGGTGTGCATTCATGCATCTGCACCTCTGTTTGGTCTGTTGGACGGGCTGTCTGAGGCAGGCTGTTGGACACGATCCCAGCACCCAGGATCCTCATTGATTTTGCCCAGGTTGATGTTCCATTTGTTCCAGTTGACTTCCTCCACTCTGAGACAACAAGAGGACACATGCTCCAATTACTGTCTGCTGTGTGACGCATCAATCAGCTGTCAGAGAAAGCAAATTAGTGAAGAACACAGTGTACTGCGCATCAATCGATCCCGCTCACACAGCTGCATCTTTTGGTAAATTTTCAGGCCTAAAACCTTTCTTTCTGCTCTGTTATTATTACCTGGCCTCTCTGCTGCTCAGAGGATCAGCCTGAAGAGGTGGAACAGTTTGGGCACAAGGGATTTTTACTCCTCAATGTTAAAAATGTGAGAGTTGACAGATAAAAGAAAAAGAAAAACTGTAACATAGCAGACCCTGTCTCACAGCCAAATCCAAGCACTGAAGATACCAGCCAGAAAAAAAAAAAAAAAAAAAAAAAAGGTCAGATGACAACTTCAGTACTGTTGCTCTCACAGCATTATTCTTATCACCAGGATACCTGATACAAACCCACCATGACTCACATTATGGACACAGATTTAGTGTCTTATTCAGTGTCAATCACAAAATATGCCTCTGCTGGTCACTAATAACTACTGGGAAGTTATTTAACCACCATAAACATAGCATCTCCTGTTCTTATCCTGGGCTGGATTCATCTGCTTGGGAGTGTGTGTTGTGTTGCCTTTAAGTACCTTTTAGGTACAGTGCACATTCCAGCTTCACTATATTTTGCCAAGAGTCCCACAACCCAGCTCGTATCTCTATGCTTAAGTGCTGCTCTTCCTGTGCTTTGCTATGTTTCAGGTAGTTTCTGGTAATTTGATGAAGGACAAATGTAGCTGAGGCTACTAGGTTTCCTGTGGAGGTTTTGACCTCTATGTGTTAAAGAGCTGGGTTACGCAGTGCTCTCTCCTGCCAATGGTTTCATGTTGTTCCAATGATCTACAGGTAGCAGTAACACAGCATGATATGCTGTAGTATGTCAGTAAAGACAGGGATGAACACTGCATGCAAATAAACATGCATGTAAGCAAGGCTGAGTTTCAAATACTTAAAAACTCAGCTTTGCAAATGTTTTACAAAGACGTAGATGCACTCAACACATTTTGTTGACCTTAAGAATATGCACAATGCCTTTTAACGAGTAACACTGAACTTAAACATTACTTAAACAAACAACTTTTGTTGTTTACAAGGAAATCCCACAGGACACATTTAAACACAGTGGTTGTTACAGTTTATCCTGAGGAGAACATGAAAGTCTGGACCAAAGTTCATGTAAATCCCTCCAATAACTGAGATATTTCAGGTCCGACCAAAACAATGGACCAGCAGACCAACTGACCAACATTGCCATCCCTATAGCCATGGTGTGGTTGTGGCTAAAATGCAGTGTTTATGTGCTTTAATGGTGCATATTACACACAAACAACAATCACAAATAATCACATCACTCACTGACATACAGTGATGTGGCTTTTGGGTCCTTATCTGTAGTGGGGCAGGGATATTTACTGTGTAACTCTGAGTGTGTCATGTGGTCCAGGATGTTAACATGCAACTATTGATGGAGCCTTTCACAGCACGTCAGACTGATCATATTGTCTCTGAACTGAAAGAGGCAAACCTGAAACACCAGCGATGATCATCTCCAAGAGCAGTGCCGAGGTTTTTCTCCACCCCACAGCGAAGCCTCGACCTCATACAGCACGGAAGCCTTTTCTCCATGTCCAGGATAGTGATAGCCCTCTGAAAACAGTCACAGGCACTTCATCAAACCACCGCTGCCTTGAACAGACCCTCCCTGACCCATGGAGGCCTTCAGGACACCTCACCTGTAGCTTCCAGATGCTGGTGCTCTCCATGGCAGTCCTCTCCACGGTGCGGTTCATGAGGGCGATGAGCATGTTGAGCAGCAGGATATAGGTGAGAATGATGTAGGCAATGAGGAGCACGTAGAAAACCTCCTTGTACTGGTAGTGCTCTGTGAATTCCATGTCGCCCATGCCGATGGTGAACTTGAAGAGCTGCAGTGTGGTATAGGAGATGTTTCTGTACGTGGGTTTTACGCACTCCTCGTCTGATGGCAGATGGCCCCAGAAACGTCCCCTTTCCAGACTTTTAGTGGTGTTTTTCACAGGAGGCTCTATGAGCAGGGTGACCACCGCTGTGACATGAGATAGGAAGCAGATTACAGACAGTGCATCCTCCTTTCATGGTATATTTACAGTAGCAGTGTAATTGCATGTATATATCTCAAAATGACCTTTATTTGTTGCGGGAAATAATAAATCTTAAAAATCTGGTCATGGTGCTATTTTTAAAATCAATAAAAGCTAAGTAGAACTCTTGATAATAATATGTTTTGCATTTTTGGAGAGATGCAGATGTGTTTTTTGAGATATACCTGCAGAAAATCCGAAGAGGAAGACGACGTAGACAAAAAGAAAGCGCAGGATATCACTGAGGATCATCTACAAAGAAGGAAGAGAACAGGCTTCAGGGATCAGACTCACTGTGATGCTGGCTGTGGTGTAGTACGACCTGTGTGAAATACCTTTTGTATCATGATGCTGTAAATGCCCATGTGTATGTGGCCCCTGGAAAAGTAGAGCAGGTTCACCCAGCTGAGAGCAAGACACAATACCAGGAAGCCCAGATACTCCTGCCGTCCGCTCAGATACAGCCCAGCAGAGACCAGGAAGAGAAGGCCCTGGAAAAAACTGTCAACAGCAGAGGAACCACTGTGATCCTGCACAGCTTTATGTTTGTCAATGAGAGCAGTGCAGGTGTGTCGGTAAAACATCTCCAAAAACAAAATGACACGAGAAGAATTCATCCTCAGACCATGTGAAGCTGTTAGATGACCGCAGCCTGAGCTGCTGAATAAACCCCAGGAGTTATGTGGTGATTAACCCTTGTCAATTAAGAGATCAACCACCAGAGAAAGTGAGTTGGGGTTTTTTTTAATTACAAAAATAGCAGATTATATAGTGAGCAAACAAAGAGCATTCACCCCTGTTTGGAAGTTTTCATGTTTCATTGTTTTATAACATTAAACCAAAGTAGATTTAATGTAGCTTTAATAGGATACATTTCAATTATAGCTGGTGTGGCCAGGTGCTGTTAGCAGTCACAAAATGATTTAAATGGAGATGACGTGTGCAGTCATGAGGTTTCTGGTCACACTGCGGTGAGTCAGTACTGTGTCGACAGCGAAACACTGCAAAAACATGACTGAAACTGTGTGTGCACGCACACACACATGTATACTGTGCATACATACGTATACATATATAAATATGTGTGTGTGTGTGTGTGTATGTGTGTGTGTGTATAAATGATTACAGTCTATCAACTCAGAGATGCTGTCAATTAAAGATGGTTCTAAGCCCAATTTGCCTCCTTTGTAATCAACAATACACTAGCACATCTATCAATGAGCTAATTTTAGTGTCCCAGTTTCATTATTTTTGCAGTCAAGTGACCAAAATACCATTTGATATTATAGGTTTTCACACACGTCTCTCAAAAATTGTGTTGTGGAATGAAGAGTAACTCCCTCATCTGTCAAGATATCAGATAAAGGACGTTTTCTCTGGCTCAACTGCAGCTAAGAAAATTCTTTAACTGATTTAGTTAAATAATAGACTGTGACTGTTAAAGTTTTCATGATGAGCAAAGCAGCAAGAAAAATACACCGAACTGGCTGCGTTTTTATTTTACTATATTTCTTCTTATCTTGAATTTATACATCAGTTAATTGCGTAACGTACTGTATTAATCTTTATGTTGTTCTGTGAAAATTCTGAGTGGCTGAATACTTTTTATAGAAGCCATATGTAAACCTGACTTTTGATGTCACAACTATTTTACCCAGTTTTTCAGATTAATGCCTGAAAACGTCAATCACATAACTGGGTTGACAACTCAGTGATGTGGAGGTGTACTTCAGGGTGTGTCAGTGCACTGTTACATCACTGCTGGGTGTGGTCAAAGTGCCTCAGAGCACATTTCTGACCACACCCCTGTGAAACAGAGAAGACTCTTTAAACTAGAGAGGGCAGTGAAATGCTGCTTTCAGCCTGGTGTTTAGTTACTCACTTTGCTTGTTGATGCTAGACAGCAGTTTAAAAGAACCTCTGTGGAGTTTTGGACACTTTTTACGTTGTTTATGGACACACACATGAATGCTTGTGGTGCAACATATATTCCTACCACAGGTTTCACACTGTTCCACTGATTGACAGTTGGTAGTAATGTGCAAAGAAGTGCAGCAAGATGTCAACAAAGACAGAGAAGAAGACTGCTTGCTAGTGAACGTCAATTTAAACATGCATGATTTAAAATATCTTTAAAAATCAGCATTGCAAATGTGACCAGTAAACAATGCCTTTTGGTGAAAAACACTGAATGTAAACATGTTTGCAAGAAAACTCCATTAGATACCTTCAATTTTGACCACGTCTTGAGAAGGATTAGTACTTACAAAAGAATCTCATAATATCCATCAATCAGCAGCGTCTGCAGCTTCGGGCGTTTCCTCTTCATGTCTATAATCTAGGGATTTAGATCAGGTTTGTGATAAATTGTATTGGAACACAACTTCCACAAAGTGGTGATGTGAATCGCTGGATTCTAATCTAAAACACAAGAGTATCTACATACCCCTATGAAAAAGAAATAGCAGTTTGCCAGCACAGTCAGTAGCTGGCCTGAAACATACAGATAACCCACTATGGTATGTTCGATGGTAAATGGTGGCTGTGGGGCAGAGGAAAAGCATAAACAACGTCAGCACAGGTCTATCTGGGATGGTTACATAGATCAGGGACACAGTTTGGAGCAGGCAACCCACCTTTCCATCCTGCTTATTGTAGGCTACAGCGGTGAAGATGATCAGGTACAGGACGTAGACCAGGAAGTTGAAAAAAAACATTTGACTTCCAAACATCTTCCACTTGGACTCCAGCAGCCGGTTCAGAGGCTCCGTCTGGAGCATCTCGTGACGGTTCTGAGGGGAGATGGCAGGAGACAGATGTCTGAGTACACAATAACATAACTCTGACTGGTCTCACAATGCTGGGACTCACAGGAATGTCACTGCCGTAGACCAGTATCTCCAACACTGAGTTGGAGTCCTCATAGGAGTCCACAGAGGCCAGGTCGTACAGGGAGCAGGTGACAGGCCCGTAAACCCACTCGGTGAATTTACGGGACAAGTGTTTGGTGTGACTCTCTTGGAATTCCCGCTTCAGGATGTGTGAAAAAAGCTGCAGACAAACAAAAGCAAAGTCAGAGCAGAATATATATGTGATAATCCGGGTGAGACCCCAGCCAGCAAGACTGAAGACCCCAGTGCAGAAACTCACAGGGCCCACCAAAACACCACTCTGTGGGTTGTGAGTGGAGCTGGGGCCCCCATACTGTTTCTGTGCTGTGTCTGTAGTGACTGTGCAGTACTCTCTTTATCATCTTCTAGTGTTTACCCCGATCTTGCCAGTCTTGGCAGCCATTTTGAGAGGAGTCAGCCCCTTATTGTTCTCGATGTTCTCCAGCTTCAGCTTGACCTGCAGTCGGGCTGCGGTCTTGAGGATGCGATCGTACATGCTGGTGATGAATTCTGTGTTATGCGTGGAGTTGTCAGCCACCACCACCAGGGCGTGCAGCACAGTGTTGCCCTGACTGTCCGTCAGCTTAGCGTCGGCTCGTTGGTAGTCGTTCTCCATGAGGAAGTCCACTATGTCAGGCTGGTTGGTGCAGGCTGCCAGAGACAGAGGCAGCTCACCTGAGGACAATACACACACAGACTGTTGATTTACAGCTTTTTCTGACTCTTTAAATGATTTAAACGCATCTCTGTCTGAATGTTTTACTTGTATCTACATTCAGTCCATCAACGTATAAACATGTCCTCTCACAGCAGAGCTTTAAGACTGATAGCAGACAAATTCATATCTTTAATGTCCCCTCCATGAGACAAAATGTGTTTGTTTGAGCCACACTGCACAGAATGATTGCTGTATGTGCAGAGTGTCACACCCGGGTATTATTTTCACTTTCATCTGCTGAAGGCTGAAAGTTTCTGTTTCAAGTGGCATTTTTCAATAAGGAAAAAGGGACAGATGCAATTTTGCAAACTTTCAACAAGGTAAAAAACATTTTTTTTGCTGAAAAAGTAAATCAAGACACAAACCATTATTCTCAGCAGCACACTATTGCAATACATGTGTAAAACCATGTCTGGAGGGGATCTTTAAATAGACTTTAAACTAAAGGATGTAACTCACTCATGCTTGAGAATGTTAGAGGTTCTTTTGACCTCAAGTTCTCTTATCTCGTATACATAAGTAAGTAAAATATCAACTTTAAGTCAAATGTAATCATTTCAAAGCAAAATAATGAAAAGTAATTTTGGAAAATGACTTATTCATAATTAAAATGTATTGAGTTAGTTTTGTCACAGGAGAAGAGCCTCTCAGTAACACAGTGGTAATATATGACTCATCTCGTGAGTCGATGGTCTGACTGTGAGGCTCCAGAGGAGGGCGCTCCTCCCTGCAGCGGCATGGACTCACCAAAGTAGAAATTGGGCCCGTCATGGGGCTGGAAGAATCTTCCACAGGCTCTGGCGTGAACATCTGCTTCTTTGCTGACCAGCAGCTTGACGTAGTAAAGACTCCTCCTCTCGATGGCTATATGCAGAGCCGTCTGGCCTGCCAGAGTCACACATCACTAACGTCAGCAAAGCAGTCACATTTCTGAAGGTCGTCTGTGTTTGATGAAAGACACATAGACTGTTACAAAAGTTTATTCTGCCTCATACACATTTTACCTTTGTAGTAGCTGTTGGTGTAGGCTGAATTCACAAATTCTTTGATGTCACCCATCTTCTCTGAAATGTCAATCATCAGTTCCACGGTGTCGTTCTTGCCATCTTTGAGGTGCAGCAGAGCCTTCATCAGGGCCGTTTTACCATAGGACTTATCTGCGAGCATAAGCACACATTCAGGGAATTAACACACAGGACAGCAGCTCACTGCTTGGTGCAGCTGTTGCATTGTGGGTCTCAGACTCACACAAAGAGTCGGAGAGTTTCTTCATGTTCTGGTGCAGGTACTGATGCAGGTTGCTCAGCTTTCCGACGTCCCCATGGGCCACTGCTTCAAACAGCGTGTCAATGTGAAATGTCTTGCTGTCTCTCCTGCTGCTGTGCTGCCCCTCACCTCGGATTGCTCTACAGACAGAAAATATTTTACAGGCAACAGGTTACAAACGATTCATGTGGGTCAAAAGGTCAAGCAGCTTCACTCTCTGCATTAAACAACACCGTGGGGATGATGATGCACAGCACCTATGGTATAATGAGGATTAAGAAAGGTAGAAATCACTGTATCTTTGCATGGAGAGGCTCACTTGTCAAAGTTGAGATTGAATCTGAGCTGGGGCTTGGCTTCCTCCATCTCCTCCTGGTAATCAGTGTCCATGGGTGCCGTGGGCGACGTCTGGCCCAAACCCAGGGCAGAAACCAGTCCTTCCTTCTTTGCAGCTTTCTGCCACGATCTCTCCTCCTCCGTCCTGTCGTCTGACTCCAGAGAGAAGCCAAACATCTCTGACTTCTTCATCCTCACCTCTTGCGCTGATGGTCTGCAGAGAAATCCAGCACAAGTGACCCAAGTGAAAAAAATATTTACTTGAACGTATTTTCAGTAAGTGTGTTGAAACACTACTTTTATAATAGTGCCCTTAAAATTAACTTTGATCATAATCGTAGCACAAACAGATACCCAAAAGCATTTACAAGGCCGACTTCAAATTTCACACTTATGTCACAACAGCAGTCAGTGCTGGTAAGTGTCATATTTTTAAAGCTTATCTTATTATCATCTTTAGATCAAACATCCAGAATCAGAATCAGGCTGTCAATTATGGGAAAAATAGGAAGTGACCAATAATTTCCAAGGATCAGACAATAAGAGATGCCGAATACATTCATGTGAACTGAGTGCATAGTATATCTGAGGACATGTACTGTATGTACCGTACATCCTCTTCATCCTTACTTTTAAAGTACAAGTGTACTGAAAATGCTCAAGAAGTATGTAAAAATGCACTAGTAGCCTAATTTTAGGATTATTAAGTTACACTTAAAGTGTACTGGAAATGCTCAAGCAGTATATAAATATACTAATGTAGATGCACTCATATCCCATTATCAGTACAGTTCATGTACATTATAAGTGCAATGTATTTAAGCAAATTGGTAGTACGCTTTAAATCCTCACTTATAATGCATTAGGAGTTTTCAAATACACTCAAAGTATATGTGAAAATACACTAGTATCCCAGTGTAGATGTATTTATATTATCTATTAATATTAGCTTTAATGTAACTGTATTTCAGTTGCACTTTAAATTGAAGAATAGCATGGCTGAATATAAAGTAATTAAGCAAATGTAATAAGTACAAAATATTTTTTTTCAATGTAGCACATAGTCTGCAAGTACACTTTAGTATGTTCACTATACTAATTGTATTTAGTATATTTTAGTGTACTTCTTTCACTAGGGGTACATCATTCAGATAACAACCAATAAATCCAGTAAAGGTAATTTAACAGCTAGCGGTACATGTGGTGAGGTTGTTAGCTTCAGCTTATTCTTTGCCACAGATTTCCACATGAGAGAGATCAAGTGTAGAAAACTTAACTTCTGCAGATCAGTGGTTTTCAAGTTAGGTATTAGGAGCCATCCAAGGGACGCAAAGATTATCAACAGTGTAAGCAAGAGGAAAAATCACAACCATGTCAGTGGGTCTCACACACCAACACACACACACACACACACACACACACACACACACACACACACACACACACACACACACACACACACACACACACACACACACATATCCTTTTGTTTTCATGGATCACAAGCCAAAATCAGTTGAATCAGCCGCTGCTGTAAACAATGTGGAACAAAGTGTTTAGTGCTTTAACATGAGCTACCATGTGTTTGTATCAGCAGGGTGTGAAACATGTCTACTACAGGGGATTACCTCACTGGCCTTTAAGGGCAGACATATTTTCAGACATGTGATGTTTCACCCACAGAGACTAACAAAGGAGTGTATTTAGCAGAAGATTTCCATGACTACAGTACATTCAATGCTCGATCTGGTGGCCACTTCTTTGCAGAATAATCACATCATTTACAGCACGCTTTACACAGAGACAGAATCTGTGGGTCAATGAAAAGATTTCTGCAAAGTTCAGCTAATTGCAATGAAGGGAAGACATGTTAAGGTTAATGGGAAGCTAATCTTTGGCAGCTCCTTGTTCCCCTTTCCTGTCACAAAATGGGGAATTAGTGAGTCACAACTCTGTGACCCTCCGTGATCACCACAAGAGGAATGTATAGCACCACACGACAGAAAGGATGGAAAAACAGAGAAGTATGCATATCTCATGACTGTGTTCTTAATTTTCTAGTCATACCACATCTGAATGATGAATTAAACTTTGTTCCACACCATGTCCTGATTTCCTGCTGTATTATTTATAGACATGTTGATACATGATCTGTTTTTCAGAAGAATATTCCAGAATATTCTGATGTACAATTATGAATAATTGTGCATCCATAACAATTAATAAAAATGATGGGACACAGTTGCTCTTAGTGGGGAAATCTGTTCCCTCCTCTCATACTATTCTTTTCCACATCCTCATTAACTCTTATTAAACAAGATATAAATGTACTGAATATAGTACAACAAATGCAACATGTTATGAGAATAAACCTATTTTTTGTGCAGAGAGGATTTTGCTTATGTTATTACTGATGTGTGACAATGTTCCTCAGAACAAGAAGCAACCTAACAACACCACAACACATCATTTGACTCACCAGAAAGAAGTCTTCCTGTTCCAGGTTGTCTTGTTGATTAAAAAAATCTGATCTTCAAGTCAAAAACCAAAGAGCAGCACACAGTGGAGCGTCCTGCAGAGAATCCTTACTGCGCTGTGTCCTTGGATGCTTGCTTGATGAAACACTGGTGAGATTAGCATGAAGAAGCCAGAGGGAGATAATGTGACATGCCCTCGGGAACATCAGAGCACATTACTGGAGACTTGAGTGCTTAAAAGGATGCTGTATTGATCACTTCTGCTCAGCAAAAAATACCACAAAGGAATCCAGATGCATGCGCAACCAGTGTATTATCTGACATGGACAGATGAGTTTAATGAGAGAGGAGCCACAAAGCTGTTCAACTTGCTCATTTAGGAATACGGAAAGGAAAACGGAACTGATGTATATTAATTAGTCTCACCAAGAAAATACAAGTGGCACATTTCATGGTTCTGAAAATACCCGCTCATAAATGAAGAACTTACCCTCTGAAAAGCGCCTTAAAACTCAACTCTTTCCGTCACTTCTTGGTCAAGCCCATAACTTTGCTGGTGTGCTTCCTGTCTGTCTTATCTGCCTCTTCGTAGTTTTACTCAGATGCACGCTTGTGTGTTTTCAGTACAGCTGTGGTCCTGTGACTCCCGTGAGTGTGTGGGTGCAAAGCTTCTGCTTGCAAGTATGATCTGTGTTCATGAGATGTGACGATTTCCTTTCTTAATATCACTTCCTTGTTTTTTTTTTTTACAGACAAACAGGGCATGCAGGCCTCCATGAGATGGTTAAAGTATTCATAACGTTACCAAAATAGACACCAGACCAACTAAAACTTTATTTCTGATATTTTACAGCTTGGTGATTCATTCCCAATGTTTGTCTGGACTTTTCAATGTGTGCCTTTGTATGCAGAGATAGTGTTTTCCATTCAAAACTGGCATCAAAACCAGTGAAGAAGTAGCCTAAGACAATATTAAAATTAACCAACATTCATCACAAAATATCCTAAATTCAACACAAAATAAGCTGCTTTATTAGTACCGTAATCTTCTTGAATATAAAGTTAAAAGTACTTAAAGCTAAATGAACATTAAAGGTTGACAATCATCAAGGACATCCACCCACTCTGTGAGTAGCAGACATTCAAAACCGAAGATTACGATGGAAGGCAAAGAAAGGGCACTTAACATTGATCTAAATTAGATCTTGATAGACAACAAAAAATAAAAATAAAAAAATCCCAGAGAGTTTGAATGTGCTGGGACAAACTGAGCAGAGAACAGGTGTGATAGTGTCTGAGCACATATTCACTAAACCCTTGGATAAATGTGCTGACCTGGGACCTGTATCACAAAGATAAGAGTATTAGCTGGACTCTGGCCTTCTGGTGTCATGACGCTGGTTCACTTTAAAACGAAGCAGATCACCGTGGTAAGGCTGCACGGCTAGTCTGCTTCGGAGCAGGTTAAAACAAGATCAGACCCAGATCACCCAATGACCAATAAGCTTGCCGGACAAATGCAGTCATCGCTCCTACAGGATCTCCACATGGATCCACCCTGGCATTAAAACAGGCCTCTAACAAAGACAGGCTGATGAATGGTGATTATACATCGACATTTACTACCTTGTGATTCTTTTCCAATCCCTGCAGCAGCCCCAACAGTGTTGAATTTTAAGTGTGACATCTTCTCAGACTCCAGTAGATAGCGGAAATGAAAAGTATCCTCACTGACCATTTTATTCGAAAACACAGTTAATTAGCTCAGTTAATTAGAAATGCGACATTTTGTTCAGATACATCTCACCATGCATTGACTTCTTCTTCTTCAGGCCTTTTTTTGCACAGACTAGCTGTACTTTTAACTTTAACTGTTTTATATATATATATATATATACCATTCACATGTGACTGCAGACTCACTCTACTGAACATAATGAAAATGTGTTTAAGAAGAATAGGTATTTAAAAAGACCCATTTATTAATTCACACTAGCCGATGCTTTGCTTTTACGGTTTGCTTATTATTCCCACTGTGTCTGTAGCTTCTTATTCTATTCTACTCGCGTAATTGTATTGTACATAATATGGTGTATATAATAACCATATTTGCCCACAGGTATCAGTGTTTCATTTCATCTCATATTAAATACTCCAGTCATGGCTCTCCTGATGCTGCATGTGATTGGCTTGTAATTAAAAACTCTGCTTCTTCACACGAACGTGCTCGCAGCTGAGGAGGAAAACTCCAGAGTTAACAGAGAAGCTGATAACAGCGTCATGACACCAGTTATCCAGGATCTGTCATGTTAAGCTCAGTGAAGTCAGGTAACCCAAAGACAGCCACAAGAAGCTGAACTTTGTGATACAGGCCTGTGAGCATGTGCTACACAACAAGAAATGTATCAGATACAAACGCGCTCTCTCTCTCTCTCTCACACACACACACACACACACACACACACACACACACACACACACACACACAGGATTAAACCCCCTAAGGGACCTCCTTGCATACATGTGGATTTTTTTTCCAATTAGCTTTTACAGCTAATTACCAGCCATGACTGTTTTCACCCTGTGAGTCTATGTGTGTGCATGTGTGTCATTATGGTATACTGTGTTTTTTTTCAGTAGCACTGTATGCTGCTGGAATGAGGTTACTGGAGAAATCAGCTCTTCAACAGAGGAGCTTTTCTGATGGATGATGAGTGATGAGTATCTTTGCAAAACGGCAGCTGCAGGAAAAAGCTCTCACTCTGAGGACTGACACTAAAACCTACATTTATCGTTGATCATTTTAAACTGCTGAAATATTTGATGCTATAAAACCTCTACTGTGGCTTCATGTTGTCTGGAAAAATACACCACTAAACAATACAATAGAGACCAAAATGCTCAGCATGTTCCTTCTAGCTGTTCAATCACAGTGAAATGAAATGTTTGAAGGGGGATTCGTAGCTGCACTCAGCGGCTAGCTTGAGTCTGTATGTTAATTATTTGGTAGTTCTTTTGGTCCTAAAAATGTCAGAATCTCTCTGCACACAACACAGCTTTTGCTTTAGTTCCACAGAACAAAACAGGTATGTTACAGAACTTCAGTTTGCTGTATTGTTCTGTATTTTAAACAAAGTGATACCATTCAGTGAGGTACTCAGACGTGTGCAAAACTCTCAACCAATCACGTGAACAGACAGCGATGCCCCTGTGGATCACTTGCTCAGTGTAGGTCACAGAGGACCATGGCCACGCCAACGGCAGAGTCTGCATTTTGTCCGTATACCACTGGCTGAGGAAACACCTTCTCCACTTCCTGCCTGAGCACCTCATTGCGTGCAATGGCGCTCCCACTGGCCACAATCCTGCTGACCCCCGCCTGCTGCAGACACTCCACAGGCATCATGGAGGTAATGTTGTCCAGGACTCCACGGCACAGTGCCCTGGTCAAATGCCCCAGAGAGAGATTGGTAGGGGAGATGTTGGTCACCTGACCCAGGCAGAGAGGGTTGTGTCTCTCTCCCAGGATGGTAGGACTCACCCTGAGGTCGCTCGTTTCCTGATGCAGGGCGCAATGAATCAGTTTCTCATATAAGCATGAATCACTCAGCTCTGCACCTGTGAGGGATGAGAGGAGCAAACTAACATGTGGATGGAACACATTGAACAGCAACAATCTGTGTCATTTTGGCATCTGTCTACTGTGATCAATTAGCTGCAGTCTAAACTCTCTGTCTGTGGTCAGTGCTGGAAAAAAATTACTCAACACTTACTAGTGTGGCAAAAAATACATACCAAGTTCTTTCATCCACGCAGTGAGCATCTCCACAAATGTGGCCAATACATTCCCTCCATTGAGAGAAGCCGCCACCGCCAAGTATGAGTTTTCAAAATAGGGGAAGTAGGAGATGGAGGAGGCAGGCTGAGGAGAATCTGGAGGTTTGAAGTCAGCTGGCATGGCGAAGGTCAGCTGGGCCGAGGTGCTTATGTTAAGAACTGTGACATTAGGAGAAAGATACAAACTGTCATCTAAGGCTTGCAAACCAACAGTGCCAAACATGGCATGCAAGAGACACCGATGGCAGGATTACACTTGATGCATACTTGATTTGTTTTCTGTGTGTGCTCAAACATAGTGAGAACAAACTAACACAGGGATATTTACTGCTGTATACTTTCATCATTGTCAGATGTTTTTTTATTCAAATGTGTTCACCTATTATGCTTTGCTATTGTTCTCTTGGTGTTTTACTTTAGCAAACTGAAGCATTATCAGTAGTGCAACAGTAGAAGAAATCTAATGACTGTCCAAGAGTAATGTAGTCACTGCATTAAGTGTGATCCTGGCCTCAGAGAGATGACTGGACTTCCTGTTTCACCTGCATCTGTCCGTGCACTCATGCAGGAGTAGACAGAGCACTGGAAGTCTCCCAGGGCGGCTCCTACTGGCGTACCAGCAGGGATGCCATGCCAGTCAGAGCACGTCTGTCCCGCCAAGCCACCAGATGGCACACACTGAGGAAGCAGGTGCAAAGGGAAGCCGGCACCCTTCAGACTGCAGCATGCACACACAGAGTGGCTTGTTAGGTACACAGGTTACACATAACAACTCCGACACTGTGAGTTTGCAACAAATTGCACAAAGTGTTTAGTGATTGTAGTTTAACACCAATCATGCACATGCCATACAACATTTTCATGCGTTTAGTACTTGAACTGATGTCAGCTGTCAAGAAAATGTGCTGACAACTTCAGCACAGCTGTGAGGTGTTAGTACAACAGGATGCTCTGCACTGAACATACATGTCTATATTCCACTGGTTGGAGGAAGTGTTGAAGAAGCCCCAGCTGGCTGCATTCTGAGGCGTCATCACACACCCATCCAAACCACACAGCATGGACACCACGTAGTCCTGGATGGTGCCTGCAACTGTGAAGTCCTCAAGGAACTCGGGCCTGCGGTGACACCACACATCTTTAGGATTCACTCACAAAACCGAGTGATGCAGTGGGCTCTACATGGGGCTCTTAAAATGCTTGTGCTGACCTGTGTTTCATGTACCAGAAGATAGTTGCACAGCCGAATCCTGTGGCTACACTCAGATGTGAGTCTGGCTTTGGAAGAGACGACAGGAAGGGACTGCTGCAGCGCCCATCCTGCCAGGTGATCAGCTGACTGGTGTCTCCGGCTGTGAAGAAACCTTTGTTGGACCAGTCACAACCTGCAAGAGATACAGAAAAACACAGCAGACCAAACATGCAAAAGTAAATTACATACAAAAACAACCCAGTAGCAGAGATTTTCTATGATTACAAAGCTACTTTCAGATCAGTTTTTGACTGCAACCAGCAGAGGGCAACATAGTCATCAAAGAGGAACATTGGACCAACCAAACTCCTGTGTAAAAAAGGAGATATTAGCATGAAACCGCGTTATGCCAGCATATATCTAACTGCCAAGCTCCTCAGTCCATTTCTAAAAAGCATCTTAAAGGTCACCATCAGTATTACAGACTGGATAATCAATGGAATTCAGCAGTCTGAAAACACTGCTCTCTTTTTTGAAGGCTTCCTCCAAATCCCATCCCCACAGCCATTCCTGGTGAATGTTTCTCTTAAGACTGTGGTCTGGTTGAACAATATGAAAAGTGCTGTCCAACACACACTGTGAATTACTTTTAGAGACTAGTATCTAAAGACAGAAGGGATTGTTATCAGTCATAGTCTCAACTTTATCCAGAGGAATCATACTTATTACTGACTGATCTGTGTTTATAAAAAAGTGTATACAGAAGGAAATTAAGGATAACCTTTTGCTTATGTTAGATGGAATAGTTCTTGATATATACTCTTCCCTGATGCTAAATTCAATCTTCATAACGTAAGTTCATGTTGAGACTAGTCTCAGAAATGCCTCTATTGTCTGACTGCAGTCGCCACCCTCAGCGGACATGAGTGGATCAATTAAGAGTAGCTCTTTGGAACTAGCTCAAGTTTCAACTGAGGATCTGTAATTACACTGTCACCAATTTGATCAATTTATTCTCTAATAATTAAAGAACAGTGTTAGTGAATTGGAGTCTAATTCATTAATCCTCTGAAACCTGAGTGTCAATTAAATTGTCATTAATTCTTTACAAATATTACTACTACTACTACTAATAATAATAATGATTAATGTGTGATGTGGGACCCATATTGGGCCAATTCTAAGTGTCATAAGATTTAAGAGCCTCTTGGGTGAGTAGAGATTGTGCATTTGCAGGGGCCACACCATTAACAGAGCAGCCACCACAGTAGCCTCAGGGCTCTCATATGAGGTCCTGTGGGGCCTGTACTCTTCTGAACTGGAGCCAAAGCAGAGGCACATATTCTGATTGGAATTACAAGTGTTTTGCACAGTCGTTGCAGTCGTTGTTACACAATTTACCACATGTTGTGAAATGGCGTAGTGTGCACACATGCAGGCAGGTAGCAGCACACTTACCACCCTTTCCTTTCCACAATAAAAGCCCGTGCATCTGTCCGGACAGCCCGATGCTGCTGACATGCTGCAGTTTGTCTCCGGGCAGCAGGCCGATGCACCGGTTCAGAGTGTCTATGATCCGGCCGGTGTGCTGCTCTTTCGCCTGCGTGGCGTAGATACGCAGCCAGGTTACACACAGGACAAACACACAGCCGCGTTAGTGTCACTGAAGTTATCTGGCACTTGAGCGCACTCACCTTTATCCCGCTAGTGTCGGTTATATCTGACGTAGTTGCCAAAGCGTGACTCGCAGCCACCGATCTGGTGCAAGTTTCTAATAAAACGGCTTTTACTGAAGTAGTACCCACGTCAATACCCAGGATATAGGTAGACATTACTACTGATGACACTGTACTTTGCCACTCAGCTGTATGTTATCATCACGACAAAGCGCAGTCGAAACTGCTGCGTTTACGTTAACGTAGGAAATGGGATATTTTCAATTTACTTGGACGGTATCACTCCC
This sequence comes from Chaetodon trifasciatus, assembly GCA_037975065.1. Taxonomy (NCBI): domain Eukaryota; kingdom Metazoa; phylum Chordata; class Actinopteri; order Chaetodontiformes; family Chaetodontidae; genus Chaetodon; species Chaetodon trifasciatus. The sequence goes on from JBBMOE010000011.1 coordinate 10,234,014, forward strand.
AGGGTTAGGAGTCATATCCGCTTTTATAGTTCATTATTTTCTTAGCCGTTATGGACCACTTTAATGGATTTAAAACATTACAAGCAAAATATTGAAATTCGGCATATGTCTGTTAATAGAAATACAGAACTCAAAATAAATGAATTGTAATGTTTGCAACGATTACATTTGTCTTATTGATGTTTTGTATTTAAGATGGAAAATTAATTTTCCTATAATTTCTGCTAAAAGAGCTTTGTTCTGTGGGGTATTGTTATTGTAACCTTTTGTTGTTGATGGTGTTGAAGCAGGGCGTTTGAAAGGAATTATTTTACCTATGTGTTACAATATAGTGCCTCAAGAATGTGCTTTTGGGTGAGCGTGTCACCCAAAAGGAACTTTGCCCTTTTGTCATGGAAGAATTTCCGACTCTTCGGGAACGCACCATGACGTCGCTTCCTTTCACACAGTTCCCACAATGCACTGAAAAGAAGCATGGCCGACCCTTATCCAGGAGCGTCATCCCAACGAGAATGAATGTGCTGCTTCCGTGTCATATCAGCTGGCATTCCATGAAAACAGTCTAACATTCAAGTCTGTGAAGTTACTTTTACAGATAATGTTTTTGTAATCGCGCTGTGAGGAGCCGACGAGTCCCTGCGTGCATTTCCGGTGAGAATCAACGGTTACTGTCAGGAAGCACCTTGGAGAGCTAGCTCCTCTGCTACCCTGTTAGCCCCATCGGTGCTAAAAATGGCAAAATAAAACAGTTTATTGTACAGTTAAGATACCCAGGGCTGTGTAGTATTACGTTTAGGTAAGTAATTAGGCTCTGCTTACCAGAGTCTCATCCGCTTTTGTGTCTTTTTGGTGTTTTATGTGGCTGTTTTTGTCTGCAGACCAAGACTTTAAATGTCGGTATTAGCGAATTTAGCTTTGTGGTCAGCAGCTAAGCTAACATCGATCAAAGCTCATATAAGAGAGAATTCATGTAAAGAGTCTTCTGTTGATTTTTTTTTTTTTTTCTCTTAGTGGTCGGTCTTTTGAAATGCCAAATGAATGCATCACGTTAACCATAAACCAACTAACATCCGTCAGAGTACGTTAGATAAGGTCTTGCCAACCAAGACAGTATAAGAAATATTCACAGTTCGCAATGAAATATTATTAAAGTATAATATTTTAGTGTTATTACCAAAATGTCGATTTTAACAGTAGTCATTGTGCAGCAGAATGACCTGTCAGTCATGATGTTACTATATTATTATTGCTATTAATATTATTGATACTGTAGTGTGTAAATAGCTTTTCTTTCATGTAGTTGTTCGAGGTGGAATTGATTTTAACGTCATTATTTACTTTCTTGTTCAGTCTGTAGCAGTCCATTGCATGTTATCACCTCTAAGCTTTTTAACTTAAAATCTTTAACTGTAAACTAAGACATCTCCACACCTGTGAAATGAATGTAATGGAGTAAAAATATCTTCAGTATCTTCCTCCTTATTGCAACAGTCTGTCCTGTTTCAACACTGAACATTTGTACATTATTTCAGTAAATGGAGCTATTTTGTGTTTTGAACGTGTGAATCTCTCCTGAAACAGCAGAACCTGCCTGTGATATCTGACCAGAGCCAAGATGGCAGGAGTTGTAGCCAAGCGTGAGGGACCACAGTTCATCAGTGAAGTAGCTGTGAGGGGCAACGCCGCCGTGCTGGACTACTGCCGCACCTCTGTATCCGCTCTGTCTGGAGCCACAGCTGGCATCCTGGGCCTGACGGGACTCTATGGCTTTATCTTTTATTTCCTCTCTGCCTTTCTTCTGTCCCTGTTGCTTATTCTCAAGGCCGGGCGGCGGTGGAACAAATTCTTCAAGTCACGGCGGCTGCTCTTCACCGGGGGCCTTGTTGGAGGTCTTTTCACTTACGTCCTGTTTTGGACTTTCCTCTACGGGATGGTGCATGTGTACTAAAATGATCTAACACAAATAACCGTGAATTAATCCTATCTAATGCTACATAAACCAATAATATTGTCTGTCCTGCTGTTTGTAGATAAGCCATTAGTGAAAGATTTTGGATTTTTACATTATAAACTGTTGCTTAACGGAAGGATCTGTCAATAATTATGTTATGCAGAATGGAAATCCTCTTATCCTTCCTCCTCCACACTAAGCAGTGACTATGAACTTATTTAACCTGTAACTCCTGCTCTGTGCTCGGTGTCAGCCGTACCAGCATAAGAGCATGATAATGTAGGTTTTAGTGTAACAGATCAAAACAGATGACATCTGCACAAGTTGTAAGCACTTGGCATCAGGTTTCATGTACAATACTGTAGTTGAATTATGACAGATCTGAATACTGATTGAAATAAATACCTCTGTATAACTTGTTTGGATGCATTAGTAATCAGTTTGTCTGTCAGTCATATGTTGACATCATGAAATCAACACACAAGTACATTTGCTTCCAACAATAAAGACTGTTCAATAAATAGAAACAGGAAGAACAAACAGGTGGAAGGAAAGATCCATGCACTTCAGTGTCTTGCACCATTCATTATCGGTCAGTACATCACTAGTGAACTTCTCCACCCACAGTAAACTAGCAGCACATCAGCACTGCGTTCCACAGCTTCACAAATACATTCTAGTTTGAATAAGATTGTATTGTAGCCACTGCATGGCCAATATAAATGTGACGACCAGCAGGGCTAACTCAGCATACAGCAATGTTAAACAGTACGTGCAAATGCCCATCACAACACAGGTACATGATGCATCTGACTGAAATACCAACAGTTAAGACCGTTCATACATTCTCTCGCATATTGCTTCCCAGGTTGGTTGTTTTTTTTTTCTTTCTTTGAATCCATGCTTACAAAATCATTTCTCATGACCTGACTGAATTTAGAAGGTGTTTTGCAGATTGATTTAGCAGAAATTATTTTCCTTTTCTTCATTACTCTACAGTGTTATTTTGCCAAATTCAAACCTATATTTGATATCCAAGGTCCAAATTTGGAATAATATGAAGGATTGCAGTATTCTTCATTTTCAATCAATCTATCATGTCTAGTGTTTTTGCTGTGATTTTCATAATTTAGTAAAAACTCGGGCCATAATTTATTACTCAAACTGCAAATGATGCTTCATTAGTCAACAGCCAAAACGCTAATTGATTCTATGACAATAATTGCAAACATTTAGTTATTCACTTACAGTCTGAATAATTTTCTGTCACCCTGCCATTTGCTTCTGCATTATCACAGTACTTTGTTTATCATTTATGGACCTGTTGTAATCTGACAACAACCCACCTCTGGATCCTGAAAACCACTTTCCTGTGTACAGCAGCATCCTGGCCCACTTGTACAGTGCGGAACATTAACATTTCTCTGAACCAACATATCTTCAGTCAGGGCAAGCATCACTCAGGCTAGTGGCATGCCAGCAGTCGTGCCAGGAGGTGAGAAGTGAACATAAGTCTGACATTTGGTTCCACCTCTTGCAACATAACATTGACCACTGCAGGTGATTTTTCTTGCTCTGCCTGCAAATTTAATTGTGTGAAGAGAAAGTGATATGATGCCTTGGCTCTGCGCCCTGAGGAGAGATAAGTGCAGAGTATCGCTGCCCTGTGTTGCGTGGAATGGTGGGACCCCGACTGTCCCCGGGCAGCTGGCTCTCTGCAGTGGGAGAGGATCCTGTGGTGGGTTTAGTTTCTTCTGCTGTTTTAGATGAGTTGGCAGCCCCCTTCTCTGCTGGTTTCCTGGATCTCCTTTCCTTGTGTCCTGCCTTCACGTCCTTGGGTTTGGTCCGGTCTTTCCTGTTGCATACAGTGTGACAGAGACGTGTCAATAAATGTCATGATCCATGTTTGTAAAATGACTTTAAAAGCCCCATCTTAACAATTTGTGTAGTCATACTTGAAGTTGATGATTTCAAACTTCTTCTCTCTGTAGAAGGAGCTTGTGTTCATCATGTACAGTAGTATCATATCACATACAAAGGCTCCCTAAAAGAAAGAAAATAATATAAGAAGTGGATTTTTCAAAAGCTGCAGACAACATTTTTTTGCTCCTAGTGATCATCTATCACCCTCTGGTGGTATAGTAATATGACATTTTCAAGGCCTCTCAGCAATAACACTTATTATCCACTGACATAAACATAATATTTTAGTATATTACTCACTAAACCCAGCAGAGCAACACCAGAACCAATGGCAATTATGGTGGGAATAATATTGAATTTCCCAGCCTGCAAAACAATAACACACAATTAATGCAAGTCTATTAGCAGAATAGAGAAAAAAAACCCTTCTCATATCACTGCTGTACCTTGCCATTGATCATTATATCGAAGCGAATCCCGTACACTTTATACAAGGTGCGATAGGTTTCACCATTGTGATCCTTGTAATATCTGGTATATCTGTAGGAGAAAAATCAGTTGATAAAAGGTGTAAAAGACAAAAATAAAACAGATTAGACACAAAGAACAGAGAGGGGGCAGTGGGTGGAGTTACAGATTTATTTCTTGTCTAAATGCCTGGGGCCTACCTGAAGTTGTATCCTGATGTGACTGAGTTGTTCAAGTTCATGTCCAGACGGGTAAAGCTGTACTGTGGATTACACTGTGAAGAGTCCTTATCCAGGTCACAGTTCCACTCAATAAGAATACCCACAGACCCGCCCTGGTGGACACAAACAGACTGTTAATGTTAGCACAGCCTCACAAATGTTACTGCAGCTCTTGGTTAAATTCACACACATCATTGGATTCTAAACTCCAGTTCATGCCCTCATCCTCTGAATGCCTTGCCCACCTGCACAGGTGTTTTCAATGTTATTGGCTGATTGACGGTGGGTGGTGCTCTGCTGAGAAGCTAATAACAACAGGCCTTTTTCACAGCAGATGATTTGACTTGTCACAGTAAGAGAAGCACGGGCGTTACTCATGACATGAATGATGGCACTGTTCTATTCTAGTGTCCCAGTGAGCCGTGACAGTGTGACATTGAGTCAGCAGGAACAATATCAAAGACTCCATACCTGTTAGGTCACGTGATAGCAGCATAACCATCTCCATGACAACTGAGTGAATTATATCTACTGATGCTCTGGAAAAAAAAGCTTTTTTTGTCTAAAAGGTACCAAATTTTTTTGGTTTCTGCACAACAGAAATCTACGGTCCACCTGAAATATAGTTAGTTCAGAAAATACAGTGTGCAGACGTTGTGCTGTATCTCATCTGCTCAGTTTTTGCCTCAATGAACTGTCAGTCTGTGTTTAAATCCCATCACAACACAGACTTACAGAACTAAAGCAAGCCTCTGATCATGGCTCCAAATGGTTTAATATCACTGCTTGTTCTTTCATATCTTGAAAAGCAATTCTGCAGAAATCCATATTGGATGATGACTTCTCTCTTTGATTTAATGTAATATGGCACTCCTCTGCTATAATCCAGCTTTGGGTTCAGTCTGAAGACTGCTTGTTTCTTGCCACACAGCCGTACTGTATTTTACCCTGATGAACTGGGAGTGTTTGTGCTCCACATTGTTCAATTTGTTTTAATTACAGATTTCTCCAAAACAAGAGAAACACAGAAACAAATTAACTTTGCAGTGCAAACAGATCATTGCTTTATAAAGCCAATCAAATGGCCTTGATTTCTTGGCATATTTCCATTATTGGATATCATGGAAGCATGGAGAGAAGAATAAGGAGAGAGTCTTGGGATGTTACAGTAGCAGCCAGTTTGTCCTCCCGCAGTTCCCAGAACAATTTTCCACCCCCAAATTTAAACAAGTCTGCCATCATAGAGTAGTGCTTCTGTTACTATTCTCTTCAACACAGCTGCCATGCATCATCATCAATAATAGGTATGATTACATTAATAATTGTTTTTTGAGATCAATGGGGAGCAGAGGTGCAATGATGAGCAGCTAAAATGCATTTCCATGACTGAAAAAAGTTGTTGCGGTTCATTATCAAATCACTGTGAGGAAACTAGGAACTGAAATCATTCCCCTGGCACAGAATTACACTTTGTACCTTAACAGCCATGTCCTGGAAGTCATATCCAGTCCAGCTGACCACGTCTCCAAGGCGGAAGATGGGGCAGTACAGATGGTTCTCTCTGTCGTAGGAGCATCTTTTCAGGTAGGTGTCGTCAGAGGTTTCAAGGACGTTGGACCTAAGAGGTTAATGCAACAGACATGACATGCCTGGACCAAATGTCAGATTTTCAGGAGCTTTGAACATCTTGTATCATTGGGTTTTCATCCATAGAAAGGGCCAATTTTCCACTGAAGTTAAAAGAGGAAAATCTCCAGCAGAAGTGCTGCAGAGACAGAAAGAGAGAAACCTGGTCCTGCCAACTAATAGTGACAGAATCCTGCCACCTTCTCATATTGGCTTTGACCTTTTGATCTGTATCTTACACCATGACTACTTAACCATAGAAAGCTCTTGCACTGTCTTTTACAATCTCTTAATGCCATTATTTCTGACAGAGCTGTAAGTCTAGATATGCAGAATTTGTCAAGATGCACAACATTTCAAATCGAACTGACCAAATTTAAGTTTTTTGGATTTTGGGTTAAAGGTCTTCACTCGAAAGTTTTCCTCTGCACACACACACGCAGTACACACATATACAGTGTGTGTATGTCAATCACCCCCCGGCATTGCACCCTGCGGCTCTAACCACAGAGTGTAACTGTATGTGTTACACTGTAAGACGTGTAGTGTTGCCAGCCATTTCAAGTAACACCCATGAGAGAGATTTGCATTACCAGCCAGTCCTCATTACGCATACGCAAATCAAGATAAGTGAGGAAACATACGAGAGATGGCTTTGTAATTAGAATCAGCTCCTGACTGATGAATTAGCCGTGGCTTGTGGCATCTCTCTGCTTTCCTGTAGGACTTGAACAGACAGGGCAGCAGCACAGCTCCCTGGGCTAGCCCCATCTGATCTGACACCTGTCCAGGGCAAGGCCTGCTGTCAAGGACGTCTCAGATGACTGTTTCACTGCCTCACTGAGTGCAGTGCACAGGCTGGTATAAATAGAAAGCTCTCTGCACCCCAAAGTTATTTCGAGCAGCCACTGCAACGCGTATATCCCTCATCTCACTCTGTGATCTATGTCACGATGCCTTGAAGCCATAGGCACACCAGCAATGAGCACCACTTACTTGGAGAACTCAAACTTTGGAAACCTAATGAAGTTCTTGATGTAGATGGTGAAGTTTTCAGCTTCACTCAGCAAGGGCTCTCTGGAAATGAAAGAGACAGGCAGCTGTGTGAAAAACAAAAAACAAAAAAACAAAACATGTGGAGCTGACAGGCTGTATTAGTAATAAATAGAACCTGTGAAATATCTCGGTCCCTGTGAGGGATCAGACTGAGTGTCAGAGTAGTAACACAAAATGGCAAATTTCCAAAGTTCTGCAAGAGAGAAAGGGGTCTCACGCGGGTCTCTTGCCGTATTCAACAGGACACCAGGCGTGAATCTCACAGGTCCCAGTGCTGTTTAAACATAGGCCGGTCTTGATTCCTGTTTGAAAGAGCAAAGATTCTTGGCTATTCCAAAATGAGACAAATCAGATTAAGTTTGTTAATGTTTGCACTGTCGTGTGATGAAACATGTAATATTCATGTGTAGAGAATATTGTCGAAACCAGAAAACGATAAGTGAATCAATTAAATTTAACAACTTTGTGATGGCAGTTTAAAATAGCAGCCAAACCATGACATTAGTGAGTCATGTGGTGACAAATATTGTTTACATTAATCTAGGATGGACGAACAACTGTTCAGATTTTGAGTTGCAAGGTTTCCATGACTGACACGTGAGCGCAATAAACAATCCTCACCATGTCCAGCGATTACAGGCTCCCCCTCCGGGCAGTCATCATCAGTTTGACATTGTCCATTTGGCACCTTGAAACTCTGTGAGATCAAATACATACTGCTGGATATGAAAGTGTAATTGTGTGGACATGGTAATCAGGCAAAGTGTAACCATCACTTCAGATATTAGGACAAAAAATATATATAATTAATATATCTAATTAAAAGTGTTAATAATGACATTGCTCCTCCTCTGTATACTCACCTCAGCACAGAACCCCAGCCTCTGATTTGGGGTCTCTATGTAATTAGTTACTATGAAGAACACCTGCTCACCCTACAAAATAAAATTAGATCCAGTGAGGTGGAGAAGCAAAAGGTTAAACAAATTACACCTCTAAGAAGTTCAATATCCTTCAATCTGTTGAGACAGATGCTGAGGCTAATGACATCCACACTCAACAGCCTCATAATCTCTCTTGACAGGAGCGTAATTTGGGATGCTCTGACATTAGTGCTGGTGCTCTGCAAGCTCAGACTGTGTTTTTTGTCATGTAAATAGATAGATAGACTCACGTTTGGGGGTATGACGTAATCCTCAGCACTCCACAGGTGAAGTCCTGAACTGTTGGTCAACGTAACACCTTTAACCTTGGTGATGACTGAGGTCTGGATGGCCTCTTCCCTCTCTTGATAACCTTTCTTCACCACAAACACCCACCTGAGACATTCATCCAGACATCACAATTCATTGTGATTTAGAGCCTTCACTCTGAATAAGTGCATCTTAGTATCATTAGTTGTTTTTTTTTTTTTGGCTTTTTTTTTCTTAATGTCAACATGGTTGTGATGCAGCAGTGTAGAATATGTGAGGCCTTGTTGAGCAGCCTGTTTGTGAATGTGTGGACCGGGCTGATGGCACACATATTAATACTGTCATTAAGTGCATTCACGAGCATGTAGCAGATGAAAGGAGTAATGTTAATGTGTAAATGTATCCTTGACCAGTAGCTGTGGGGTCAACACTCAGGGGGAAAAGATATGCCAGAGGGTCGGGGGGCAATTCAAAATTTGACACCTTTTTTTCCTGGCATCCTAAAACATTTAAGAAATCACTAAGAAAATCAGAAATTTTCAGAAACTTTTTTTTTGTTACAATAGTGTCTAATGGTACATTGTATTAAACTGCTCTGTTTTTTTTCCTTTCATTGTTCCAGGATATGTAATGGCACAGAGTATGGATTAATAAAGCACAGCCATAACCACAGAAACAGAAATCTAGGAATTGTTATACGAGGACAAGTCCAGATATTGAGGCCAGTGTTTGGCAAAGTGTTGTTTTATTTCCATATTTACGGGTAAACTTGAGTGGGCAGCACTCTCTCCTCTGTCCTCCTCTCATTTTCTCCTCTCCAGCCTTCTGTCCTCCTCTCCTCTTGTCTGAACTTTACGCAAAGCTGGCTGAAGTGGAATATGCTCAGAATGTATGGGCTGGAGGGTATGCTAGCTAGGTAATGTTCTCAGAGGAATTTAGCATAACATTACGAGATGATAACCAGTGGGCGATTTGAGGGGGGATGCCATCCCCCTTATTAGCAAAATGACCAAAATGCATCCCCCTTGTTAACCTTCCATCCCGACTCTCCATGCCCTGGTTGCAGACAGTGCTGGGACAGAGTGGTTGTTCAGTTGAATATATTGGTCTAGTCTGCCTGACTCATTGATCCTTGATCTGACTGAAGTTTGTGCACGTTGGAATCTATGGTACCGACCACAGCTCTGAAATATCAGTAGCCAAACTGAGCTATGTATTGATGAATCCATGGTGCTGTCTGTGGTGCTGAAATAGCAGACTGATTCGTAATTATGTCTTTTTCTCTCAGTCCTGTCCTTCTGTCAGGTTCATCTTAGATCTATAATGTGCTTGTGTGTGTCTATGTGTGTATATACATGTATATATGTGTGTGTATATACTGTATGTGTATATATGTGTGTGTGTGGGGGGGGGGGGTGACATTGTGAGTATATTTGAATATTGTGGGGACATGTCCCCCTGAATATAGGTTATAATTATGGCACTGCTTCGTCATTGAACACTTCATGCATCCCCACGGGACAATATTTAACTATTTTGGGACTACTGTATACACACACATAAATCTGGGAGTGAGATCAGCGTTTAACGAGTAAAAGTCACAAAACTGAACACTAAGTGTGAGACATGTCATGGCAGTAAAATCAGCACATATGAGCATGAGCAGCCCTCTTTAAGCTCCAGTGCATGCCGCAGAGCCAAATCTGACTTTATAACCACGCTGCAGCCACTAAATTAGTCATCTTACAGTTCGAAATAACTTCCACAAACAGTTGTAAAGGTCAAACCAGATACTATTAACCCTCAGCATACTGTCCCTGTCAGCTGCTCAGCTTTCATCATTTCTCTTCCATACAGCAGCGTGACATCACACAGTGAGGGCACGAGAGCTTCCTGTCTATACAGCAGTTTGAGACATTAATGAACTGACCCACACAAACCTTTTCTGTGACACAAGCATAAAAAAAAAACACTGTGGCTGCCTCTTTAACAACATTTACGAAGTCGACACTTTGACAGGCTTAACTATTTTTAACTTCGTGAATCACTTTCTAAAAGGTGACTTGATTCCATGCTTGAAAAAGGGGGACCGCGCGCTGCAGCTCACCCGATTATGTATCCCAGCACGGCCAGCTGATAGAGTCGAAATAATATTCCGATCCTCCTGTTTTCGGCGATGACATATTTCTCTGTCTTGTAGTTGAGGAGAGAAAAGAAGAAGCCCCCCCAGCCTGCCATTCCTCCCGCACGGTGAGCCCGAGTGAGACGGCAGCTTGCTGGCTCTCAGCTGATATGTACAACTGCTTCGCTTGTCATGCCACGGGCAAACCCATTGAGAGAGGGGCTGCAGAGCTCCGTCTGCTCCTCTGCGACATATCATACCTGCTTTGATACAAACTTATTTTCACTGACATCAAAGTGGGAGTCTCACAAAATGTATGTGCATCAGTATGATAAATTCCTCCGGTGTGTATGTTTAAGTTCACATTGAGATTATAGTGATTCTATATACTTTGGCTGAATTTGCTGTAAAATTTCAGATTTAATATGGAAATAAGATTAGGTTGCTGGAATTATGTTTGCACTTTGTGGGCTACAAGCAGTGGCATGCAAAGTGCAATGGGGGGTTGGTGGGTGAGTAGGTGAGAATGGGCATGTTCTATACATACAGCCCCCCCACCGCCCCAAGTGCTTGTGGGGGCATTATTCTGTTATGGTCAAGCACAGTCACACACAGTCAATTTGAATGATAAACACATATTATATATGGTTTTCTCCCAGAGTACCCTGACATGACTGTGCACCTTCACCTGAGCTAAATGTTTAAAAAAAACTGCTGAATATGAGTGACCCTAGCAAATTCATTCCTTCACTTGAGATAGTCCAACTAAATAACACACTGTATGAACAAAAAGGTGAGTGGCTGCAGGTTAGATGGACTTTCTCAGGCGCATTTCTGCAAAATTTCCACAGGTAATTATACTGCCTACCAGCTTCTGTGCTGTAAAGCCATTTTATTATTATTGTATTATCATTATTATCATTATTTTGTGGAATCATGTCCTCTTGCTAAAAACTAACATGGACTTGTAAAGGTAAAGAGATGAAAAACAAAGCATTCACAAAGAGAGGACAGACAGGAAAGCCATCCACAGCAGCTGATTTTGTTTCAGGTTTAAATATCCCTGATCATATATGTACTACATGTGTTAGATGTTTGCTCTGATTTTTTGTTCTGGTCAGCTACCTGGTCAACACCCAACCACCTGCCAGAAGACCCCTTTCTCTTGACACCCTGACAGGACTCTGGAGTTCCTGTATCAATGTGATAGTTGGATTATCGTGTAAGGCCCTCTACGCATTGTTCTCTCCTGCTGGTTCCCATCTAGTGCACATGGCAGCTTTATATGGCACTTTCATTAAACTGTAGACCTAAACTCCAAGCAGTACTCCTGTGCTGGAACAAGACCTGTCATCAGGTTATGTCCATTTGAAGCAATTAAACAACTATATTTAGGAATATGCACATGAAAAAACAATATTTTAAAATAGGACACAAGGCAGACCCTGAAGATTAGATTTTAATGAACCATTTATGTGAGATGATATACTTTGGTGTTGCCATATGCAGTTGCCTGCTTTGACTCCCAGGTGGCAATTCATTCATTCATTCCTTCGTCAGTACTGTAATCACTGACTTACATCAGTCTCTGGAGCAAAGCTCTGACTTAAGCTCATCTTAGACCTTCAGTTTTTTGTCAAAAAGTCTCAAAAATGTGTCATTCTTTATCTCACTCATTCATTTTAGGCGCAAAATCACCACCAACCCAGCTCTGGATATCTGCTTATCACCCACAAACTGATAGAACCCAAGTTTTGGAGAACTACTGGTAAGCTTGTGACCTCTAGTGGTTTTGTGTGACAATTCACTCTTCACTAAATTGTCTGTGTAATGAGTAATATTTGGATTTCTTTAAGTGACTTACTCAACTTCATGCTATGGAGCTTTTCAACTGGGATTCAGAGTCCTGGTAACTAGGACTATGGGGATTGAACCTGGAATGTTTGCTGAACTTTGGACCCTTGAACGACATGGTTTCCCTACTCAGCATGTGATTTATAAGATGATACCGGTGAACAGAAATACACTGCTCAAAAAAGTGAAGGGAACACTTAAATCACACATCAGATCATGATGAAAAAAATTATTCAAGTTGAAAATCTTTACTTATGTACATTATATAATTTGTGTGGTTTAAAAGATCCCTCCTTTAGTGCTGAAGGCTAGTAAGAGTGTGAGGACATCTCAGAGAGACACTAGCTGGACTATGGTGTGACAACACTAAGGCTCTCCTTGTGTAATGGCCGGTCTCTTGGTATCTCCTCCATGCTCTTGAGACTGCTGGGGAACACAGCAAACCATCTTGAGATTGCAAGGAAGGGTGTGCCATTCTGGAGGAGCTGGACTACCTGTGCAACCTGACTGGGCTGCAGGCCACAGCTACCAGTAGTGACAAGGACACGAAAAATGTACTCAAAACTACAGAAGAATCAGTCAGGAAGGATAAGGAGATAGTAATTGTCTGTGGCCACCGCATGCACAATCATCCCTTTTTGGGGGTTGGATTTTGTACATTTAAGATTCTTTTATTGTTCGTCACTTGTGAAGGAAATTAAGTGCATAAAAGCAGTCAATGTAAAATGATATAAAAGTACATTATGTAACAAAAATAATTCTAAAATGTATGAATCTCATCAAAATCACTTAAAATACCAAATAAATCCACTTTCCAAAACAGTCTTTAACAGGACCTTATTATAGAAATAGTAGAGAACATATAACGAGAGCTGGATTTTCACGGGGCAATATTTGAAAACCCATCAGCTCTCACAGCATTCATATTCCACATAAATGTGAAAAAAAGGAAAAACATCATATAATCTAATCTTTAACTCATCTTTTATTGGGTTAGGTTGTCATGCAAATCAAGTAAAAACGGAATCATTTATTGACCACCCCTCAGACGCAGGACAAGGTGGAGGGTGGACTCCTTCTGGATATTGTAGTCAGAGAGGGTGCGGCCATCTTCCAGCTGCTTGCCAGCAAAGATCAGCCTCTGCTGGTCAGGGGGGATGCCTTCCTTGTCCTGGATCTTGGCCTTCACGTTCTCAATGGTGTCGCTGGGCTCAACCTCCAGGGTGATGGTCTTGCCGGTGAGGGTCTTGACAAAGATCTGCATGCCACCCCTCAGACGCAGGACAAGATGGAGGGTGGATTCTTTCTGGATGTTGTAGTCAGAGAGGGTGCGGCCATCTTCCAGCTGCTTGCCAGCAAAGATTAGCCTCTGCTGGTCAGGGGGGATGCCTTCCTTGTCCTGGATCTTGGCCTTCACATTTTCGATGGTGTCACTGGGCTCGACCTCAAGGGTGATGGTCTTGCCAGTCAGTGTCTTCACAAAGATCTGCATATTTGCACCTGAGTGGAATTGAGAGACATCAAATGAAGAATTAATCGATGTAGTAAATAAGACAGCTCATATTAGGTATCTAGGCACATACAGTGGTACAGTTAGAGAAAATAAATACATTGTCAACGACCCTTTCATTATAGTTTTTACAGTTGACACAGCTCTGTCATTACGTAGAAAATAAGTTGAAGTGATCACGGCACATTAAGTTAAAAACACTAACATTATATTAAATGTGTCAGAAGAGATGTAAATGTAAGGCTTTTAACCGTCTGTGGCTCAGCAGCCATTCCAGTCCAAGCGCCATTTTGAGATCATATTGACCTTCCTTTTGTTCCGCTAACGTTACCCGCTAATGGACGATACTGGAAGTGTTGAGTCACTGCAAAAGCTAATGTTAGCTAAGGTAACCACTACTGCATTACAGTTTCGTCGAAACTGACGACGACCTGATCTGGAGACTCGCAAGAAATCTGTTGAAAGCCAAAAATACATAGTGTAGCTAAATACTTTAGTTTAATGCCATTTTGAGACAGATAGCACTGCTAACGTTAGCTACAATGTTCTTAAGCTAACGTAATGCTGTAAAACCATGGCACTGACCACCAAACAAAGTACTCAGGGCATCCACTATATAAATGTTCAGAAACACATATCATGATAACTGGAAACAACAAGAAACCAACTTACTTTGACGCAGTAAAAAAATCGTAGATTTCTTGCGCGAGACTTCTTCTTCTCTTCCTCTCAGAAATAATACTGCAGTGCACACAAACACTGTATTATATAGCGGAGTCTGAATACGTCATCCGTCAATATCCGTCCGCATTTGAAAGTAGTTCCCACTGGCCCGAGGTGCACTGTTCCTCAGTATTCACAATTTTTTATAATTTTATTCCATAATGATACGTCTACTCATAAACTTAAATGTTTATTTAAAAATAGAATGTCTGACAATGACAATTTGTCATATCTCGCGCGGCGGAATAATACCTCACCACATTGCGTCTAGAATTTGCTAGAAACAGCACAGCAACAGGGACCTTCCCCGAGTGTCTGATTGGATGCACGCTTGTTGTTTAACCAGCGATTGGTTGCCTTGCTACAGTAAGTAATGTCTGGTGACTACGTTTATGACAATGGGATAATAATACAGACATTTTCAAGACTTAAATAAGACCTAATTCTTACAAATCTTGTGTAGTTGTTGGCTACGACAGTATAGCGTGTTATGTATTCATTGACTTTCCCCCCATTTTTGATCTTTCTACAATATAGAATGTCGTACCCATTGTTATATCAGGAAGCGATCACGTCTGAATGACTGTGCATTTATGAGGGACATGTGCAGGCTTGAATTCCGTCTATCTCCACCAAACGTGCCTTCGAACAGATGGAAACGTGTGCTACCAGCTGCTGTGACAGCAGGGTGAAGTATTTCGGGCAAAGAGGAAGCTAATACTGCTAAGTGACCTCATTCACCCACCTATTTCATTTACTCGCAATCGATGTCCACACCGGGAGTCATTACTCAGACCGTCTAAATAAAGAATACATCCATCTTTTAAAAACATGTCATTTGACAAGCAAAATTTGCTGACACTGCCGATCTGGCAGGCACACAACGTAAGCACAGGATGAACTTAATACTGAAACAAGGGACGTTTGAGACCCAGAGGGCCTACTTGGTTGGCTTCAGGATATACTTTCTTTTTTAGTTTAGTCATTGTTTTCATGGCTCAAGTTGAATATATAATTGTAGGATTAAATAGGATAGTTCCAGATGTTTCTCTACCTTCCTTGTTATTTCCTTGAGTGATTTATCCTGAGGCGTAATGATAAATTATTAGTCAGTGCCAGTCACAAGAAAGGGCTTGATCTCGCCCCATGAGTTTAAGTCTTCTATGTCTGGCATGTCAACGTCCACGTCATACTGTTTAATTCTCACAAGTTAAACACTAATTAAAAGACTGATGGTGTGGAGGTGAGAGCTTATCCTCTAAGTCAGTCAGACAAAGATTTCCATGTGGTATAGTGAGTTTGTGACATGTTCCAGGAGTAAAGTGACCCAGCTGATTACTGAGCAGTAGTCTGCAAAGTTGGTTGTGGGAACAAACCCAGGACCCTGGCAAGATCGTGAAGAAAGTACAGATTTCTGGATCATTTCGTTCCTGGCAACTTCAAATACAGACCAGTGATTTGACTTCCCACTTTCTATTATTACAGGCAACTGTAAACTAAATTAAATATAAGCAGATGAGGGTCTGTAACCTACTGGGGTTCTATTTTTGGGTCATAGATATGATACAGCTAGGATAGTCCTAATTTATGTATTTGGGTCACAGCATCCCACTCCCCACCCCTCCAGCACCCTGTAATATGACACCCAACCCGTGATGAGGCACCATGCCAGTTCTTTCCAGCACAGAGCAGGGCGTCGAGAACTAGTTCAACCTCTGAGGAATGTGTTTGTGCAAGTCTGCTGTACTTTGCCCTGCCCCTTACTTGGAATACTTATGGACTGCCTCACAGATTTCCAGGAAAACCAGTCTAACAAGCAGGATGTAGACCTAGGCCAGCACCGAAGAAGCTCACACCATTATCATGTGAAATAAAAGTGTCCATGGCTCAGTATAACAAACTAGACTGTCTTATCTCAGAGGTAATTAACCTTTGAATTGAATTGAATTGCTCAATTATTCCATCAATAGCTGTGAATGGGGAGAAGCTTTTAATGTAAATAACAGTCTTATCATTTATGGACTTTGAACAGGGCCAGTATAATGGCCTGTTTTTGATGGGATGTTCAGTTCCACGTCAACAGGTTTCGCAACAAACACGTCACACCAGTTTCACCAGACTGACATGAAAGACTTGGGTCAATTCTTCACTGTTCTTCCATCTTGTTGACATCAAAGAGACTGAAGTAAGGCTTCACATCCCAGAATACTCGATTATGAACACATGTATTCATTATGACGGTTTGTTATCTTCTCTTAACCTACAGAATGGACCTTGTGAAACATACAGGGGGATGCCACTGTGGGGCTGTTAGATTTGAAGTTTGGAGTTCCCCTGACCTTCACGTTTTCCAATGCAAGTACGGATATTAAATTCAATCTAATTAGCTTAAATAATAAATGTTTGTATTACAAACATGGTGGCCAAGACTTGTATTATTTTAGATCGAAAACTGATTGGTAGTCTCCTGCTAGAAAATATAATTCTGACACCAAAGCCAAATTTTTAAGTTTGGGTTAAAAAAATATTCCTCCCACATGTTATGTTGCTTGTATACTTTTAGCAAATGAATTTTGAGCTGATGTATGTCTTCCTGTTTTTTTCAGCTGTAGCATCTGCACAAAGAAACAAAACCATCACTTTATTGTTCCACAAAATCTCTTCAAACTCTTACAGGTAGTAAAGTTGTGCAAAAGACTTTGATTCCATTTAACTTACAGGTCACAAGAGCATTTTTAATGACTAAGGATTTTGTGTTCTTCCCAGGGGTCAGAAAATCTGACCACATACACGTTTAACACTCATGCTGCTAAACACACGTTCTGTAAAACCTGTGGAGTTCAAAGTTTCTACACTCCTCGCTCCAACCCTGATGGATATGGTATGACCTCTAACTGCTGACACAAGACCGTAACACCATTCTCATGTATTGTAAACTTGGTTCATCATCCTGCTGTGTTTACCCCAAACTAACCAACCCAGGCTGCTCTTCAATGCCCTACATTTACAGTGTCGGTAGAAAACAAATGTTCACAAGGAGAGATAAATGGTGTACGCTGGATAACAGTGGTGTCAGGAAACCACCCCAAAAACCAATATTTTACCTTACTGAACATGTAAAGCTAAGTTGTCGGTGAAATATACTGGAGGCAATGAGTTGTGTTGGTCATTGGCAATTCATCGAGCTGCCCTTTTCTCCCCAGGTGTCGCTCCACACTGTCTGGACTCAGGTACTGTCCGCAGTGTCACAGTGGAGAAGTTTTGTGGGGAGAAGTGGGAAGAAAGCATGCAAGCTCACAAGAGCATCAGAGACATGTCAAAGCCTACAGCAGACACACAGCTGAGAGAAACTACATAACACCACTGTGATACAAGAATCAAAGTTCTTTTTAGATCAGCTGTACACCAGAAACAATGCACAGTATCCTTGAAATTGTAAGAAAAATAAAGCTTATCAGCAGATTCAAACAGTAGTGTTTTTTTTTTTATACAGTGTAACGACTCAAAACAGTGAAGATGTTTCTGTAGCAAAAAGGCCTAAAAATGTTTTTATTACTGTTATATCAAAGTTATTGTCGCCGTTATTTATGCCAAGTGCTTAAGAAAAAATATTCAGGCTACTTTAGCCCATAAAGTGTGGAAGAAATCTTAGTTCACTGTGAGAAAGCAACTCATCAGATTTGTAAACAGCTACTAAATTCACTCCTATCACAGTATTCAAGTCGTTAGGCACTGCAACACCTAACAGAGTAACAATCAGCGCATCTGGATGACATGAACTTAATAGATCTTCAGGTTCTTTGGTCCTTGTGGGATGATTTGGAATGTGTTCACGAACATGTACCGAGAGAAGGCGATGTAGAGGTAACGAAACCACAAGAGTTGGGTGCGATGGCAAAACATGGCATCCTGAAAAGAAAAGAGATGTGTGAGAGGTTATATATCCTCATTATGAGATCTCACTCAACAACCAATAGTGCTCAAAGTCTGATCTTTAGTGTAAATGTATTAATTTCTTTATAAAATTTTATCCTGATGAGGCATAATTTCAATCCTCATCTCCTCACTTTGCTCTTTTTTTTTCTTTTTTTTTTTTTTTTACATATTTTTTGTCCACTTTTGCCTCTTCAGCACATATTCTGTATATACCCTTGTTGCAGTGTGCTAAAAACAGGTGCCCTCTAACAGTAGATGATGACACGTCTTCACCAACAAAGTCTATTTCGAGGATTACTTTGGCTCGCCTGTAGCCCCGTGGGCCGATAAAGCAGCAGACATTTGAGGGCAGCAGCCAGCTGAGGGGAAGCTCCAGGAAGGAGATGTACTTCCTGAAGAGGCCAACAGTCACCAGGGAGAGCAAAGAGCAGTCTGGGAGAACAGACAGAGACCCAGTTAGCTGTTAATATGTTAAACACTCACTGCGGCAGCAGACAGGAAAGCAGGTCATTCACTCGGGTTGTCATGCCACCAACATTTAACAATATAACACTATTCTTCTTTAATACACTTAGGCTGTTGTCACAAAGTCACAGAAAGACTGGATAACCCGATAAGCTCTTGGGAGTCTTGCTGTACAGCCAGGTGAGGAGGCTTACTACAGTCACGTTGGGACTAATTCTCTGCCGCCTCCCCTGGAGGCTACAGTAAGACCAGTCGAGCAGGCGAGGTGTAAATGGCTGGTAATAATACCCAAAGAGCATGATTAATAAGACGCCTGCTGTTTTTAAGACTGTTCCCTGCACGCAAAGGAGGGCAAGGCAGACTGAGGTCAATTTGTCCAAGATACAGTGTGTTTGCTGTGGCCTCAGGACTGAGACGATAACGTCTTCCTGCCATCCAACAGCACAGTGCAACCGACGAGATCTCATATATGATTAACTACATGGGCCTGCTCTGCTCGTGTCTTATCGTGCTGTATACTCATTACACAACCATTATACAACATTAATGTGGGTGTGCTGTGTGGGCCTTGATGTTTACCAAACAAGCAAAGTAATGAGCTGTCAGCCTGTTGCAACATGTTGCCCCCTCTCTGCCCTACTTTTCCTTTCACATAAGAAACTATCCCCTGATCATACAACCTTTCACACACTAACAAATGTAAAAATGTAGTCCATCTGGCCTGAAATTAAAAGACAAACTGGCATACATTGAGTACGCCTAAGCAGTAACAATGTAATGACACCGATTTGAACAACAATCTGCCAATGAATCCGTCATGTGTAGCTTGTAGTTTAAAGACAGACAGACTGATGTTTCTTGAGTCCAAATGGCCTCATGCTGCCACCAGCAGACCAAAACGTATTGAGGAGACATGCGACCTGCTCACCCTTTGGACAGAAGAGGGCGCTGTACATTAACAAAATAACCAGTCTGAGTCAGTGTTTAAAGGCCTTTCCAGGCTCTCCAATGGGGAAAATACAGAGTGCTGAGGTGGTTCCTCTCATATTAGCAAGTCTGAATGTGAGGCCACCTGTATATTTAGTTTAAGGTGCTACTTATGCCTTAATAATTAATACAATTTTTGGCATGTGTCCTCAGTGTCATCGTAATTCACATAAAAAGTCATTTTTCACAAGAAGAACTTCAAACTTACCATTGGGTACTTGTCCAGTGGAGGCGAGATGGCTGCAAGTGGAGAGAGGAACAAGATTACCCACCGAAAATGTCAAGGGTGTTAACATTGTTGTCAGATTGGCTTTTTGTTGGATTTACCTTAAAAAAAATGGCCAAAGTGTGATGATTCCACTTGCCAATATGAAACAAGGATTATAGTTTACAACACAGTGCACAGAAAAAGCCACAGAGTGCTAAAGCCAAGTTACTGCGTATCTGCCATTCTGTGTGTTTCAGGTCATCTTGTATTGAGTGTTAAGGATTTTTTTCTCTGTAGCAAAAAGGCAATTTCATACAGCAACATATCATCAAGCCTTGGTGGTGGGAGCACAGTCAAGTTTTCTTTTCATTTGGCGTTTCCGTATGCAATAGCTGCTAACATGTTGACAAAAACAAAAGGCCAACAACAAACCACTGAGCTTCAGAGCACCGAGAAACTCGTGCACAGCCCTTCTGGGTTCCAGCCTAATGGGAATCATGAGTGATTTAGAGAGTTCACATCAACAGATGAGGCCCACAGATTGACAGTGAGCCATATAGCAGGCTCAGAGAGGGAAAAGACCATGAATAACATGGCAGACAATTAAGGCATCAGTGCAATATGGGGACAGCAACGTATACTTCATAGTGCAAAACACATTTTTTTAAAAACCAACAGTCTGATGCAACTTGCTTGCTTGGCCTCTCCAAACCATAGCTGCCCTCCCACCTCACCACTTCAGGGACAGGATTTACTGCTGCTCTCTGGGAGCAAAGCCGAGTGCCTCCGAGGACTCTATTTGGATGACCTCTCAGCTATGTAACAGACCGATTCTGAAAAACATGGTGTGCGCGCACGCGCCTTTGTGGCGAAACATTTGGAAGGATGGATGTTGACGCGAGGCTAAATCATATAACACTGGACAGCGTTTTATGATTGTGGAGTAGGCGGGTGTCTGTGTGCATGTGTAGGCCACATTATATCCCTAAGGATGGCATCCTTAGACTGAAAGTCCAGTCAGTACCTGACAGCTTTATGGATGGCTGTGTGATTGGCATGGCCGCTCACTCCTCTTCCATCGAAGGTCAGCACCTGAAACAACAAAATATCTCATTGTGTGGGTGAAAAGGCAGAGTCTGGGTATCCAAAAGTGAATTTAAACAAACAGAGGCAAAAACAGAGGGAGAGATTTTTCTTGGATTAGTGGAAGAGTTTCTGTGTCTGACTGTGGAGCTGCTTGGCAGCTGACAACTGATATTTAAAAACCTTTTTCTGTTTGCATGCTTGCACACCAGAGGAAGCAAGTGAAAAAAATCAGGTCAAAGGGAAAGAAAAAGGCCTTGACTAAAGACTTGGCTTTTGCTATGCTCATACGTATTCTACTGTGACTATTTCTTTGCAATCAAGCATAAGGTCCCAACCACCACGTATTATAAGTGACTTGTGAACTTTAAATCTCTTCATTCTTGGTGGCTTGTATCTGGAAAAACAAGGGATTGGCATGGTGTCAGGCCAAGGAAACAATATAGTTCAGCTTAAGAGCAGGGAGAGTGATCTGTGACATTTAGTGAGAGACGACGTGGGACGGATGTGATTCTCCAGCCTAGTTTTTGGTCTCTGCATTTTCCACTGCTGAACCTGACAGGATGGGAGGAGACGGCGTGTTTGTTTGTCTCCTTTGATAACAAAAAGAGATCAGTAACTACAGGACAGACGAACCCAGCTGTGTGTAATCATCTTCCTTACAGACCTCTGGTTTGTTTTTTTGCCTTTGCTGCTGTTCTTTCTATTTGTTAAAACTTTTCACTATTTTATGTCTGTGTTGAGATAGACCGGACTAAAATTCTTTGATTCTAAATTTGCCACATTCCCATTAGTTAATAGTGTGGAACTGCACTGAGGGAGACAAGGATCTCTGAGTAAACACAGAAATTGAATCCAAACTTTCTACTGCAGCAGAGGCCATTTCCCCTCTTTTTTAGGGAGGTTCAAAGTACACTCTGAGTTGGACAAAAAGAGACAGCAGCTGACAGGATTATTACACAGACCGCAGTGAAACTGAGATAATGAGCTAGAAAGCTGTGGTGCCAAAACATATGGTAAAAACAAAACAAAACAATACATGGGTTTTATACACAGAATGGCGGGGAAATTGTGTGTTAACATCAAACAGGAAATGACAGAAAAGCCACTTTAGCAGTTAGAAGCGCAGAGCTGAGCGTACCATGTTGAAGGAGTGAGCTCTTATGTGCTTCGCAATTATAGAAGAGACCAATGAGACCCTCCATTCGGCTTTGGGATTGTCTGGAAGATCTCTGGAGGGCAAAGAAAGGGACTCTGGTTATCTACCAAGTTACAGTAACACAACAGTGTTTCAGTGAGATGCAGGAGTGTGCTGTTTCTGTATTGTAACCTCACAACAACTGAAAGTCAAGAACATTCTAAACAGCATGCTGGCTGTTTCTTAGCCTTAGCAGTCTTATTCCTCTCCGAGGGCCAGATTTCTGCACAGTACAGATTTAACCCAGTGTTTGAAAAAAGGCTGTTGTGGAATGCAAACACGAGGGAGTGCAGGGAGGTCTGGGTGTTAAGGGTCGGAAGGCCCTTAGCATCATGTTCATCTGAAACTACAGCCTGGAGACAGCACGGAGCATACATCAAACATTACACTTGGCCAGCCCGAGCTCTTCGCCTACTTCACATGCATAGATTCCCTTTTTGGCACAAGTGATAACTGATTTTTTTCCCTCTCGGTTTTGAAAATAAAAGCGTTGCTTTCTATGTTTCCCCCTGAACTCGAGAGCCACAAAAAGAAAACAGAGGGAGAAAAGAGCTTAAAAATCTACTCAGGCAGACTCTGATCTGAGTCGGGTCAGCGCAGTTCACACAAAAAACAAAGTCCTGAGGGACGCATTTTAAGTGCAGTAGATGCAGTCTGTTCACCAGTTATCACTTCTCTGCTTTCTGCTGATCACAAACACAACTGCCACAATGAAGTCACATGATATGATAGATAAGCTGAGAGATCAATGACGTGACATGTTGTTTTTTTGGGATAGCACATGTGTGGAGTCAGTGACAGTGCGTGCATGCATGTGTATGTATATGTAAGTGCAATAAGTGGGGGTGGGCGTGGAGGTGTGTCAACAGTTGCTCCCCTCCCCTTTGCTGCAAACAATGAGCCAGGACAGTTGAGCTAGAAGAGGGAAGTGATGGATTAAGCCACAAATCTATTGGCTGCCAGTCATGTGAGGGTCAGGCTTTGGTTCCAGGGGTGGTGTGCTGTGGGGGGGGTCAGGGGGGGCGGGGGGGGGGGGGGGGGGGGAATCGTCAGGAGTTCAGAGATAGTTTAAAACTGTCTGTCAATGAGTGAATGCACATCTGTGACACTTAGATACCATTGAAATATCATCAGGGCCCTCTCTCTCTTTTTCTGTGTGTGTGTGTGTGTGTGTGTGTGTGTGTGTGTGTGTGTGTGTGTGTGTGTGTGTGTGTTTGGAGCAGGACGGCGCTGTGAAATGGAATCTTATTTAAACCAAACACACAAACACAGGAGCCTAATGTCCTCATTTCTGCTGTCTGCTTTATGCTGAAAGCTCATAAAAACAACTGGAGGATTTTATAAGAATTTGGCCAAAGTGCATGAATGTTAAGCATTGAAATATTCCACCAAGTCCAG
The DNA here is from genome assembly GCA_037975065.1 of Chaetodon trifasciatus. NCBI lineage: Eukaryota > Metazoa > Chordata > Actinopteri > Chaetodontiformes > Chaetodontidae > Chaetodon > Chaetodon trifasciatus. The sequence continues at coordinate 10,257,936 of JBBMOE010000011.1, forward strand.
AGCCTGGCTACACTGCAGCCCTGTTTGTGTTTTTAATGTTGCACTGTTCTCTCTCACTGTTGCATTTATGCATTTATTATTTTCAACATTTTGCCTTAACAGCTTGACAACCGCAGCTAAGCGCAAGCCTGAAAGGAGGGGGTGAAAAAAAAAGAAAAATGAACAAAAGATATAAGACACCTGACCTTTCTCAAGCAGGATGTAGGCTGAGTGTCAGCATCACCATGGCAACAGTGAAAAATGTCCTAAAGTAACCTCCACAGCTCCCCCTTTGTAGCTTTGCATGTGGATGTCTAATTGCTTGCAGGCATCTGTATGCAGTTGTTGAACTTTGGCCCAGTAAGGGGATTCTGTGTGTGTGTGTGTGTGTGTGTGTGTGTGTGTGTGTGTGTGTGTGTGTGTGTGTCAGAGAGGGCTTGTTTAGTCTGGTCACATGGACCACAGGCCTGTGAAGCTGCCAAACTTCTGTCCACACAGTCAGATTATATGTCCTGCTGGGAACGGCTGAGATGCCACTACAAACTGACAGTACGTCCACAATATCCCACTGTAATAAGGCAGTTACAACTATAGTTACAACACCAATAGACATGTATTGTCTCACAGAGATTCAGAGAAATTTGTGGTCACAGGATTTGCCAATATATCTCTAATGTTGAGGTGATTAACTGTCATGAAAGGAACCATGGAAACATTGCTATTAACCATGGAAATAATGCAGTGCGTGTTGTTTTGAAAGTGAGTTGTGTAGAAAAAGAGCAATCTAAAGTGACACTTTGTTGTTGGCTGCAGGATTCAGTAAATGGGAAAAGCAATTGTTTGACTATGCAGAGGCCAGTGTGTGCTGGTGACAAATGTATCTGGGATAAAAGCACAGCCAGAGGTCAGTGGCAAGGCTGGAACATCTCACCACTATTTACTGCGCACTGCCATGTGCTTATAAAACAGCTAGCGCTATTTTTACCACTGATCAATGTATATTTAAACCGTGTGTGGGGACAGAGTGTCACTGCAGTGAAAACGGCTTTCCTTTCCAGAAAAAAAGAGCTGAGCTCTTTGTTTATATGTATACAGAGAATTACATTAATCCAATCAAAAACAAAAGCTTTCAGTTTGTGGTTTACTTCTGAGTGAAGATTTATTTCACTCAACTATATCTGAAGCACGTTATCATGGGCAGAGTCAAATGATTAAAGTTAACAGAACTGAGGTGTGTGAGATAGAGCGACTTGAGTTCAGTCAGCTGGATAATGTCATGAAGAAGGGGAATGGTTGGGTTTGTGCAGTGAGCAGCTATAATCGAGTCCTGGGAGCAGACAGAGGTCAAGCTAGTGCAAGTGCAGAGGCAGCAGAGCGTGCACAAATCGAGCTTGATCACAAAGGCCCCAACATGCACTGGGGCCCCAGATACTGTCAACACAGCTGTCCTATTCAGTGAGCATTAAAGGGAAAAGCCTATTTTAAAACAGAATTCATGTGTTATCCCTGTTATTCCATAGGCTATGGTTGTGAGCGAGCAAGTCTCATCCAGATCTGTCACCGTGACACATAACTCACACTGTGCGTTACGCTTTTGTTGTGAAACTGAGACTTCAGCTCGAAAACAAAAGTCCAGTGGATCGAGTGCATCACACTACCCTGATGAATGACATCGTCAGCCCATACTGCAAAAATACATCTGAACATTCATCCAGTCTGGGGCTGACTAGTTTTTCCAGGTTTGATGTCACTCCACTTGTATGATGACAATATCAATTAAAAGGTGTCCACTGGTGTTTTCTTGAAAACAAACAAAAGTTATGTTAATATTCAGTTTCCCTGGCCAAAACACATTGTGCATATCCTTGAGCTCATAAATCACCCACAATTTTTTAAGTATTTAAAATCCAGCCTTGTTTACATCTATGTTTACTCATGTGTAGTCTTCTTTTGCACTGCCTTTGCTGGCAAATTTCAGCCAGTCTTTGGTGTGTTGCTGCAGGTGAATAATATGAAACCATTGGCAGGATTGTGCATGAAGTCACCTGCCCGCACATCACCTGTGTATCCTTGTGTGCCTGCATGAGATGAATAAAACAGGGACCCGTTCATAGAAAAACCACTCCATAACACTGCTGGGTGAAAAACTCCTCAGGGAAACTTTCATTCAGAAATAAGATAATTTGCATCGCAATTGCGCTAAATACAGTGACAGGAAGACATTAACAAGAGTAAATTAGATTTTTTTTTTTTGCAAAACTTTACAAACCGAACACGTCATGGCTGACTTTCTGAGGCACGGCACACTTCCTGGTTTGTGTTTGCATTACAAATAATTAATATCCAGCTTGGCATACAAACACAGGTGGAATACTTTGAGCCCACAAACTCTGAGCATTCACTCTAGGATTTGTCCTTAGTTTTTGAGGCAAAGTACTCGTTTTCGTAGATATTGTGCTTGTTTTAGACTTGACATAACCTTTCATGACTTTCATTCACTGAAAGCCCTCTAAATGTGAGAGATCAGTGCTGCAACTACTGTATATGAGCTACCCTCACCTCCAGCCATCCTCGTCTAACCCATTAGGCATCTGAACTCTACATGAGATGCTATGAAAACCAAACACGGGTTTAGTCTCTGCAGCTCTATACAACAGACTCCTGAAGCTGACAGGAATGTTGTTTTACAGCTACAAAAACAGCAGAAGATTTGATATTTACTATGTGGATCCAAAATCCAATGTGTTCTCCATTTCCTCTACAGCTTCAGATGTCAATGAGAAAATATAGTAAACAATGAGGGAAGAAATTGAACTTTGCAATTATTTGCCTCCAAAACACTTTGACTATGATGTACAAGCTATTTGAGACAGTTAATGAACCTTGAATGATTTATCCAGAGCTCCTTTTTATGCAACCGTAATGCTAAAAACAGTGCATGCAAACTTGAAATTGATGGCGTGGTTAAGATCAATATTTTGGAGAAGACTGATACGGAGTTGTGTGCTTCTTTGAAATTACTCACTCTGTGTTTAGTCGTCCTGTGAACTCAATTTTTCAGCAGTTTCATGGAAATGTACATACCAAGCAGCAACCTCCAGCGGTGGAAAGTGACACCAACGTGGAAGTACCAAAAACTGCAGTTCCTCCAATGGCCATTTGAGGCTGGCTCCAAAAGCAAGTCAATCCACATAAACCCACATATTAACATGCCCAACTTTACAGCAGAAATAAACATGTTCACAGCCTGGTGCAAAACTATGTTTTTGGTCTCTGTGGTCTCAAATGTCTTTGAGTCAGCCTCAAGTGGCCATTCGAGGAACTGCAGTTTTCGGCACTTAACGCGTTTGCTTCATTTTTTAGCCCTGCAGGTTGCTCACAGACACAAACACCCTTCAGTATAATGCAGGACAGTTCAACAGCACAAACAACTACAGCCTCCAGTTTAAACCAAAACCGATCATTATGACCTTTATCCAGGTAGGAATAACTGCAGGGCTGCTATACCAGACTGCATTTGTTTTAGCTAGGTGTACCTAATAAACTGGCAATATGCTGAGTGGAAAATCAAATTGACAAGATGCATAGGGCTTTTGTTTCTAATCACATTTTCTAGTTTCTATTGTCTGCCAACTCTTGCACTGCATCCTATTCTCTCCTCGTGCACAATAAAATGACCAGTAAGGAAAACAGGGAGAAGTCTAGTCAAGGATGTACATCGACGCATACTTGGGCAGAGAAGGTTAAGAGCAAAGCCAGAGTGTGGCTAGCCATGTACAGACACACAAAGAAAAAAGTGCTTGGAATGACCCACATTAGACGTGCTCAGAGCTTTGCCAAAATGTATCCCACAGTCATTGGCAGTTGGCTTCAGCAGACATGGACAAGGAGGAGGAGGAGGAGGAGGGGGAGGAGGAGGAGGAGGGGTGGAGAAGAGGAAGAGAGAAAAGGGGAGCGAGAGAGAGAGAGAGAGAGAGAGAGAGAGAGAGAGAGTTAGTTTAATTGGAGTGAATGGGGCTCTCAAAGTGCTGATTAGGTGTGTGTTTTGGGCAAACAACAGAATACACAGAAAGGGAAAACGGGCTACACTCCAGTTCAGCAGAAGTGCAGACAGTACTAAGATCAAAGTTCAGCTGTATTCTGTGTGCACAAGATGATAAAACTGTGAAGTCTGTGCATTTGTGTATAAACACACATGCACGCAC